>VZRU01019240.1:639711-689361 GCA_013398155.1 Pedionomus torquatus
AAAAAAAAACCCAAAAAACCAAACAAACAAAAAAAACCATGAAGCAACAATTGAATAAAGAACAACCGTGGAAAATTATAATTTTACAGGGACCAGTAGCAAAGATCTACATGGAAAACTATAGCCTAAACAAGAAATTTTGGATGGGGTGAATATAAAGCAAAATACCAGGTCTAGAGATATTACCACGAAATGCATGACATTACTGAATTTGCTAGTAAACACATAACACTAGAGCTATTCTGGCAAGCAATCCCAGCCAACACACAATAGATTTTTTCTTCCAAAAAAGTCATAGTCATTTCCTGACTAAAGTGAGAAAAATTATTTCTGGCTATTACGTTTGCCTTATTTTATGAAGGTCTAGACTGCATAGTTTTGTGAGGTGTGCAATTTTTTCCACATTTTTTAATTAAGATAGTTCAGCTTGCAAAAATTACAAGTATGGGTCATGGTTAAGAGAGAGACAGAAGACCTAATGGTCCTTCTGTTGTAGGTACCAGCTGCAGAGTGATAGTGTTGACGTCAATAAGAACAGGAAAATGCTAAAGCAGAAGAGAACAGATTTAGAAATTAAATCCATATGATTAAATCAACACAGTCCTGAACAATGGATGAGACAAAAGAAACCTAAAATATGAACTGCAAATCATTGGAATTAAAATAAGGGGTCTTTTCTTAACATTGTCATTACCAGAGAACACCCTCTCCCCCCATCCTCTGCCTCTGCTCAGAAAAAAAAAGAGAAAGAAAAAAAAAAAAGAAGGAGAAAAAGAAACAAGCTGGAAATGTGTAGGATGCTTGGAGAATGTAATGCATGATGAAGAAAGTACTCCACAGAAATGAATAATAGAGAAATGCTAAGAGAGAGTCAGCCAAAAGACAAATGAGTTAAAAATATCAAAAGGACATCCAGTTTAAGGAAAAATTGAGCAAGAATGTTGAAAACCAGCAGGGAGGACAAGGAGAAAGAAGGAGTATGGGTTGCAAGATGCTGCTGAAGTCATTTCAGACAGCAGCTTCAGTGCATGAAAATGACAGGAGCCGATTTGGAAGTAGTCCAGATCAACTTGGCATAAAGAAATTTGAGACAACAGCTATAATCAGCATGGTAAGTGAGCTAAGAACTGAAAGGCAGGGCATTCCTAAAGCACAGGGATAAACCTAAAAGGGGAAAGCTTAGGGGAAAACTATTTGAATGTTAAAGGCCAAGAAACAGCAAGAAGATCCAAATGAGCAGGAAATGCCGTAAGACTGAACTCTGCAAGAGCAGAACTGAAGAGGTCTCTGGAAAAATTAAATATACCTTTCTGAATTAGTGTAAGCATAGAAGATTATGAACTGACTTACATGAATTATTACTCTGTAATGTGAATGATTCATGAAGTAAAAAAGTCCCTTTTTAGCATACATGGAGAAAAGAGGAGCTGTTTAGCATACAGGGAGAATAGCAGAGCTGGTATAATGAAGAACACGATGAGTACTAAGCTGTTTTCAAGACAAAGTAGAGAGCAACAAAGCTGTCATATGGCTGTAAGAGGACCTCCTCTGAGACTGGACTAAGTGCTAACTTAGAACATCTAATAGGTGTTTGTTTATTAATAAATGTTTGCTCTTTACTGTGCATCTAGGTAAAACCATTATTTTCTAATGGAGTATTTTTTTTTTCTAGTATGGTAAATCTACTAATAAAAATAGCATACCCTCTTTAAGGGGAAAATAAAAAACCCCTTTGCTGTGTTTTACCTACTTTTATTTGCATTTCTGTACGTTATTTCAACAGCTTTAATGGAATTAGTCAAAAGCCCTTTCTGCTGCACCGCTCGGAGGGAAATGTAGGAACACAGAGGGAAGCACTGAGGCCCTGAGAATAGCAGGAACAGGAACAGAGCTTACATAGCAGGTTACAAGGCCCCAGGAGTGTCTCCTCATGAATGCCACGTGGCTGGTATTAAGCAGGTTGAGAGGCTGTCAGCTTGAAGAAGGAGTGAGCCTAGGGACAGTCACTTAAGTTAAATGCTGGAGAAGCCATTAGCAGCAAAGCTCTTGAGTTTGTGCTGCCAGGAGTAAAGGAAGGATGGGAACTGCTACTTGCACAGATACCCTACAATTAGAACTTGATTTCCCATAGATCTTTTATGCTTAGCAGGCACTGCTCCCTCAGCTTATCCATAAATATCTTCTCCTGCTTTATTTCCTCCTGCTCACTTGCCTTCTTCTTTTGACTTTCACCCATCATCCTTCAGAGCCATGTAAGATCACACTGCCTGAGGAATATTTTGAGGGGCAAAAAATACATTTCTTGCAATCAACTGCATTTTCCCCCAGAAAACTAAAAATATGTGTGCCACTTTGTGTTCCACAAATATCCCTGTGAATGGCACGAGGAGAGTATCTGAAGGAAGAAGGGGTTCACAGATATCTGGATGACATCATTATTCTGAAATACATTTTGTAATCAGTTAACCGGTGCAAAAAGATAAAACTGTTCATCTTCACATACCATTACAGAAAAAAAATACGATCCTTTTACATTACTACCCACTGTAATGGGTCAGCTTCTAACTTCAAACATGCTCCTCCACGTTTCTTGAAAATTTCCAACGCAACTACAAAGCCATATGTTTAGAGATTCACAGAAATACTCAGCTGGCATTAGAATGTGATCCTTAATACCTCAAGTATGTCAAACAAATTAGGTTCATTGTGGCTAAATGCCATATGAAAATAAACCTGAACTGAGGTAAGACTCTATGAGTAGAGTATTTCCATACATTGGCATATGACAAATCTCGCACTGAGGGTATGCTTATAGCATAAGTTTACCCCGTGTCCTTGTCTTCTGATTACAAAATAATGAGTTTTCACAAGCAATTCTCTGACGCAGCGAGAGTGAAAACTCAGTGATCATTCATGCGAGTAATGGCTCGCTTGCATGAGCGTGAGGTTTACAAACTGACTTTTCTCTGTCCGTTCATTTCTGATCTGTTAGCAAGAGCTATATTTGCAAAATATCACTAACTTAAAATAGTTTTCTAATAAGCTTAAAAACATTTGCAAATAAGCATAATTTCCTTTAACAAATAGTCTGTATCGCTTGTTGCTATTAACAAAAAGGCTGCATTGCGTTGTAGGTATGTGCAGAATGTCATATTCTTTGGAGAAAGTAAATAGGAATGCAAGAATTGCTAAGCTGGTCAGATGAAAAGAGAGTGTAACTCAAAAAGCTGTCTCAAGTAACGTCCAGTAATCAGTGTTCTGGGAAAGAGTATGAGAATTAGCCAGCCTGAGAGTGACTATTTCCCGGTATGGCATTTTAGCTTCCATCTAGACACAATTATAGTCTCTTTCATATGTTCAATTAGAAAACTAGTAGTCTTAATGAAAACAATAAGAAAATATTTCCCTTGATTTTTCTTTTTTTTGGGGCGTGTTTTCAGAACGTAGAATTAACTAATTAGAGAAGTTTTATACTTGCTCTCCCCCAATAAGGGTGGAAATTCTTGTCTTTTGAAATTCTTTTTCATTTTCAAATCGTTCTGACACAAACAGACATACTGACAATGAAATGAAAGAGTGTTATTCACTGTGCTCTGCTTCCTGTCATTCAACTGGGAAAATGTATGCAGCCCATCTAGGGCCTTCAGCTTGGAGAAAATCTCAAAGTGGGATAGAGCAGGGAAATAGGGAGAAGTGATATTTCTAACATAAATACAAATTCTTACCAAGCAGATGAAAACATAAAAAGAATGCCAATAATATTTATTTTGTTTGTCTTAATTTAAGTATTTTAGCTACTGTAACTTTTTATCATGTGGCAGTGAAAAAAAAAAAAAAAAAAAAAAAGAGTATATATCTTAAATGTTCTGGTTGAATTTCCAGCATATTACACAAAAGATGTCAATCACTCCCATAATAACAAATATAGTTCCAAAAGGCCTGATGTTTTCAAATGTGCACTGATAATATATCTGTGCTACTTGTTTTAGTCTCTGGATCCCAGTGAGGTGCAGGCAATGATAAGTATGCATCTAGAAGAATGAAGTATTCAGTCTGTTCAAAAAAACATATATCGCAGATCAAATAGGGAGGCACTATCTGTTTAGGCAGCTGATTAAATGGATTAGAAAAGGATTCTTTGGCACAGTGCCCTGGTTTAAGTCAGGAAAGAGTTAATTTTCTTTCTAGTGACTGCTGTGAAAAGCATGTTAAGGCATACATATTGTTTAAATTGTTGCTAAGTGATGTTTATATTTTTCAAGGACTCTTCAGCTTCCCAAAGAAGCCAAGGAGCACAGACAGAACAATGGAATGGCCAGTGGAACATTCCATACCATAGCATCATGCTTAGCATATAAATGGGAGTCAGCTGGGGTGGGGGGAACCTCACAATTGCTGCTCTGGAAGGTATCAATGCACTGAGTGGTGAGTGACTAGTGTCGTTATTGTTATTGTCCCTTATTATTGTTCTGTTAAGCAGTCTTTATCTCAACCCACAAGGTTTTTTTTCCTTTCTTCTTCCCCTCCTGTTCTCCCCCTGAAGAAGAAGTAAGTGACTGGTTGCATGGTCCTAGTTGCCAGCTGGAGTTAAACCAAAACACCTAGGAAAGAAGATGATCTCCAGGAACCTCCAAATATTCCTTCCAACCTCAACCATTCTGTGGTTCTGTGGGTAACAATTGTGGACTTTGGGTTACTTTAGACATTTACATTGTTTTCAATGTGTCAATTCATAGTGTCAAATTCTAGTCCAGACATCTGGCTGCATAACCTTGTCTTTGCTAGTTTGGAGATCTTTTCCAGGGTCTGCCATACTCCTGAATATGCCATGGTGCTACAAAAAGAGAAATAGCCTTTCCAACCAGTACAGAAGTTTTAAAGGTGAATGTGGTAGCACTAGAGTCTTTAGATAATGACAGTGCTTTAAGTGAACTCCAGCATTGAAGTGTCAAATCAGAAGATAAGAAAAAGCAGAAAAAGATCAGAAAAAAAGGTCACCCAGTCCAGTAACTGAAAAAGCTCATGCTTAACTCACCTTCTGAATTTTCTTGCCATATTCTCACCTAGTGTACTACAAGGTGCGCCAATTCCTACAAGTAAGAATCAAATTCCACTGGGTAAGGGCTACTGAAAGACAATGGCAACGCTCAGAAACTGTTCTTAAACATGGCAAGTGCAGTCTTACACAAATTTCATAATTTTCAGATATCAGGGAGAGAATTGTCAAGTTTAAATGTAGAGCTATATCAATATTTTCAGCATCTGCTAACTGATCTTTATTCAATTATAGTTAATCTTTTAGTGAAGGCACTAAATTTCTACTTAATGATTTCAGGTTCTGGCAGACTTACAAGGAGAGGATACTTGTTCCAAGAAAACTGTACCAGCTCTTTCAGTAGCAAATATTTTCAGAGGGCTCAGATTTGCACAAAAGTTTAGTCAACTATTAATTATCAAAATACAGTACAGGACAAGCACTACTTAAATTTCATAATTTTCATTTTAAAAAGGTCATCCAAATGAAACATTGTCTTTATTTCATATAAAGTAAACTTCACCTTTATGTACCGCTGCACCCGAGATTGAAGAATGAGTGAGCAGAAAATATGTATTTTGAATAAAAGGCTAACTTACAAAAAGCAAAAAGACATGATATTGACACTATCTTTAATACAGAAATAACATTCACAAGGAATATTGATAACATTTTTTTAAGAAACAGTTAAATACTAAGTACAGAGAATTACCTTTTATTTAACTTCAGACTGACATTTTAGAAGTGGGTACAAAATTACTAATTAAATAATGGGCTATATTTGGAAAGGTGAGAAATATAATTTGCAAAGTAAGGGCATATGCATATAAGCAGGATACTGTGGAGAAATCCTGGCTAATTTAAAGAAACCATTATGGATACATAATGAAGACTACTGAGCAGAGGTAAATCTGCTTTAAACCAAGAAACTTAATTTCTTGTCCAAGGGAATTTAATCCTGAAGCAAGGTAGTTTCTTCCCAGAATAGTCTTTCATTTGCATGTTGTTGCCCTGAGGCATTTATCTCCATTCTTTTGTCTTGAGATTCCCTATTTTGGGTTACTTCACTGGTGTATTCCTACTCTCAGTCTCAACTGAGAGATATTCGAATAGCAGAAATGCTACTTAAAGTTTGTGATTCAATAGTGGTTCATAGAGTGTAAAATTGGATGCCAACAAGCTGCAAAGTGTAATTTCAGTTATCCCTGAGATCGACATTATGTAAATTTTAAGAGAAGTCCAGTACTTCCAATTTCACTTCTGAGATGGTGCTAATGTCTCACAAAATTCCATGAAGAATAACTGAGGTGTTTGGTAGTATGTGACTGACAGACATCTGATTTCCTTACATTATTACACTGAATTTTACTTCAACATTATTGTTCCGATCATTCCAAAGGTTTAAATGAAAGCATGGGAAATGCACCAAACTCCTCATGATTTTTCCCTTTGAAGTACCTGATTTTCATATTTTTTGTAGTGTACCTAATAGATAGAAGGCTGATTGATCCCCAGCTTTACACTGCTGTACACACAGCTGAAAGCCATTTTTGACTTGTGAGATGGAGTTGTGAAGGACAATTAAATAATTATGGTCTTTATGATACCACATGGATCACCTCACAACATGACAGTTGGCTGTAGAAATGGACATTGTGTATTCTGTCATGATAAAAACCATGCTGGTTTGACTATGCTAGCTCTCTATGAGAAGGACACTATTTATCAGTGACAGTGAATGATGTGCAAATGTCTAAAATTATGAAGCAATTTCTACATTTTCAATTACACACAGCATTTGACAATTAATGTTTTGTTAATCATCAGGTTTGCAGCTTGATTTGACTTCTAAAACATATAGGTTACCCATTACCTAAATAAAATGACTTATTATCTGCTGAATCTCTAGTCATATTCCAGTTTTTATATCTGGCTTTGTAGAGTTGACTCCTGGCAGTTAATTCATTCACCTCAGCCAAATTAAATGACTTTTTGCTACATTGCTTGGCTTATTTGCAGACAAGGCCCCCAAGTGGTTCTGATTTCAAACATCCTTCTAATGTGTTTCATTTTCTTGATTATTTTTTCTTTTTCTTTCCAAGCTCAAATTGTGGTGTTTTTTTCTTACCTATCTTACTTAATTTGGACAGTTACAATGACAGCAGTCTTTGAATTATTTTTTTCCACTGTTTCCTGCCCATATCTATTAGAAAGCACTATATCCTGGTGTATCAAAACACTGAAACCCATGAGTTGAGTCAGTTCCCGAAATAGTAGACATCAGGAGAGGAATTTTACAAACAAACTCCCATATCTTGTTTGACATTCACAGATTTTGGCAGAATGTTTATGCACTTAAAGCCAGCTGTAGGTGTTTCCCAGCCATGTGGTCCACAGTGATACAAAGTCTACAGTCTGTTTTCCACCCAACATCTCTTGCTTCTGGAAAAGCCTAGAAATTACATTAACTGTACCACAACCAGAAGCCCTGAGTGTTGGTAATATCCACAAAAGCATTTTCTGGACAGTCTTCCAGCACGCTGACCATCTCACTCTTCTGTTCTTTAGATTTATCAACATCATCCACCCACTTCTTCATTAGCTATCCACTCCAGCTATAGGCAATTGACTATCTTTTACTTGGCCCCAATCTAGAACAGGATAAATGCATGCGTAGGTGAGGAAACTGGTGACTTTTACCTGTTAGAATGATTCATGCAGGAGCTGGTTTTGCAGCCCAGATCTCATGGCTTTGTATTACAACCAGAAGACTAATCTGCCAATTTTCACCTTCACAGAAAAATGTTTATGCATTTCATAGCTGTCTATGTGACAGATGCTGTGAATTCCCTGACTCCATCTGTTTCTGCTGCTGAGTTAGACGCCCACTAGTGATAAAAGGTGTCAGGTTTATCATCAGAGAAGTTGTCCTTACCACAGTAGCATGCAGAAGTCAAATGAGATGAAATCATCTGAAAACTTTTTCACTCTGATGTGCAGAGTAATTGTTCCAGACTTGTAACCAGCTTTCCTGAAGGCAAACTTCAAAATTCTTTCCTTTCCTGCAGAACTGGCAAGTGGGTCGTTATGCTATTTTTTCTTTCTTTAGCCTTACTGTAGCAACTGGAACCACATGTATTACTATATCATGTCAAGGTAATTGAGTTATTCATTGCATATCAGATTATCTGATGAATTTCACCATTTTTTGCAAAATAAATTATTCAAGGATGCATTAGATGAGCAGATCTAATTTCAGGTAAAAGTGTTCTATAAATTTTATTCTTCTCCCCCTTTTAAGAAGCTCATAGCCTAACAGCTCCAGACTTGAAAGGTAAAAGTAAACCTACGACTTACACCTTAAACATCATAAATTGAGATACATGGTTATATATACAGGCAAAGCAAAAAAGGAGTAGATAAAGCACACTTATTTAAATCTTTGACTGCTTAAACATTCTATAGGCCTTCTGTATGCAAGACAGTGTATTACTTTATCAATTATTAGCATTAATATAGGAATGGATCCAGCAAAGGACTGAGGCACCAAACGTTGCCTGATTGTCCTCTCTTCATCGGATGAAGTAAATTGAGTTCAAATAGGCAAGGAGTTACAACTGGTTGTGACCATGGCAAAGACCATCATTCAGCCTAATCGGTGAGAAAAGACAGCAATGAATGGAAGCTTTCCTGAAGGAGGTAGAAGTATGAGGCAAAGATAATGACTGTGGAAATGATTTGCATTCTGAATTAATAGCACATGTTAAGAATGATCTTACAGTTTGTTCCAGGAGGCTTAATCAGAAAAACAAACTGTAAGCAACCTAACAAGTAATTTAGTGTCATGTTCCCTCTAAGAAACAAACCCTTTTGTTTATGAAGCAGTTTTCCAAAAAAGAAAAAAGGGAAAATCTATAGTTTAATGAAAAGAGGGACATGTGAAGTGTTGCATGTTGAGGAACAACAAGAAAAAAAGATGTAAAAAGGGCCTATGAATTGTTTTCAATTTACAGGGAAGATAACACAGCCAAAAGGTCTTGGCCTAAAACTTCAGTTACATTATTTTGTCTCTTAGCTTACAAACATCTTATGAATTAAAATATGTAATATTTCTGTTTCAGATTGATTCAAATCAGATACTCTTTGGCAATAAAAATGTATAAATTGAATACTTCTTTATTCTACTACATTCATAGAAAAGCTACATCACAAACATTTCAGTATTTCAAAAATTAGGGCCACCAATTACAAACAAGTTTCAATATTTATGGGATTTTACTCAGATAAAAAATATTGTACCTTTTAAGTTCTACACTTTTTAAGTTTTGCTTCATTTTTAAGGAAGAATGAGAATATATTCAGGAATGAGCATTTGCTCACCTTTTACTTCAGTTTATAAAGCACTTGTTGGACTTTTTGGTTGAATATTGCTTAAGAAAAAGAAAATACCAACTTTATTTTCTGGGGGAAAACTGCACATTTCAAGAGTCTTTATAGCTTAATATCTTATTTGGCAATAAATAAAGGTTATTTCATCTTGTACAAAATAATACCCGCCCTTATTATACTTTAAATTTGAGGTATTATGAAGTTTTCATACACACAAATCAAAGGAAATCAAAGTAATATTAAAGTATAAATTTGCTAGCCAGTGAAAACTGTATTAAGTATTGGGCTCTCAGTGACTTTAAATGGAAAGATAGGACTAAAATATCACATAATACTTTTCAATTTACCTTGTGGAATAGGATTTCTGATAGATATTTTATTACGAAGTCATAAAGTTCTGTCGATCTTCTGTCCTTAGCTGCTTTCCTTCTATGTCCTGGAAGCTGGAGGTTTTGCATTTCCTACAAACAAGTTATAATTTATGGAGCAAAATACCGACTTAAATATCCAGTGAAGAGGTTTAAGCATATAGAGGAATGTCAACACGCTTAGAGTGAAATACAGGAAATTCCACTTAAAAGAAAAACAAACCCAAACATTTTTTGTTGTGAGCATCGTCAAACACTGGAACACAACTGAAGTTGTGGAACTCTCCATCCTTGGAGACAGACAAGCTAAATTCCCTTTGCTACTTTGCTACTCAGCTAAACTCTTCACCTTTTAATCCCTGTGTGCACAGACTAAGAGATTTTATTACATATTTTGCTGTTGCCATTTCTCCTCACGTATTAAGACTTAATGATTCATTCCTTTGACATACTTTTTTCCTGTATGTTGTCTTTTCTAAACTTCTGGTCATTCTCACAATCCTCTGGATTGTGCCCAATTAAGACCATTTCTGGGCGGTGGAAAGATTATTTTATTTCTCACATATAGCATTTCTATTTACGTATCAGAGATAAAAGGTTTTTTTTCAACTGTGTGACGTAGTTGAATGATGATCAGTTTAAGAATCAAAGTATCGGCAGGGTTACACTCTGCAGAACTATCTAGACAATCATTTTGTGTGTTGCAGGTGGAGGTTATTCTTAATAAATGTAGTATCTTGCTCTCTTTCTTACTAATTCTTTTCCTATTTTCCAAGCAGTTACGCAGTTTATCATGGTGATTTGGAATTATGCTCCTGCCTTCCAATGTAATTCTAATTTTTGCAGCTTGTTATCCATAAATACTCCCAATTATTTTTAAAAAAAAGAAATGGCATGAGACCCAGAGCAGACATCTTCACAAACTAGCTTCATAAAATCTTTGATAGCAAACTGCACACAGCTATACTTTCTTTTCTGGCGCTCTCTCCACCCACTTTACAACAATTTCATCTATACTGTATTTAACCTGCTCTGATTATGCCATCAACTGAAACTGTATTAGGAACCTTAGAACAACCAAGAAAAACTACATATTTCACTTTTCCCTCTTCCACAAGGAATAGTTGGAAATTGTGTTGATTTAACACGATTTTTCTTAACAAATCTGTGTTAGCTGTTACTTACTGCCTTATTATCTTCTAAGTGTTTACAAATAGATTGTTTGATTTTTATTCCAAAGCCTGAATTCCAGCATACGCTTTTCATCCTACCACCCGAGGTTAGGCAGCACATCTTTTTCCAGTTCTCTGCTGTTTCAGTTGTCCTTCTTCATTTCCCAAAGATGACTATCAACTAGGCTGAAATTATTTGAGTCAATTCCCCGAAGGCAAATTCTATTCAAACTCTAGTTTACCTAAGAAGATTTTAACATAATTTTTTTCCCATTGCAATTTAAATTTTCACCCTTATATGATTGGTACTGATTGTTAGTCATACACCACAGTTAAGTTTTACCAGAGAGAAAAAAGTACAAAAGACAATGGCACATCTGGTGTCCTCAGTGTTTTTTCTTATTACCTTTCCAACCTGCTGACTCATTGATCAATTCCTCTTAATGTACTGACTGAAAGCTTTTTTATCTTCTTTTAAAATTCTGGTAAGCTGTATAACTTTCAATTTTCATGTGCATTTCCTTCTTATTTGCGCTTTTCCTCCTCCTGGATAAAAACTTTGGAGTCCACATTTCTGTGTTGCTTCATTAAAATCAGTGAAAAAATGCAGATTTAGTCCATAATCTCACCTGACATTAGCTATGGAGAAAGTCAAGCTACTCTAGGACAGTTCCATACGTTCTTCCTACAGTAAATGACGAGAAGTAGATGGAGATGAGGAGATAATCCTATGACACATCCCATTCTAAATTTGGTCTCTGAGATAGGGAGGATACATTGTCCTTTGGAAATGCTCATTGCTGTTGCTAGTCACACGCTGTGCTCATCACACCCACAACATGGTTCTGAACTTCAGCAAATGTGAGGGACACAGATTAAGTGTTTTATTTCTAGCTGTGTAACTCTCATGAAGATATTATGAACCGCCTTACAAATATTAGTTAACTTAGGTCACGATATTTCTGTGAAAGAAGGAAATAAAGACCAAAGAACCCATCTGTTCTCCATCATAAAACAATGCTACTTAGCACTTTAGGATGAGAAATATTTTGCATCTAACTCAATATGTAAACAGAGTACAGAATTAGGAGAGATGGTAAGAAAATGACCTCAAATAAAATGAGAAAGGCACAAAATAAAACATAATTATGATTTAAACCTTAACTACTTTGTTCTGAAGAATGTAATCTGTGATTTCTAATGCACAACTACATTTGGGATTTTGTTTTTCTGTGGCTTTTACAGCTAGGCATTTCCAGCACTGTACAAGCACTTGGTATCATTTTTAAAAGCATTTCTGTTTTAATGCCTATATTTTCATAGTTAGTTACTCCATGTCACTAATAAAGTCATTTATTTGCTACTGAGCATTATGATGAATCTCCTAATATGGGAACATAACTGATTTATCTAAGATTTCATTGAAATGTGCTACCTTTGGCTGTTTTGCTGATATTTTTGAAGGGAACTGTCTATTTACAGTAGAAAGACATATGTCCTGTAACCTATCCTGTAACATTCTATAATCTATTTAAAATATTTCACAGAAGAGGCCTCTGGCTATATGTGTATGACACGTTCAAATGCCTTCTTCTCCTCCAGCTACCTGAGTCCAAGGACAGCTGGTGGCAAGGTGGGGTAAGCATCTGATGTTGCTGATAGTACTTCTCTGGCTCTAGGATGTCTTAGAAAAAGAGACGCTTGAGGCATTATGAATGATGACTCAGCTCAGTCCAAATACAGATCCAGTCCACTGAAATTTGTATTGTCTTCAGCAAGATGGTGAGATTAAGGAAGAGGAAAGTGGTCATATAATCACCTGAACTTCATGCTCAGTTAAGAGAAAGTGTTAGAATTCTTCATATTGTCACTTTGGGGCAAAATTTAGTGGGGTACGTATCTTTCACAATGTACAGAACAGTCCTAGACTTTCTATTATCCATACAAAGGGACCTATTGGAGCTTATTGGAGCGTCCTCTGCTCCTTGGCTATGTACCATGGCTTTTGGTGCTGCCTTTTCATCCAGGTATCAGGCAAAAGAAGATGCATCCAATGACCGCTGGTATTCACTATGTCTGTTCACTTGTGTATTTGAAAAAATCACTGCTGAATATCTTGAACAGCTGCAGCTAAATGCGCTAGAACTCATGAGTCAAAACTTTCCATTTCCACCTCTGTAAAATGAGATGATAAATGTTTTCAGTTTCTGGTATGTTCTACAAGGCTCAGTTGGTGTTTGCAAAATGTTTTGAGATACTATGACTTAAAGAAAGATTCATATACATTTTACTAATTGTTATTATCTCCATTAATAAATTTTCTTGAATTTTATGTGTGATAATATTTTTCTTACAGTCCTGGCACAAAAAAATATAGAAAAACACAGATCAAATATAATAAACTTTTACAAATATAAACTATAGTGGGTGTTCAGAACATCAAATGGTGGTGGAATTAAAACTCTTCAGGCTGCAACTGATAAACATATGTACAGATTTTTAGAAGGAGGCTTCATATTTCAGAGCTAAATGCTTAGCTATGAAACCCAAACAAACAGAAAACACAGTTGACTGATGCGCGTGCTGCAATGGTGGATCTGAAATGGTATGTGTCTGTCCACCCACTATTGTACAGGCACTCAAGATACTAGTCATGAAACTATTTTTACCATCATGAGCTTGGGCTTTTAACCACCCACATTTGTCTTTTAGGTTCTCACCTGTCAACGATGCAATTCACACCTTCACTTATAGCCCTGACCTAAAGCCAAGAATAATATGAAAGTAACAACATATTTTTTATTATTTCATTATTACTTCTAAGGATTTATTTGCCTCTCTGTTTTTTCTAGAATGTTTCTGTGAAATCATTCCTGCAACACCATTCCTAAGGAAACCAAGATTTCTGAGAAAATGTAATTGTGTTTAAAATATTCCTTAGGAAGTAAATGGAGTAAACTTTCTTTTGAGTTGCAGACTAAAAACAAGCAGGCAATTTTTATTCCTATTTACAGCACAATTTCTACTTTGCACTGACTCTGTATGGGGATTCTTCAAGAACTAAAGTATCTGCTTCACCTTAAAGAACATCCATCTACTTTTCAGTGCGTGGCAACTACAAGGATTTTTTTTTTTAACTTGTCCAAATTAATTTGCTTTCCAACTGATCCATTTTCCAAGTCTCTAGAGAACCTTTTATATTCTGTATGTTCAGACATCCTTCTCATAGCTGTTCATCTATCTTTCAAGTGGATCGAATCCATTAGCTTGGGGGTAGAAAATATTGTTAACATTTACACAAAGGGATCATTAATTAGGACAGAGTTTTCTTGGAAAGAAGTCTACTTGACAGCTGCCCCTAATTATGCTCTTGAACTCTGTCCTGGCCTTTCTGTCCTCAACACTGATATTCACAGATTATGACATCATAAAAAACTATTGAGATTACCTATTCCGGCCTTAAGGTCTTCCAATTTTTGAACTAGGACAGCAGGTATTAACTGTAGTCTGAAGAGTGCTAGTTGTCAACAAGGCTAAATAAGACTCTTTAAAGATGATTCTCAGACCAGATATAGTATTTGCAGAAAAATATAATATCATACTGCAATACACAAGAAACCTCTTACTTGGCCATAAAAGCCCAGTAACTTCTGAACCACAGTTTAAAAAAAATCTTTCTTTGAAAATTCAGCCATGCAGCATCTACCATAAAATTGAGAAAGTTAGTGCACAAATCAGTTACTGTATTGATTAATCTGCCACTGCCACTGTTAAAAACTTTTTCTTGTTTCTTGTGTAAATGCACGTAGTTTGAATTTCCGATCATAGCCAAAAAGCCCTAATGATTTCTAATTATGTTAAATGTAGCAATAAGCTATGAGCATGTTCTTTTATCTCAGAGGAGCTAATTCAGGTGTTCCAACTGAGTACGTGCCACCTTAATTTTTGCTGAGTATATGGGTATCTTGTGCAGAACTCTTACATTTATCTCATTAATTTCTCTTACTATAAAACATTTTTAAGAGGCTCCAGATTCTTTCCAGCTACTGTGAGGATACAGAATCGTGACTGCTACAAACTGCTTTAGAAAAGCATGTTACAGAAGTGGCCACCTGGATTAATAGCTTGTGTTGTGGGTTCACTGCCTTACTGCCTTCACAGAAGGCTGGAAGGCTCCGTTGCTCAGTTAAATACATACATAGTAAGCCTTGTGTATATCTTTGCCCTCCTCTCAAATGTGTGCTAGTTCTAAGGTGACCCCAAGCCATAATGACCACTCTCCACATTGTACAAGATGTCTTGTTTCCACCCCTAGCCTGGGGTTGAGTGATATTTATGAGAAACAACTCTTAACTATATTACCTAGGGAGGAAGCAACTCAGTTGCTGTGCTGCAACTGCCAGGCACATCATAGCTTTAAGAGTGGCTAAAAATATGTCATAATATTAATGTTTTTCTGATAATACCTGTGCAGCCATTGAGGAGCTACATTTACTAATAGCAGCACAAGCACTTTGTCAATCACGGCACACAGAGTCATCCACAAATCTTGATGGTTCCATGTCAACAATGCTGCCTCAAAAAGGACGCGTAAAGATTTGCTGTCACCATAAAAATACTTTTGCATGAATTACAAGCTATATGCTTACTTACCAGTCATTGACTGTTGTCAGGTGATTTGAGAAGTCTGTCCTTTAAGTCTGACATGTGAAATATGAATATAAAAGGGAATAGCCCTAGAGAGAGTGTACAAATAACATGAATCTCACGTGCTGGGAGGCCTCTCTGCTTGGGTTTGTGGTGTGAATCCATGTATTCTTATGCCAGAGGTAGTGTAGAGCAGGTGAAAAGCAATGAGTCAGATTCAGCGCCTCAGTAGTCTGATATTTTGAGCCTTTAAAAGTGAGAAGTTCAATATCCCATTGGAAAACATTTGCAGTTTTTACAAACACACAACAATCTACTTGTAACACCATAAAATGACAAAAGACTGAAATGACGTGTTGTCTTACTCTTTCAAAAGCCATACTTCTGGCACATAATCTTACTCATGTCCAAGGACAACATGAGAGAGCTGCTCACAAAAATATGTCCAAATTGTATTTTAAATATGCCCACTTACTGTCTAAACGGGAGCTCTAATAATATACAATTATCTAGACATATATAGTTACTTATTTTGATTTCCTCCAAGCATATTAATTACCTCTCAGCTTTCAAATGCCTCACAGCCTCCCACGAAACTTTGCTGTCTCTCCATAGCACATTGCAGTATGAATGTCTCCTTTGGCACTTTCTTCATCTTCATTTTGCAGCTCCTAGCCTGCTTCAACTGAGATTTCATCTGGAAAACATTCTTCCTTCATGCTCTGTCTCCACCAGGGACTCAGCCTAAGATTTAGTTCACCGAACTTTGACTAAAGTAACATCTACTCTAACTTAATCAATAAGGATCTTTCTGAAGTCAACAGGTCGTGTAATCTTTCTAATTAAGACAGTGATATTAAGTCACCTTGAACTGTCTACTGGTAATGCCTATCTCTCTCTACTGAGATGAGAGAGAAACTGGATGAAGGAGCTAAGATTATGTGTATATCCTTAAAAAAAAAAAAAAAAAAAAAAAAGGAAACTAACAGTTTTCTGGCCTGAGCTCAACAGTTTTGAGTCCTCCATTCAATTGCACACAACCTCTTGTCTGCCAAAACAGGGGGGGTCTGCTGCACCCAAACTGCTACTGGAATGGTACCTGGCCTGGACTGTCCCCCAGCAGCTCCTGGATATTGTCTGGGAAAGTAACAGTTGGCATGGGGAGAAGCTGCCAGGATCTGTGCTTACAGCTGGACACTATGGATGACTGTGTGCAGGTGGTAAGGCCCCCATCCTGGTCTGCAGTGTTTTACCAGTGTAGGTGTAACCTACATTGTAGGTTACCTGACTTCTACACAGCAAAAAATGAATCAAATAAATATACATTTTGGTCTTGAATATATTCTGTATTAAAAGAGTGAAATGTGGTAAAGGAAACAATTGGGGGGGGCGGATGTAAGAAAAAGAATTATTGAAAGCTCACTAACCAATTCACCTGCTGTGCTAAAGACATCATTTACAGAGCATTTAGCCGAAAGCCACAGAGCTGAGTACTGTCTACATCAGAGGAGCCTCTGCCACTGTAATCATGCCAGTTACCAAGACTGGCACCATAATCATGGCAGCTACCAACACTGGCACTGGTGCCACAGTAACTCTTTTAATGTAGACCTGACTTTACTGACAGGCACGCACTAAAAAGAAAGTTCTATATCCCAGACAAAGTTAAGAAAGCTCCTCTTATAGATAATTAGACAGAAGTAGGCTGAATTTACATAGGAATTCTTATTTGAAAAATGGAAGTAATTTCTACGATCGATTTGCATACAAAAGGCAATTGAGATCCACCAAAGTTTATCTATACGTTGTAACAAAATAAATGTTTTTAATATATGATTTTCGTTTTTCTCATCCACACTTCCAGTTTGAATCTTTTTTTTCTTTCCCTCTTGACACAGTTATAGGTCCTTTCTTCTGAATAACTATTATGAAAATCATATTGTCTGATTAACAGCTGTGTAGCTTCCCAATAACCTAAGAGCTCACTCTGTAATCACAGAAATAGTTTTTCTGAGTTCAATGGGGCTATTTGCATGAATAAAGACTTGCAGCCTCAGTCCTAAATTTGTATTTATAGTATCTTTAAGTATAATAAAATTACATTACAAATGAGTCACTGATTAAGTGTCCTTTCAAGTACTATAAAATCTTGTATTGAGCTAGAGCTCCCTACTGTTCCTGCAATAAGTAAGTGCTCAGAAAGATAGCACTGGAGGGTTTGGTAGGCATGCAGATCATGGGATCTGCTTTATCCCAGTTTTTGATAGAAAATGGCTTTTCAGGTTTACATATCATCTGAAAATATATCCAGGGGCACCAGACCTCATCCCAGGCCCCTTTCAGACACTGCAACTACAGCTTTGGAAATGGAGACTGAAAGGATTTGAGAAGATGAATTCTTCCCTGGCACAAAACAGGTGACAGTTGGCCAAGCCAGAAGCCCTACAGAAACAACAGACTTTAGTTACAACGAGCTACAAAAAAAAAATGTGGTAAGAAGAGAAAACTCCAAGGAGACTCGGATGCTGTTGTGAAAACATCCCAACAGAAAAGCATGAGGTAGGCAGCAAGTACCATGATGCTGTGCTGGAAGAGCTGCTGTCAGTAGTTTGGATTTGGTTAAAGCGCAGGTGCTCCTTGGTTTCCTCTTTCTCTCCTATCAACTTTCTCCCTTCTAATATCTCTTTCTTTCCTGTTCTGAAAATAGTCACCTGTCCATCCCATAACCAAGGTGCTGCATGTCTCTCATTTCTTTCGACCCACTCCAAAATCTCTTTATTTTTCCTCTCACCTAATGTGAAGGTATGGAGAGGTGGTTTTCCCAGTTGCCCTTCCCATTACCACCCAGCTTTTCTCCCTGGCCCCCAGCCAAAGCAGGCTTTGAGGAGGAAGCATGCTTGAAGAGAAGCAGCAATGAAGTGTGTTTCATTCTTTTTACCCCTTTTTTCTCCTGCTGGTTGAACGTCTGTCCCTTACCTCCTAGACAGTTCCCCAGCTGAGAAAACACAGGTCAGTTGTTTAAGTAGTGCTTTTTTATGTATTTATCCAAAACCTGTAGAGTTCCAATTTTTGTAACCTTAACCTGTGGATCTGATTAGATCTTGTATTCAAAGCGTATCATGTCCTATATGAGCACATGGAAAAATACCAGTTGCTTAGGGGCTAGGTTTGTCCATTACAGGATTCCCTCAGCTCTGTAGCTTTTGGCTAAATGCTTTGTAAATGTAGCCCAGTGGGTGAATTGGTTAGTGAGGTTTCAATAATTCTTTTTATTACATGCCCCCCCCAATTTTATTATTTTTTTTTTAGTGAATTATGAAGAAAAATCAATTAGAAAATTGGTCCTATACTACCTTTTCTCGTATTAATTGAAAAAAAGAAAACCACAAACCACAAAACCAACTTGCTTCTAAAGGTGAATGTTGAAAAAAAATATCTGCACAATATAGAAAGTATACACAATGCATACATAGGACATGTGCATAAATCAAGCTAGAATCTTCTTCTCGTTCTATTTGGAATCTTACAGCTTCAAAACATAATACTAGACTGAAATCTATAACTGGGATTTCTGGTTGGAGAGAGGGTCACTAAGCACACAAAAACTTAGAAAGTTCTTTAGTAAGAATCTGATTCAAGGCCTGTTATTATCATTTCAAAACCTGTCAGCAATTTTAGTGGTATTTAGATCACGCTACAAGAGCAAAAATCCTACATTTACTTAGTTCACTGCAAGATGTTGCAATAGATCACTCTTCTGATTGTACTAATGCTGCAACACGAATATATATATAAAAATACTCTCTCACATCAGAAAAGATTGTGCAAGTAAGTAGTTATTACTGGCTGAAGGAGTCCCATCATCTCAAAAATGACTTTTGTAACAGCAGAGCCCTGACTTGTGAAGGGGCTACTCTCTAAGACTGGGAGGACTTAGCACTTTGACGTTCTCTAACTGGAAAATGTAAACCGTGTAGATTCAAAAATTACTTTCCTGTGACTGCTAAACACGTTGCACTCCAAAAATTCAAACAAGGTAAAAGTTAGAGTGAAGACTGCTCAACACCTCACCTTAAATTTTACCTTGACTCTCACCTCACTCCACCTTGGGGTTGACATATCAGCACAAGTAGATTAAACTTGTCTGGCTGAAGCAGCTATTTCCCGTTCTTACTCCCCTTGTCTCTTGCGGAGATGGTCACTCGCAGTTGTGAAGGTTGGTCCAACTCTAGTGCTACTTCTTGAACACCTTACTCTTAGCATACGAAGGCAAAAGGCCATCTGCAAAATGATGCCATTTGGGAGCAGCCTCACACAGAGCCAGCTGTCCTGTCTGTGGGGACAGCACCCACAGGAAAAAAAAAAAGGGTAAGACACTCCAGCTACCTGAGTTTAGTCGTCCTGTGAGTCAACACCCTCTATCACCCTGAATATCCTTTGGACTTGTTGCTCTTATTACTTTATTTACACACTGAGCCATTTTCTATGTCCTGCTCTGAAACCCCTGGCACATGCAATTTCTCTGGTGTTTCCACTTTCAGGCTTAGGAGAGACCACAAAATTCACTCTTTGTTATTTAGCACCTCAAGCCAGACAGCAACTTGGCCGTAGAAAGGAACAGTGTTTTATTCACCATTAAACACAGACACCTCTTAAACTGTTCACAGTGCATTTTTATTAAACAAAAGGCATATTATTGGCTTAGAGCCATTTCACATAAATATTTCTTGGTCAAGATCTAATAATGTAAAACATCCTGAAAAACATTAAAAGAATCATATAACAAGATTTGTATGTCAGATCACATAAAACTGAGAAATTTGAGCCTGATTAGTTGGAAATTATTGTACTGTATGAACTGAATGTTGCTGAAATCTATTAAAAAATATAACAGGAATATATGAGCAGAAGTTCTGATATCTATTCCAGATGTATCATTTTAGTTTGGTCTGTTGGTGTAGTAAGGCTTATGCTACCATGCTGTCTGCCCCTCAAATAATTTCTGAAGTCACTCACCAGTCTCAACCAATTTAATAAAGAATTTAATTTTTCAAAGTTCATATGATAATTGGAATCTACAAAGAAGAAAGAGCCCCAGATTATTGTCTCCCATGAGGGAGAAGCAAATACAGCTTATTCCTTTACCTCCTTTCAGAGGAATCAGATATCTGGCCGTTCAGCATCTATACATTGGCAAGCAATCATCACAAACATAACATCAAAACACCTATAGCAAGTCATAAAAAAAACACTAGATGAAGTTGAGGAGAAGGGAAATACTGTCTGTGCCAAGAAAAAAAGGTAAAATTCACAGGATAAAATTTAAAAGAAAGAAGTTTTTGCTGCTTCCACTCTCTGTTGAATAACCTTTTCCTTCAAAACTTGTTTGTTGGTTTTTGCTTTTTTTTCTTTTTGTTAAACCCCATCAACATCTCTCACTTTTTTTGTAAGGAAAAGGAGTTTGCATTTACAAGCCAGCAATCATCAGATAAGATGTACAAGATCAGGGGCTTTTTTTGTATGTGTGTGTGTATATGAGTTATGCTATGAGTTGGGGAAGAGTTGCTATGAGTTATGGAAAGACCTTAACACGTTAAATTACACGGTATTAGAGAAACAAGCTAGAATGAGGTTCAGAAGGTAATTCATGGATATACTGAAACGGGATTTTAACATGGTTGAATCTATCATGGTTTGTTGAATCAAAATACCAGGTTGACCAAGTTAAAATAGGGAATATTCTCATGAAGATTAAGAATGGACCACTCTTTTCAGTGTTTTGAGAACAAGGGTATTTGTTCAAGGCTTGGGATCATAGAATCATAGAATGGTTAGAGTTGGAAGGGACCTTGAAGATCATCGAGTTCCGATCCCCCTACCATGGGCAGGGACACCTCCCACTAGGCCAGGTTGCTCAAAGCCCCATCCAGCCTGGCCTTAAATACTTCCAGGGATGGGGCATCCACAACTTCTCTGGGCAACCTGTTCCAGTGCCTCACCACCCTCACAGAGATACTTCCATGACTCATTCTTTGCAGTGGTAACAGCTAATTCCATCTTTTCAGCTAATTGCTTTCTAGATTTACCAGAAAATACTGGGTACTTACTGAGTTTGCTATGCTTCTAGCAACAGCTAGTCTCCACCTCCAGTCCTAGTAAAAGACCTCAACAGAAAAGATGGTGAAATGGGCTGATAAGCAGGAACTGAGTCTTTCACCACAAAATTACCTGATTTTTCTCAAGGACTATGCTCCAAGGTAAAACTACCACAGGAAGCTGTGCTGGAGAGCAGATCCAGGTAGGTACTACATGTACACAATTACGGAAGTAAAGAGAAATAATTAATAATTAACAGCATAGTAAACGCATCAGCACACCACACAAACATTCTGTGAGGACCTTTATATCTATCGTATTTAATTCAGTCTTGTCTGGGAGTATTTCCAGATGCTGAAGCACAATTGTCTATACAAGTAAAATGCTTAAATGTTCCTTGGCACCGATTTGGCTCATGCCAACTAACACGGTGCAGACCATGCCCAGAGGCAAGTTCATGAGCTTGTACAGGCTGACTCGTTTCCAATAAACAGTTTACATGTAACACCCTGTTCTGGAGCAAAGAGAGTTTGCTACCAGAGATGTGGACAGCATCGTGCCAGTTGGCTTCAACACCCAAAGGTGTTCTCATGCTCATATAATTCATTAGTATATACACAGCATTAGTGAGAACTACAAATAATGTTTTGTATAGTAGCTACACCATCTTGACTAGAGAGTAGCTGGTACCAGGCAGAGAAATCATTGTGTACATCCATAGTAGGAATTAATGAAGAACTGGTATGATTCACATGCTCGATTCTTGCTTTGCGACTCTGCTGAGTACACAGGTCCTAAAGAGTGGCGTCAGTGTACAAAATTTAAAGCATATGTTGCCATGCAATTTCTAGTATTTCAAGAGAAAATTGGTAATCAAGGACTTTTACGGTGTTTTTTTAACGAAAACCAGAATATTCATTTTAAAATTATCTTCTCAGTAGCAATCAGTAAACATGAAAAAATAAGGCTCATCCAGTAAATTAGTCAGTACAAATTATTCTTCCACTCTGGTATTAATGACTCAACATCAGCTTGGCAGAAGATATTAAGCAGGGTCTCTCAGGGACCTATTCTGGCTTCAGTATCATTCAATATTTTCATTAATGACTTGGAGGCTAAAGTTGGGAATATGTTAATTGCATTTGTAGATGAATACAGTGCTGAATGTAATCAAAATATCATGGTGGTGCCACATGTAAATGGTAGAGCCTGTGTCTACCTCATCAATGCAGAGTATGGCAGAAGCCTGATAACCATGACCAGGGATTCCGGATGTGATTGTCCTACCAATAATAAAAAAACCCTATAATTATGATAACTAGGATATAATTCCTGAAAAGGAATATAGAATCTAATGAGATTACATGAACTATTCCTGATAAGAAGGAACAACGAGATGCACACATATAAAGTAGAAGAATATGAGAATCAGTAATCACTAACTTTGCAGTTACAGAGAAGGATCTAGGTACTTTAGCAGATGATGAATTAAATGAGTCAACAACATGACATATTTCAAATACCGTAAATGCTATCTGGGTTGTATTATTAGGAGTGTCATGTTAAACAAGCTAGGCAATTATGCTGCATTGCTTAGCAGTACATCAGTGCACTTTAGAGTACTATTTTCAGTTCCAGTTACTACTCAAAAAAGTGCAGAAAAAAAAAGGAGCAAAATTGGAGCAGTTTTTCTAAGCAACAATTTAATCAAATTTGGAAGAAATTCTCAAGTGGGGGAGTTTGAAAAACAGTAAAATATGCAGACTTAATAAATGTTAAGTTAAATTGATACTGTAAATACTACATGGCTCAACTATCTTTGCATATTAACCAGAACTAAATATAATGCCATCGGATTAAATTTAAGTATTAAGATAGAAATCTGAGCATAAATATTTTGTAAAGCTTTCACTTCAATTTGGCAATTAAAAAACCTGCCAGCTGAGTCAACGAAAACACCAATAAGGGTGAGAAAATAGGCGCATCATGTGGGGCTAATGGGAGAATCATTCCTTTGCTACAGAGTTTGGGAATCCTGGGACGATAAACTGGATATCTGTCTTTGTGAAGAAGCCACAGCTGTTCCCAGCACAGGGGCTAGAAACAGTATTACCTATGAATCTCATTGCTTCTGGAAATGTCCCTGGAGGAAGTGCCTTAACTGGTACAATGAAAGATTTTCAGTCAATATACATAGAGAAAAGCTTTACATCACCTGCAAAGAAGGTGGAACAGAGCCAGAGCAATCCAGAGGATTGCAAATAAATTAAAAAAAAAAAAAAAAGTTTCAAGAAATTTAATCCATGGTTTAGAAGCAGATTAGTACTGCTTCATATAGGATCAGAGGAAAGGGTGGATGATAAATGGTGATAAAAGGCAGTTTGAGAGAGGTGGCCAAGTCACCAAGTCCTATAAGGAGTCCCACAGAGGTGAATTTTGGGAATGGGCGCTCTGGGGAAGAGAAGAGGCAGTGCAGCAGTGGAGATAATAACTAGTACCGGAAAAAGAGATTTTTACATAAGGAATCTGAGTGTGATGGTGTCATTTGACAGAGATACTTCATATTGGGATACAGGGGGGGATTCAAATAGCATGTCTGTGTATTATCTTTCTGCAGGGCTAAGTGACCCACTGCAGTTACAAACATTTTTACTTCTCTGTATAGAACAAGTTGCTCCAGAACAAATGATCTTGTGGTCTGTCGCAATGCAGAATAATGGATGTAAGCTCACCTCTTTTATCTCGCATTGTTTTTCAACACTATTCCTTGAAGACTGACATTTATCTCATGTTTTTATCTGTCTACCAATTAGTTATCTATTGTTAGTCAACTGTTTGAATCCTTCTCTAGTCAGCAAAGGAAAATATACTCTCAGAGGACCTTCCCTTTCTTGTTCTCTTTTTGTCTTTCCTTCCTTCCTTCCTTCCTTCCTTCCTTCCTTCCTTCCTTCCTTCCTTCCTTCCTTCCTTCCTTCCTTCCTTCTTTATTGCTTTTCTCTCTTTCTTTTCTTTCTTCTTTTCTACCTTTGTCTTCTATTTGGCATAGTTTTCTGCAAACTTTGTGTATTGAACTGGCTCCAGAGGGATCTGATGAACATCATGGGTGCAGTCGCTGAGTGAGAAGTGAAGAAAAATGGCTATGTATCTGTCAGTGGTGTGGAGCTGTCAAGAGTTCACTGATAGCTACCCAACGGAAACTAATGATACCACTATCTGAGTTAAAGCTACTTTTTTTTTTTTTTCTTTAAATACTTGCTGAATACTTCCCCAAAACACAACATACCCCACCTCATTAACCAGAAAAGCCCATTCATTGTTTTTTCTAATAACTTCATTATGTTTTCCCTTTTTTATTTTTTTTCCAGACGGCCCTCTGCATATAACAGTCTCCCCAGACTGGAAACTTGCTATCATAGACAGTTCAGTAGGTGGCACATGGGAAAGTCTTACACGCGTAATTATATGTTTTAATTAGTACTAAAGGGAATTACATGTATAAATACCACATACGTTTGGAACTGTGTAATGCAAAGCTGAAGGCTACTGAACTTCACTATGAAAGCAAATGAACTATTTCAAGAAAAAAAAAAAAAGGAAGAGTTGCTTTCCTTCAACGTTAAAAATCTTTACCTCTTGGTTACAGTCCCTAAGCCAATAATCTCTACTAATGTAATGATTCTATGAGGAAGAAAGGGACTCAGCTTGTCCCAAAACCAGATTATATTTTTGCATTTCTTATCAAATGATGAATGATTTCTTCATATCCATTTTAAAAAGCCATGGAAAAGCCTGTTTTACTAAGTGAATAAACATGTACTTGAAAAATCCTTCTGTTCCCATAGAATTTTTATGATTCTTATTTATTGCAATCAGAAACATAATTTATTCCTTATAGCATTTAGAGGTCATGACATTAGAGAAGGCAACAAAAAGCAAGTTGACAGAAATATCAATGTATTCTGAAAACAATAGCAGTCTTGTGTGCCACAGACTAACAGAAAGGATTAATTAGTTATACCATTTGAAATCTTCTTTGCTCTACATAGAAAAGCAAAATAATAATATAAAGAAAAATGTAAATGTAAACAACTTATCTGATGAATGATAGGGAGTAATCTAGTTCTTCACTGATATATCATCACTTATTTGGAAGGAAATGTTAAAATTCCCAAAGGAAAAAGAATTCTCAGATCTTTTATGCTGTTGTTTTGTTGTTTTTTTGAGGTTTTTTTAAAGTCAGAAACTCAGTATTAATCAGACACATAAGTATGTTTAATAGCTAGTAAATTCAGATACTTCAGAACTTCCATGAGCAACCTGAATAGAGGAAAATACTTATATGAATTATGAATAAAACTTACAAAGTTTTGGAAAGAAAACAAGCCTTTCATGACTGATTATACCTTGAGATCTCTTAACAAGTAGCTACTGAAAGGAAATTATTTTAAAAACTAACCTTTTTGTATGTATCCTACAATCTACAAAAAGAAATGCTTGGATATATCACAAAAAGATCCAATCTACCAAGCTGTAGATGCGTTGTTAACTTTAATCACAGTACTCACATACACAAATGTTTCCAAGATCAACACTCAATTAAGTATTTAAAACTACAAGGACTGAAGCAATGTGATTTTCAAATACTAATTACTTTTCTATTTGCAACTGTGGAACCCACATGCAATGTTTTCTCAATTAATGCGGATGGCTCAATACATTGGAAAAAAAGAAAAAAAAATTTGAAATGTATTCCTCTTGTTAAAAGAAATATGAAGGAATTCAGCCCATTTCACTGAGCTTAACAGGTAAGTGTCGTGGTTAAATCACACCTGTCATTTTCTAGATGAAAGGATTTGCCAGGATGTGAATTGCAACTATAAATCTTCTGTATATGAATAGGATACTAGACAGGCTCAGGTTCAGTTTTCCAAGCCATGATTTGTTGACAGTAATGGCCCTGATAATTAGCAGCAAGTTTTTATAATATTTAAGCAGCAAACTTGGAGGGTCACTGCTTTTAAATCAAACCTCGGGGTTATTTGAGTTACCTTGTGTTGCGGAATCAGAAGGCTGGCACCCCATAAATCCCCTTGTATTCTTAACTGGTATTGACAGGGCTCTCTTGCAGCATTACATGACTGCTGATTTATTTTGTATGGGAAATGCAGTACTTGCTGCGGAAGTATTGCAATACTGGAAATTCTCAGAGGCTGGCTTTATTGTATTAATAGAGCAATACAAATAGAGTTTAAATTGTCTATTGTTCCATAACCTGCAAAAGAGGATCCTGAAAGAGTACTAAATGTTTCTTTATACCAAACGTGGAAGAAAGCTTATTTTTATGACTACAATCTGACAGCTAGATCCTACATTATAAAAGATACCCTTATAGCAGATCAGCTCCAAGTCAGACAATAAGAACTTTTTTCTTTCAGAGTTCCATATACCAGGAACTGCTTCTTCCTACACAGTCTTCTCACAGGGGCCTTGGTTCATCCAGCTTAGCCTCAGAGAGAAAGCAGCCTTTTCCAGAATAAAATAAAACAATCTTTAAAGGTGCCTCTCCCTACATCGGATTTATTTTTTAAAAGTCCAGGGAGCCTGGACTTATTTTATAAAAGTGTAAAATAGGGTGAGAGAACTTCAAGTGAAAATATATGGGCTGCCAAGCTTAGACTGAAGCTTCATCTAACTGACACTGTAGTTCACAACACTATATGCCAATAAGACTTATAAAATCTTTGGAGTAACTCAGTTCCCAGTTGTGACCAAAGAGGGGAATCTTGCTAAATTTCTGCTGTACTATGCCCACTTACATGTGTAGGTGACAAAGATCCTCTTGGCATATGGAAGTATGGTGTTGACAAGATTGGAGACCTTCTGGACTACAGGCAGTGGTACACGTAAGCTCATATTGCCTGATGTCTGACACACAGCATTCCCCATTCTCTGCCCCAGAAAATGAGGGACACCTTGAATCCCTTGATCCCTTCCTCCCTCAGGCAAGCCTTGCAGGTGGATGACCTGGAGGCACACATGACTCTTGGCTTTATGGTCTCTTCCTTGGCTTTCTGTCCCTGTATGTCTTTCCAGACAGTGTGAGCACACCACAACCCCACATGAGCAGGTTTCACAATGTGTAGCTTCTCTGTCACTGTCTCTGCACTGTGAAAACAAAAGGACCACGAAAGTGATCACGGGGCTGGAGCACTTCTGCTATGGGGATAGGATGAGGGAGCTGGGGTTCAGCCTGGAGAAGAGGAGGCTCCGAGGAGACCTAATCGCAGCCTTCCAGTACCTGAAGGGGACCTACAGGAAGGCTGGGGAGAGTCTGTTTACAAAGGCCTGCAGTGATAGGATGAGGGGCAATGGCTTTAAGTTGGAGAAGAGCAGATTTAGATTGGATATTAGAAACCAGTTCTTTACTATGAGGGTGGTGGAACACTGGACCAGGTTGCCCAGGGAGGTGGTTGAGGCCCCTTCCCTGGAGATATTCAAGGTGAGGCTCAATGAGGCCCTGGGCAACCTGGTCTAGTTAGGGGTGTCCCTGCGACTGCGGGGAGGTCAGACTAGACCTTTGGAGGTCCCTTCTGGCCTGGATGATTCTATGATTCTATGAAAACACTTCCTCACATATATAATCCTTTCACTCTGTTTCCTTGCTTTTGTGCTCCATCTCAACACTAATTGATAGTCTCTAGCTGTCAAGATTTGCCTGTGGGGCAGCCTGCTACACATTTCACTGTGAATGAATGGAAAATTGTCCACACGTGGACATATGCATGGACATAGAGCAGTTAGTTCTGGGTGTCCCCTGTGTTTCCTACAGCAGGAAGAAACCCTGGTGCAGATGTATACCATGTACACCACCTGCAGACCCTCTTCTACCTCCTTAAGAATCCCTTATTTGTGTTATCTTTTTCTCCTTTTCCTTTGATTTATACCTATGAAGCTTAAGGCTTTGACATGCCCAGGCACCTCCTTATCGGGTTCCTTGTTGCTTTGGCCATTCCTGGCACCAGGAAAAGGGGGGTTCACAGGGAAAGGAGACAGCTGCAGACTCTATTTCTGTTGTCTTGCCCTGTCACGTATCCACATATCACATCAAAAGGCAATGCCCATCTGCTCCTTGGATGATACTTCCAAAAAGTGGTGAATGATTCTGGGGGACTCTGGTGTGTCCCTGGTGTTTCCCTGCCCTTTATGTTTGTGACCTTTTAATCGTTATCCTCCTCCCTTTTCTATTTACTATTTCCCCCACACTCATTTTGCTCCCTCCAGGGTCTTCCCTTTGAGACCAGGATATGGGTTTTGGGGGAAGACATGTTGGCCAGGCATGAACCTGTCCATAAGAAAAAAGGACAAATAGGAGTACCAGCTGCTTATTTACATTAGGGGAACAGAAGAGTAAGGTATACATACTCTTTCTTCTGGTGCTAATTTCCTCTTTTCTTCCTAAGCTGCCTCTTGTACCTGCTACCTGATGACTGATGATGGCAGTCATCAAAGTTAGGGATTTTCAGATTTAACGTCGATGTTAACAGGTTTAAAACTGTCAATTGACCTATTCTTCACTAATTTATCTTAACCCCAATTTGACCTACCCTACACTTCAGCCCTACAACTGGATATAGCAAAAACTAATGCAATGTAACAACACTTTGTGTGAAAAACAATCAATTTTTCTTTGCTTTGCTTTATACTTGCTATTTGATAATTTCATTCAATTGTCCCTAAATCCTGCATTGTGAGATTTGGTGAATTTATTTTTGCTATACTATGTATGATTTCATAAGCCTCCTTTACATATCCTTCTTTATATAGCATCCTCAATTCCCATAATTTATCTTCCAACTGAAGTATTTAGTTTATTGCAGGTGATACTGATAGCTCAGATGGAACATTTCCTCTTTTTTTTTTCTTTTTTTCTTTTCTTTTTTTTTTTTTCCCCAGATGAGATAATGCTAGAAATGAATGTGGTATACATTTTGGAGTCTCATTCATTTTTGCAATACATGATGTTTCCTATTAATTTTCTTCCCTTCTCTGAATAATTACCCCCTTCTCATTCTAGCTTTTTCCTGAATTATCTCAATCATTGTTAACTTCTTGATTAATGTGAAGAGAGATGACCTTTGCATATAATTGTTGTCCTATTGGTGGTGGTGGGCTAACTCTCCTATGTAATTATGGTAAAATTATAAACAGAATAATTCTGTGCCAGTGATATATACTTGTTGGCCTTTCAAGGCATTACCAAAAGTCTTTTTTACCTTCTCATTAGTATTTTCTCTTTTTCCATTCACTCCTTTATGTTCTTGTTTCATATATTATCTTATTTCTCTATATATACTTGTGGCCATATTTTGCATATTTGCTCATTGTGAGCAGTTGTACTGTGTAAAATGTTACTTCTCGATCCTACTAATTTACTTCATTGGAGCATACTAATAATGATATGATTTCATCCCTACATCATAGAGTCAAAGAAAATATCTTGCTCTTTTTTTGTGAAGTATTATATCAATTATTTTTTTTTTAAAAGGCATTCTTTTATAAATAGAAACAAAGATCAATAGAATCATTGTCCTTACCCTGATGAAAACAGCTTAAAACAAAACCATGATTTCTTTCTCTCACAAGTCAAAAATTCATGAAGCAGTATGCTGCATATCCTGAAAGAGTTTAGGAACGGTTGCTTTCCTCTGGGGCATTGCAACTTCATACCACTTTCTTCCTCTGAGCTGTGCCTAAGTGAAATAATTGAACCCATAATTTGCAGTTACACTAGCGGGAATACAATTATAAAGATTCTCACTCCTAAAACACGTCTTTTTTTCATTTGATTTAGGCACTTAGGAGTCTAATTCCTATTGACTTTCAAATGTGATTTAGCCTCTTGTGCCAGATTTGTAAAGGTATTTAGGTTCCTAATTCCTGTAATCAATGGAAGATAGTAGCCTTTAAAAATCTGGCCCTGAGGTGCATAATTTCTATTGACTTTCCTAAGTGTCTAAGCCACTTTCAAACTTCTGAGTCACGCAGGTGTTTTAGAAAAGTCACTAGTGTCTACCACAAAACCCTCTCCAGTCACTGGGTGACTCCTAACTGCAGTTACAGTGTGAGTACTCTTAGCCTTTTATGGAGGGAGCTGACACTGCCTGCAGTTGGAGGGATGGCACAGAAATAAGTGATTCATTGATTGGATGCAATTACTATATAAGGCACGACTCCCAGGCTTATCTTGCTCTCATACCATGATCACCATTATTGCTATTGCAGCTAATGGCATTCATGTAAGCAGCAACTTTTACCCCTGTCTATACAGGAAGCAGGACTGGACTTTTAAGGTATCAATCATATTTTGCTCTGGAAAATTTAGTTCTTCGTCAGCAGCTTATTCTATGCAAAATGTTAGCTGTTATTCTCTCTGAATGCTCAGTTAAAACACAACTAAATGTTGCTGAGTAGAGATATAGACTAAAATGCAGAATATAAAAAAGACATTTGTTGATTAAATTTATTACATTTTTGCTGCTGGCAGAAGTACAAAGCATAGACCTTCTGTGTGTGTATCTCTTAAGAAAAGTGTGACCAGAACACTTGTTTTCCACAAACTATGGAGCATATGCTAGTTTTAGTGCAGGTACTTCCACTGATCTCAAATGGATTTTCTGATTCATATCTGAAGATGTTTGTGGCTCTTTATATGCAAATAAGAGTAGACATTGTCCATTTTTTATATAAATTATGCTCAGATTGAGTCAGTACGCTTTGAGGCCATATGTGTCTTCAGGCATTGATGTACAAGCACATATTCGATAGCAATATGTTGGTAAGGGTCTATATGGAGAGGTGGGGTGGATGGAAGGTTAGGCTATAGGGCTTAATAGGCTTAAACTGACTCTGTGTTAAACATCTTATAATAAATTTGCCTCTGAAAACAACAACAATTTTGTGTTTCAGACATATTTCTCTTTTCTCAAATGAATAAAAACCAGCCAAACAAACAAAATCCCATGCACACATGCACCAGAAAACAGCTGTGATTTTTATAATGAAATTTTGCAGGCAATTAGCCTGGAATGTAGAATAATCAGTTTAAGTAATTTAAATTGGGCAAGATGCTGTGGTTTTAAAGCAACTACTGCGCATTCTCAGAAGTTACTTGCCATTGGGATGTTTATTTTGCACTGAGTACTGTAAATTGACAATATGCAATCTGTACTCTTATACAAGACAGCGTGTCCATGTTCAAAGGAGCCATTACCTTAATGCTGCAAAGCAACAGAAGCAGTGATTGCTTTTTGTATATATAAAACATAAAAGGTACTGATATTGGAAAAATGTTCAGTGAGCTTGCTTTGTAACTGCAGTAGGAGCTGCAGATCCCCTATAGCATTTTAAATTACTGTGCATACACATTCATACTACATGTGATAATGACCCTTGGGAAGAGCATGAAAAATATAACTCCATATTATAGAAAATATTGATGTTGAAGAAGCCCGAAAATCCAAGGCATTGTAACAGAGCATCCCTACATCTATTTTTAATTTCTATGATAAAAGCGATAAAATAAACAATAAATAATTACTCTGAAATCACACTGACAGGTGTATCACATTTTCAACACAAAACAGAGAATACAAAATACACAATTTATTTTAATGGGCTGCTTTCGTGGTTAACTATTCTGATTGTTCCAGGGCTGCCAGATGTCCAGGTTTTTCCTGACATGTCCTCTTTTTCCTCCCGGAAATGGTGTCCAGGTGGAATTCAAGCATTTTGGACATTTTTTTGAGAATTCCAGATGTCTGGCAGCTCAGTTGGAGGAGCAGCACAGACATATCGGCTACATACGGGCAGGTCAACCCCTCTGATTTTATGCGCACATGCAGGCCATCTGTATAGCTCAGGTGCAGCAAGCTCGGTGTTTTCTGGATGTATTTCTTCTGGGAAATCCCGCAGAGAAAGAAGGTAAACCTATAAATTACTCAGGCTGAAAGCACACCGCCATTTATACTACGTTAGAGTACTTCAGAATGAAGGACTGGGTCACAAACAATGCTCTGGACTGTTGCCATACTTTGGAGCTCTTCACCAAATAAAGTTGAAATTGTCAGCTCCTGCAGTGTTGTCTCCGTAGTCCTGTTGAAGTGCTTGCAAAAAGATGAAGAGCGTAGTGCAGGGCCAAAAAACTTGACCCGTGTAAAGGCTTGATGGCCTTTTAAAGCCATCCCATCACAAAGATGCAGCCCAGATAGAAGCTTATATCAGACACAGCTGAGGGCATACCTGTAACTGGTAACTCATCGTTCAGCTGCTTCACTCTACGAAGATATTATGGCAAAGACCAAATACAATATACTACTATTTAAGACCACTTCAGTAAACCTTCACAACAGTGTAAGACAATCCTTTATAAAATATAGCATCTTCTGCCCCAGCCAGGGGGCATCTAAGTCAGGATATATATAAAGCTAAGGAATGTCTTTATTCACCACTGACACCCTGACCCAAATCTAGTCTGAACTCTAACATTCCTGACTCCAGTGGGTTAAGTTAACACCAGCTTAACACAACTTTTTTAACTTAGTGATTTAATAATGCATGGGGTCTTCAGCTCCGAAATTAGTAACAGATGGTGAGGCGGGATTCATTCCCAGTCCTGAGGAGCACTTTGCTATACTTTCTTTGGTCCAAAAGTGATTGAGAATGCAGCCCAGAAATATAGGTGTGCAGATTACTTCTCATGGGGAAAGCCTGGTTTGTGCAGAATCCCCTTAACCATTCCTGTGCCTTACTGTTTCCTAATATGTAAATCTAAGCACAATAAAGCTATGGATGAAAATTAAGGAGACATTTCAAGAAATGTTGTATAATCTAATTAATTTCTATCTACTTCTGTGCTACTAACATACATTCTCAGTGCAGCCACAGAACTCGGAGAAACGTTTTAGCACACTACTATGAATAATTTTTTTTTCCTAAGAATTACCTGGCTGTGTGTTATATATAAAAGAATCAGAAGTAAAAGTTAGTATTTTTACTTTGTTTTTTTTCTCCTTTTGTAGAATTTCTCCAAGATACTTCATGCCACCATACAAGAAAATTGTTACAACCCAAGATACTATTTTAAGGTAACCTGTGTTTGAAGAAAAAAATAAGCACGTATATATAATTTTGAACCAGTATCCATACAGAATATAATCTGATAAAATACAACATGATTTCTATCTATGCTTCTTTCCATTATCTTGTTTTAGGAGAAGCCCCTTTCTTCTGTTCACCTTTTGAATCATAGGTACCCTCTAATCCTGTAAGCCTATCACTCATTTTTACTCCTCCCTTTTGTCCACAAGCTCTCAATTCCATTTTGTTTTTCTCCTAATGACATAAACATTAATATTTCCACTAAAATGAAAAGATCAATCTCACTTTCTTCTACTTTTGTGTTAATTGATCATTGTTTATAAAATCTTTCTCTCTAACCTAAACACTCTATTTTCCAGCTTATGAACAGTGACACAATTCTTACTACAGTTTCTAATTACTCTTTTTTTTTTTTTTTGCCAGACCCCACTCTATCTTAATCTATCAGCTGTGTTCAATATTACTGACCTTTCCTTAAATCTTGTCTCACTTAGCTTCTGTGGTGCTTTCCTGGATCCTCTCCTACTGAGAAGAATCACCCCCAGAGGAATTTAAAAGACAGGTAGATGTAGTGCTTCCTAACATTCTTTAGCGATGTTTTTTGTCCGTGTTAAGTTGATGGTTGGACTTGATGATCTGAAGGGCCCTTCCAACCTACACAATACTATTCTGTGATTTTATTTTCAAATGCAAACTGATTTTATTCTTTCTCCACTATAACAACTAACAGTTCTACTTTGATCAAACTTGTCTTCTCTACAAATCAAGATACTGTTTCATCTGTCATACATTCCTGAAGATATCTGATCATCAGCTCAGACTCCATATGACTAGAACAGAAACTTGTTCTTCCTCTTAAAGAAGTCCTCCATTATTTCCTTTCTGTTGATAGAAGGAACCAAAGACGTATCTGTCAGTCAGATCTATCACCTAGCCATCACAGGCACTGCTATGAACAATTTTAGTTCAGCAGTCATTTAGATTTTCTTAATAGTAAGTGAAGATTAATAGATACTTCTAGGCCAGTTTAGGCTTTTCTCTAGATCTTTATTTCCAGATTGTGTCTAAATATTTTGAAATATGTCTTGATTGCAGCCTTTTCAATCCTCTCTATCTATTTCAGCTGTTTTCTTGTCATCTGGCATTTCAGTTAGCACAACATCCTTCTCCCAGGCCCTAAGGCTGGCAATCTTTCTCATTTAATACATTCAAAGTGGTTCTGTAAAGATCTTTTTGATAGCTCAGCACTTTGACCACCTCAGCCCATCCCTTTGTATCTTTCTCTTGGCTTGCCCTTCTTTCTTGCACTGAACTCTGGCTACTGCTTTCATATTCAAGGATGGACCTTTCATGGCTTACCTTAGCCATTTTTGTTGTGCTAAATGTGGTACTTTATTTTTTCTGTCAGGTGCTTCATGTGTTTTTCTCTTTTTTTCTTACTCACATTTGGAAAGGTAACCTTGTGAACATCTGCAATCCTAATTCACTGTCTTGCTCTAAATCTTAAAACTCTCCTTTTCCCTGATGCCTTCAAAACACTTCCCAACTCTCTGGATGCTAGTGCTGAGCCAAGTGCCTGCATGCTGACCCATATGCCTTATTGTTTCCTTATTTTCCTATTGTAAAAATCTGAGCTTGAATGTTTTCCCTAATGGTGAATTCAGTCATTCAAAGTGATCAAAAATTCATAAAACAATATATTTGCCATTTGTTTGAGGGAAGTGTCATGAAACTGGAAAAAAATAATTAATTTATTCAAATGCAAGGAATTATAATAAAGCTCAGTACTTTTGCAAAGACTGAGCTTATTAAATGCAAAAATTATAAGATTGAAAAATCCATAAACCAAAGCTAATATTCAAAAAAAAGGATCTAAATATTGAATGAAATACTCTGAGATAGTAGATTCCATCTGTAACCAGACTTAGTGCTGTAAAAAGAAAAACTTTTCCTGTTGAATGGACTGACTAGTGAGTCTGGGGGAAAAATAAAAGGTCCTATTATTGTTGTTGTTATTGTTATCATCGTCACTGAAACTCTTCCATTAAGCACTCATGATCAGCAGGAAGTGCACACTAAGGACATCTGACGTGGTCCATGCAGTTAGAAACAAAGAAAAAGGAGGAGTTAATCATCCGTCATTCCTTCAGCATGTCTGTGTTTTCTTCATATTCATATTGCTGTCCTTCCTTTTCTCACTCTCTTCCTTTATGCCTTTTAATCCTGAGAGCAGTAGTGGAATAATAATAACAGTAGCAGAAGTGGAATGGCCCAGAGGTTTCAGCCTAGCTTTAGCAAGAGCAGTGAAGGATATGGACCTGGCCAGATCAGTCACACAACAACCCAGAGTAAATAATGACAATCTGGAGCAAAAACTGCGATATTAGAACTGACAGATCCTCTTGAAAACATCTTGTGAAGCCAGATGTCTGAAAGATTTGTTATACCCACCTTTTACTGTTCCATTTCTATTTTCCTTTGTGTCTTTGTAAAACAGGAAAATAGGAATTATCCCACCAATTATATTAAAAATTCACCAGCAGAGGTAATACTGTGTTTTCTGCCATGAGAATGAGGTTACATCTAACTTGCCCCAGAGAGCACTTTGTGGCCTGCAGTCCAAGTCATGCAGAGTGTCTCACATCCATCCACCTCAAAGGTAGATTCCTCTAGAGTTGACCAATCTTGTTCACAGAGCATAAACCAGCCTGAATTTCCCATGGGTCCCGTTTGATCTGCCTCAGATTGAAGTGAAAAAGGCCATTATTTTCTTCTCTTTTTTTGGTGTGAGGGTTGGGTTATTTTTTGCTTTTGGGTTTTGGTTCGGTTTTTTTGGGGTTTGTTTGGTTTGGGTTGGGTTTTTTTCTGGCTTAAAGGGCTTTAAATAATAGAAAGGCTTTACTGCCTTGATGATTTTATATTATAAATCATGACTGTGTTAGGTCTTTCCTGAACATTAAGTGCTTGCTAGTGACTGGATTATGTTAACATACTTGATTTTCTGAGACCATTCATCCCTTTAAAATGAAGCCAATTATTCCAGTGAGTATTATTTGCTATTCCTTGGTTCTAGACTATAGACTAGAGGCCTTTGAGGCACAGACTTCCATATATGATCATGCAGTGCCTAACCATGGAGGTCCTATTCCAGAATAATAATAATAGTTAGCAAACAGTGGTCAATGTTAGTATCGGAACATGTTTATTCTGCTGTGGGTTAATGTCATTGGCATTGTGGGAACAACTTTGAATTACAATCAGAGCCTGTCTGTTTTGTTCTTTACAAACAGCCCCAAACCCCACCACAGACAGTCAGTGCCTTCTTCCCTGACGGAAAGGTCCCTCCATCTCTTCCCAAGAGGCAGAGACATATATACAAAGCCAAGGATACAAAGGAATGAGCTGAAATAAGTCTCTTGAGTTAAGCAGCCCCAGGTTAAGGAACAGGTGTTTCCAGGCACTAGGAATTTGGAAATGGAGGAAGAGGTGAGCTCATTTCCATGAAGAGAGCTTGCCCCAGGCACTCCTGTAACTCACTGTTGAAGGCTTTCTTAGGGACTAGCCATCTGCCAAGGGCTGACCTATACACTGAAAAAGTCTGTCTGCCACAGAGCCACGCTTGTAGCTGTTGAGGGTTTGCTTGTACAATCCCAAATATATAGCTGCATCTGACTCCTCTTCCAAACTTTGGTTTCCAGATCACTTTGATGCCCAGTAATAGAAAAGACCATCATTTTTTTATATATTGCCATCTATTAAGCAACTTTTGAACATGTATTTCCATCGCTCTGTTTATTATATAACCTTATTTTAAAGCACTGGGGATAATGTTAGATAGTTTTTATAGTTAATTCAATGATAATACAATCAAATTTCAGGGACAAATTAACAGTTTGTTCTAGAAGGACAAGTATTTCCTTTAGGGCACTCAGTAGTCTTTTTCTCTTACCGTCTTCATTGTCCTAGAAGAATGTAAGTTCCTCAGTCATTTAGAGCTGTGTTTTTCTATAGCTCTTTAGAATTGTGGTTCATTGTACAAATAATTAGCTATTCACTGGGACACAGAGAAAAAAATGAAAGTAAGTCTAGGACCTGCTAGAAGAGGAGACACCCCAGCAGGGATTCATCTCAGCCAACCTTGGCCCACTTGCATAAAGACTAAGTTTAGGTAGTAATCTAAACTTCCTTTATTATCAGGAGAAAGAGAGAGATTCACAACTCGAACTGATCCTTTGATAAGTCTCAAGACTCCTTTTCTGACCTGCCAACTATAGATAGATCCTAGAAGAAATGCCTGCTGTTTAGCTGTGTAAAACTAAGCCGCATAAAACTTTCTCTTAAATCGTCGCTTGTGGCTTGATGATAATTTCAGTGTTCTATACAAAACAGAAAAGCAGGAACAACTGGAGGAAGAGCAATGGATTGCCAGTATCAACAGAGTCTGTGTTTCTGCTTCAGTTCAAAGGAAGAATATATCAAACCCTTGGCCTCCCAGGTCCCAGAGAGGGCTTCAGCAGTAGGGTTACCAGAAGAAAGCATTACCCACTTCTGCCATAGGGAGACTTTCTTGATTTTCTGAATGGTGCTCATATTAACAAAAATTTGCATCAGGAATGCTGAACTGTAGTATTTCAGTGTGTTGTTGTCTTTTTTTTTTTATTATTCACTTCAGCAAAACCTAATTTTTAACTGAATACTAGTCAAATGTTTTTTCAATGCCCTAAGGTTTTACCTTTTGGTTAGAAAAATGGTCCATTAAAATACTTTCATGTAGATCTGAACATAAGTGTGCTAAATATAACTGAAAGAGGACCAAAAGCTGGGTTCTGTCTTAGAGACTTTCCACTGCCATTTTCCCAAGTGAAAATGTGGAGATAGAATCTAAGATTGTATCTCTTCTCCCCACCTAAGCAAAAATTATTTCCCCTTAGTTTGATGGAAACTGGTAGCATTTTGGTGGTTTATATTCTTTCATACCTTTTGAATTATAAGAACTTTAAAAAACTTTTGATTTCTTGTCTCTTGTCTGTGAAATAGGTGGAATTATTCCCTATGACTTCTTCCTTGGTCAAAAGATATACCAGTGGGTTAACTGAGAGATGGACTAAAATGCTGGAGAGTGCTAAAGAAAGCACAATATGACCACGAGTCAGTTTAATCATCCTCAGGAGAAGCAGACCATGCCCTGAGCCTTGCTCGGTGACAATTAGCTCAGCAATCCCAAATGTGGAATACCATCTAAAGGTAGGCCTCTGTCCTAATGTTTTCATGATCTTGCCATAATCCATCACAGTTAATTATATTAACTTTCTCAATTTCGTGCCATATGCTTTACTATTTTTGTAAGAGAAGTCAAGATTTCCAAAAGACAATCTCTTGAGGTTAAATGTACTTAAATTATTACTTTTTTTTTTCTTTTATCATTGTATCCCACTTAGCTTGTCCGTTTAATGATATAGTCACGCTACCATCAGCAGATAACAAGAAAACTATTTTTTTTCTGGCTTTTTCTTTGTTCTTCTTTTGTAAAACTCAGTTAAACAGTGTTTTCCCTTTTATAGCTGAGAACCCTGCCCAATGACATGGCTGAAGTTAAAACTACTTGAAAGGGAGCAAGAGCTTTTGTTGGGATCTGGCTGGATATCGTTGCTTAGTGGAAGGCAAAAGTGTTCCTACTTTTTCCACAAATACTTTACAAGGCAAGGAACTTTAAAGAGGAATGACAGCAAAAACTATTGGAAGATTAATGAGGATCCCTGCAGCCTGGTCTTTTATGGATCACCAGCTTTTCTTTCATCAGCTATATTTACTCAGCAAGTAAATCTACTGCTGAAAAATATGAAAAGCTCTTCCACAAGCCTGCTTAAAGGTAAGAGACCCTAAACAAAAGAGTTAACAGCATTCTACCAACAAAGAAAGCCCTAAGGGTGGGAAAGGGGGGGGGGAAACCCTTAGGGAAACCTTCATTTTGCCTGTCAATTAGTCATTTTGCTATTCACCAAGCCGCTCCTGAACTATCTTTTCTCACAAACAGAAAGCAAGCAACACAGGGTGGTTAATCATATTACTGCATTGATCTTTTATTAAGCAATATGCTGAACCTCTTGGACTGTTATTAAAACTAAAACGCATTTATGACATACAGCGTGTATATCTAGCCTTCTGGATCAAAGAGTCTCCTGGCACTGTCACATACTAATGAGGGGAGCTGAGCCTAGCAAACTTTACATTTATCAGGGGAAACAAAATTGTGTGTATTATACATTTTTAATGACTTGTCTCAGTCCTGATGTTAACTCATAATAAATTACATTTGTAACTTATTACAGCAAATGCAATTTGTAATGACACAAAATAGTCCACGGAAATAGCATTCTATTGACAGAATTTTCTCATGCGTTTTTGCTATATTCTTGATGACATGGTGGTGATTCACACTCTATTAAAAATGATCATTCAAAACAGACCACTCCTGTCTCAGGCCAAAAGCTCTTTCCTGTGCCATGCTCATCAGCAGTGAGGATCCCCAACATGAGAAAAGCTCTCTAATCACCAAGGATCAAAACCAGCAGGTGAATTAAGCTCATACTGAGACTTTAGCAGCGAGCAAGTCTCTTTGCTACAACCGTATGAAGAAACGAAGCAGAACCAGGGCATGTATTTAGGCAGAGAGCCGTGATCATCTATATTCTATTCCATCCACGCTCGTAATTGCTGGTAGGGACTCTAAGATGGAGCTGCCTGGGGTCAGCCAGCACTAGCTCAGGCTCTTCTGGGCACAGGTTGGGTGACAAGGTGGCCAGGACTGTTTGCAGGAGTCAGTAAGTCCACCCTCTTTTAGGAGACATGAGATACAAACCATGTTGTACCACTTGATTTCATGAGTAAAGAATAAGCCACGGCCTGTTTTATGTATCAGTGTGGATGTGGCTTGTTTGTTTGTTTGTTTGTTTTCTGCCATACCTAGAAACCACATATAGATTTGGTGATATTACCTCACTTCAAAAATCACTTTTATACCAATTTAGCCATTCTTTTTGCAGTCTTTTGCCCGTAATCCTACTCAGTGTATAATCAGAGTCATTTAGAGTTTTCTTTGAAACAAAATTTCTGTATAAAAATTAATAAATAAGCAGATAAACAGTTTCTACCTCAGGTATTTCTCTGGAGAAAAAAAAAAAAACAACTGATTTTATTTTTTCTTGTATTTCTTTGAAAGAAAATAAAATCCCACCATCACCATCAAAACTCTTCAAATATAAAAATATTTTCATTTTTTCTTTTGAGTTTTTCTACAGAAAGCGTGAGAAAACTGAAAACGTGACATTTTCACCGCAAACTAAAGCTTCATTTTTATGCACAATCAGGTGCAGAAAATCCTACAGAGCAGCACGTTTCTTACAAATATGCCTCCATAAGACAAAAAAAGCTGTGTTTGTGTTTAGGTTACACAGGACAGGCTATGGTACTAGCAGAAAATCAGACAGCGTGAGGTAATCAAACCAGCAGTTTGTACCATAGCGTGTTCAGTTATATCCCGTGGCTGGTGACACTCACGCAAAAGCTGCGGTGATTTAAACATTTATTTTTTTATTGTGCAAAATGTGCAACAGAAGGCACAATCAGAGAATCGTCTGTATTTTCTTCAAAGGCACATCAGAGCTTGTCTCTTCTCCAGACTGCCTCCAGCCTGCACCAGACAGCCCTATCCACAGATACGCACTTGTGTGCGTGAGGGAGAAGAGTAGCAAATCCAGCCCAGTCTGCAAGTTATGCATCAAAATCAGCTGAAAACAGACATTCTCACAAGCTGATATCATGCTTTCCTATCATCCCAAGCTACCCTACAGGGATGCTTTCGTTCCAGTTTTGCTCCTAGCTTTAGTCCTATTCATAGGCAAGAAATCCTTTAACATATGTTCATTGATGCTTTCAGTCTGAGAAATAATACAGGCAACGGTTCAAACAAACACAAGTCAGCAGCTACTCATACGACCAGGCTGGGGACAAGCCAGTTGAATGTGGTCAAGTCCACTGAATCTCCAGGGTCTTTTAATTCTCTCTGTATGTCTACAAGAAAGAAGCTATTTCTCCATCAGTCTTTTGGGTGTGCTTCCATTTCCATGCCCAAAGACACCGAGTATGGGGACAGCTCTGACAACTCACATGCAATTACTATGTAATATACAGCTTCAGTCAAGCTAGGCTAATCCCCCCCAAAAGTAATTCAAATGCAGCATATTCAAATGAATTCTGCAGTGAAAGAATGAGCCAAATGACCTTTTTGATAACATTTACGGGAGAGTCATTAAGCAGCTGCAATGCTTAGGAGGAACATTGCTCAGAAATTCCTCTTCATTTCCACTGATTAGGCTATTGGTCAACAATACTCTACAAATATTTAGCTATGTTTTGACTAATTAATCACTGACTGCTTTTGTTCAAGTTTGGATGGATCAATAATTTTTAGGGCGGAAGTGATGTGTGTGAAGCTCACATGTTATAAAGCTACTTCTGTTAGTCAATATTGTCAGTAAGTGGCTGATCACCCACATCCTGCAGTATTGATTCTGCTCCACGACAGACACAGCTGAAATAACAAAGGAAAACAACCTTATATTTTTTTGGAAATACTTACATGTGCTAAAATATAAGTAACTTTTTTGAAATCAATAAGGATGTGCACAAATAACCTTTACATTTTTCACATACCACATCTTCCAGTCTCAGAAATCATCAGCAATCACAAGTTAGCAAACATTCACCTGTGAACGTTTATGAAAATTTAGTTTGGCCGCTTTTCTTCTGGTTACCTCCCAAAAACCAGAAGAGACCTCCTGCATACAACGAACAGGCCTACACTGCCATTTTACCTTCCATATCCAGTAAGTTTAAATGTCTGGAAAAGAAGACAATACTTGCTAAAGAAAATTCTATTAAACACTCATTGGTCTGTTCCCACAACCCACTTTCCCTTATTACCATTTTATTTGCTTTCACCTTTTTGATTTACTTTTTATAGTCTCAGATGATAACATCATATTTGAGGTAGTTTCTACCATCCTCTGCATATCCAACGTTATACAAAAATCAAACAACTTATGAGAAAAAAATAACACAATATAATTGCTCTCCACCTGCAGAAAAACTGAAATATCAAGTAACTTACTCCTCTTTCTCCATGATACCTTAAGCCTCAACTGTGCAAATGAACCAAGTTATCAGCCTAGTCTTTAGTTCTCACAAATATTGTTTCCTAAATAAAGTAAAATACAAGATCATGCATTTTGTTCTACCTGCATCTGTCTTCTACAAAAACAACAGGTTTGTAATTTTCAGCACAACAATAATAATGCCATCAATAATAATGACATTGTATTTTTAATGTCTTCCTTCTGTGAGCATTCTCCTTTTTTTTTTTTTTTTTTTTTTTCTTACTACCTATTCAAATCTAGTTTCTTGGTAATTCAGCTTGAATTCTGGCTCTAGGCTTCCTATTTTTCATCTGCCAGCCAAGCTTGCCATACAGGAGGGACTGAGGGGTGTGTTTAGTGGGAGCATGTGCCATATTGTCATACAAATAAATCATACGGGCCAGCCTCTTATTCAGCCACTGAAAGGACTGTTGGGTTCACTTGCAGGAGTCGGTAGGTTAATTTGCTAGGTAGCAGGCAGTGATCTTTAGCCTATTCCAAGGCTACTACTATGAAAAGAACACATTTTTCAGCAGCGGCGGATGAAAGTGTATCATATTCTTCTCTTATGAAAGCACACCCGGGACAGCCAGGTGAATATTGTAGCTCTCCTGAAACTGTTTTTACCTGCTAATATATCAGGAATCGGTTAGATATACGAAGTGCAGGTATCAGTGTATGTCCATGCACAGGTCATTCAGGACTACCGGCTCTAAAGGTGACATGACCTTGGTCAACTTGAAGGTCTGGCCCTCTGAAGCTGGATTCCCCCGTTTGCTACTGGCAAACTTCATCTTGATTGCAAATTTCAGTTCAGACCGAGCCAAACTCTAGCTGTCACGTTGGTTTGAATGGCCTCAGAGTCTAAGTTTGCATTGGTAAATAAAACAGCATTGGGGAATAGTGTCAACCCACCATTATTTGCACTGTCAGATCAGAATCTGTCAAGGCAAGCTAGCACTGTCCTAAATGATTCCTGGGCAATTCCCCCAGGGCAGCCTAGATGTGGCTACCCGATCTGGTGATTCATCTTCACTTGAGAAGTGAGATACAGAATTTCCTCTATCAAAAGACCAGTGCCGGGAAACAGTCACAGATGTGACTTACCATGACAGGCGTGGCCAAAGTGGTTAAAAAAAACCTGCCAAAACTGGGATGTCCTTACTGTGTTCTCCATATGTTGCGAGTAGTCCTATCTCAGTATCAAAAGGCTTCTACATGACTTCTAACATCCTTGAGCAGTGACTATGTACGCATGGATGTCACAACACGGTTCTGATCCTTCTCAAAATGCTGTGAAGAAATTCAAAAGCCTAACAGGACACCTACCTTCCTGAGCCCTAATACTGAATGACTGCAACACTTCTGACCTTTATGTTTGTTGGACTTTCTAGAAATACTTATTTTGCACCCTATAGAATATCTTCAACTTTCAGAAGGAACACGGATGAAAAAAGGTAATTTAATCGAACCATCGAGAACTAATAACTTTAGTTCAGATCATCAGTTGTGCAAAAATAGTACAAATTCTATTTCAAGGACCTTTGCAATCTCAAATTGAACATGTACTGGGCTAGCACAAATTTGGGTGAGCTGAAAAACAGGTGTCAAATCCCTGATTATTAATAAAATTAGAAGAAGTAACCCAAAAGAGTTACAAGGCCGAAGGAGAATTTCAGCAGCCCTATTACAAACTGAACTTACACTAAAATGGATAATCTTTTGAGGGACAACGTTTTTAAAAAAACAAGTTAGACTATTTATTCCATTGAATCATACTTCTCCTGACCTATTAAATTGTGTCCTCTTTCAAAGTTATACAAACAATCAAGTCATCCCAAACTTCTCACTTCCAGTACTTTTACAATCTTCCAATTCAGAAAGGAAAAATGGATTTTCTTAAACTTTTGGGAGGAAAATGTGATCCCTCAGTGACCAGTATGAACAACAAAATTCATCCTGGACTGAAAATTTATGGCTCATTTATAAATCTTTGAAATATAGGTTTGTAATGGAAATACTGACAGACCCATAGCAATAGAGCGACTGTAATAAGATTTGTCATTTATGATTAATTGAGGACAGTCTTAAAACATTTTTTCTAAAAGCATCTTCTTTCCATCTGCTTTATTTCCCATAGAGCTGTATCATAAAATTAAGTTCCTCAATTTTGTCAAGTGCCAGAGACATTCTGCTTATTTACCCTTAATGATAATCCAAGCTTCTGACACGTAATAATTTCCTGTGCGGGACTTCAATCAAACTGATTTTATTGAAAACCCACAAAAGCAGGGTCTAGGAATCTGCCATGTTTTTAATAATGTATTTCAAATTGCTATATTATTTTTAAATCTGTGAAATATAAATGGTTTTAAAATAGATGTGTGCCTAATTACATGATTGAACTAAGAATACAAAACAAAGCAAAAAAAAAAAAAAGATTGGCTAGTTGAAGACTATTTAAAAGAACTGTTTCGTTCTAAATGTTTCACTTAGTGCATTAATACCACTTTGTGAATGCAGTTCGTTTACTCTAGTGTAATTGAATTTGCTTGTTAATCTGTTTCCAAAAGGTGTTTAGAGATACAGCTGTACAAGCAAATGGAGTCTTACAAAAATGAATATTGATGAAGATCCAGATTTCCTTATTCCCAAAGGAAGGTTAAAATTTTACTCTAAATCTTTAAAAAGATTTTTTTGTCTTGCTTCTTGCGTATATTAGTGATGTGGACTGCTTATTAATCAATGTTTAACAATGTAATTACAGCTGGTTTTAGTCTTACTAGATAACACAGATTAATAAATGACCTGCAACTAGTGAAGTGTGTAGAAAGGGTAATGAATTCCTTCCATCAGCACATTAATTTATTAGTAATAAACAAAGAGTATGATGAATTAGAAGAATTTGTAGAGTTTCTGAATATTGCAACGAAATTTCCAGTTGAAAGCATTTAATCATGCAGTTTTCATTCCTTTATTTCATTTTGCATGCTATACTGTGCGAGGATTTGCTTTTCTGAGATGCTTTAAGGAGTCTGTCGAAAAGTGGGTTTCCGGAGTTTTATATCTGTTCACACTGATTCGGCTCATCCTGCTACACACCTGTCACCGAAGGTGCTGTAACCTTGATGTGAACTGATTAAACTCTTTCCATATAGCAAAAGTGACTTAATGCAACTGAGCAAAGCACCGCGGAATCAGCTCTGTCTCTACGCTGCCCATAACTGTGTGGGATTCCTTTGGAAAACGATACACAGTTGCAGGTAGAAAGAAGCAGGTATAGAATTAGCCTGATTACTGTGACCTACCTGTCACTTAAGTGGAGTTATCACACATATCTGCATGATAGAGAGACTTAACAGTTAAAATCATAAGCAAAGTGCTGTTTTAAAACAATTGTGTTATTTTAGCCTCCTTATGAACTCTGCTGGTATTTGGATATGCAGACGGATAATGCCCTGAAAATAACAAAACTGAAGGTGAGAAAAGAAGGTGACGTGCAGATAATACACCGTACTCAATAGCATCATCAGAAATTACATCAAACAGTAATAAAAGCTGTTTAGGTGACTATCACAGCATCCTCAGTGATAACCCAATACATCTCTCTGTGCAGCCCAGCAGCCTCCCTTTTTTGTGGCTTCACTCCAGTTACTTTCCTTCCCTGAGCCATCCCTCTCCTCACTTCAGCAGAGAGAAGGTGGTGAAGGAGGCAAACTGCCCTCTTCATCTTCCCTGACGCCCTCAATTTATCCAGCACAGCCTTGAAACAGAGCCAGAATGGTGAGCAAGTGGAGTCACGTAGGTCTGCCATGCCCTTAAGTGAGAGAAGGTGCTTCCCGGGGACAGGCAGTACTATATCTCAAAGAGGAAAGTGGTTCTAACATCTCCAGTCCCGCTGTAGGTCATTGACTCAACAGCATGGCAGATTTCTACAGGAACAAGTCTCAACCTCCTAGCAAAATCAAACCGGTGGGAAGCTAATGGGAGAAGAGGTGGAGAGAGAGAGATCTCCATTCCCACAAAAACTTGCAGAATTCTTGTTCCAAAAAAAAAAGAGAACCAAACATTACCCAGATACTTGATAGTATAGATTATTTTTTATTTTTATATGTACATGATTTGAACTATTTAAATGGTATAACATCATAAGATAGAAATCTCAACAGGTGCTTAAAGACATTAACTCCAGGGGATCACAGCAGGTGAGGCTCAAGCTCACAGCGCTGAGTAACCAGAAGTATGTGCAGACGACCATTAGAAGACTATCAGAATCTACCTTGCTTTGACCAATATCCAGCCCTATTACCTATGTGCTTCTAAATCCTGATCTGACTTCTATGAGAACTATTTAGACGGAAGAGTTGCAGCAGTGACTTTCAAAGTGACACAGTGACAGAAGCATATCCAGGGGCAACCTGAGGGCATGTCTAAAGGGAATTCACAAGCAGAAATCACTGGGACTGTACCAGCCATGCTTAAAAATATGCACAGATTTCGGGAGGTTAGAATATGCTGTAATGAATTATGTAACTGGCATGAATTCTTGCCAAAAAGCCCCAACTAGCATAATGTTGTTGCAATTATGTCAATTCACAGGAGATAAGGGACTGGCCCTCTGTACACAGTGTTGGTACATGAAACTATATTATCTCTACATTCCATTTATCTAGGACTATTGAATTTATGAGGAAATTATGTATGTAGACACTTACATATGCATATTTTACCAAAAAAAATGCACTGAAAAGTCTGAGTCTGAAGAGATGCAGTACAGTACTTGTTTTGAAAGGAAAGTATCTCAAATTAATCTCCTAGTGAATCCGAATTCAGATGAAGCTCTTGCCAGCTGACAGCAGTTACTCACAGGTACAGCAGAGGCAGTGCAGACTTAAAGCTATGTACTGATTTCAGCTGGAAGGAATGTGACAAACTGTGTTATTTTGCTGAGCCTGATTAAGCACCTAAAATCTAGCCTAATTATGCTCCAGCTGGTTATATGCAAGGCACATTATATGGCAGGACAAAGAGGCTGGAATAACATTAAAGCCCTACAATCACTGTTTCCGTCTGAGAGAGGAAAACCTTTGCATAGGCATGCTGGAAGAGAGCCTTCAAAGCATCATCTTGCAAACCATAGCAAGAGGCAAAGCCAGGGGTGAGCTGGGGGAAGGAGGAGTGTGGGTTTGGACAGGGCTGCAGAAGGAAGAGGTTGAAACTGCTCCTGCAGTGCACCAGGCAGCCCTAGCTAGGACCGTGCTATAATTTTTCAGCCCCCCTGCCCCAAGCACTTTTGGATGCACTGAGGACATTTTCAGCTTACCAAATCAGAAAAATGCAAAGGTGACTTCGTGATCTCTCAGCCTGCCATGCCCCTTGACTGTGAATTGTGAGAGGCGCACTCTGGTTTTGTTGGATTTTTTTTTGTGTGTAGCAATATTCATTGAGAACTCTGTCCCCATTTGGGTGAAAAACAAACTCCCACTACCCATATGGGATGGTTAGGAAGATAAATCTTAACACTGAGGAAGGGAAAAGTAGTGTTGAGTTTTTCTCATAGAATTCAGGAAGCTGATTTCTGCTGAAATGTCCTTGACAGATGCTCTGGTCTGGGAGACTACCCTTTTTTTCTTCTTCTTAGCACTGCAAGTTTGATTAGGTAAGTGGATTTCTTACTGTGGGTCTTACTAAGGTAATACAGCAATTATAAAAATTGGTCTGGTGGTTTGTGTACTAATAAAATATATGAAAAAATACAAAATCATATTACCTTACAGACAGCATAAATCTAAATTTCTTGGTTTTAAGGTTCAGTCTGCCAGCTATACTAATTCATTTCCTTTCATGTAATGCTATTTGTGTATTTGATTATATTTGAAAATAGGATAAAGAACAAAATTAAAAAGCAGAGAGAACTGGAAGATGCTGTTAATTCATGTATTAGAGCTGCCTTTTATTTTAATGTTTTGGATCATACTATTAAAAAGGGAAAAAATAAATTTTCAAATAAAATGCTACAAGATAGCCTGTTGAGTCTCCCCTAAGATGAGTGTTAAGATCTAAGTAATTACAGAGTGTGAGGTAGACATCAGTCAAGAATTACAGTCTGGCTATGAGGTGGAAAACAATGTGCATTAACAAATAAATGGTTGATTTCTTCGTAAAACCAAGCAAATTATAGGATGCTCCAGGATATGTACTATGAGTAGCACGGTTCAATATATTTATCACCTATTGTAGAAGCCGTAGACAGTGATGTGGCAAAAAGATTATTCAGGTTAGCCATGGTTAAGAAAGGTTATGCAGTGGATTAGAAACTCTACCTCTAAGCAACTGGGCAACACAATGACAGATGAATTACTATAGACCACTGCCATGTTTTTCACTAGAAAGAAGAAAAGGAGGAAAAAACTACAACTATTCAATCACGTTGATGGGCTTTAAATTTATTGCAAGCACTTAAAAGTCACTGGCAACACTACAGCGCGGTGACAACTGCATATTGTGCCATCATTGAGAAAATAAATTAAAAAAAAAAGAAAAACAAAACAAAAAACTCCATCCCCCCCAAAAAAAAAAAAAAAAAAAAAAAA
>VZRU01019247.1:0-18691 GCA_013398155.1 Pedionomus torquatus
AACTCTCTTGAGTTTATAGTAATTGAGTCTGGTAAAGTGAAACCTATTAAATAATTTTATTAAGATTATTTGAACAAGTAATATTGTAAGTGCCGGCCTAAATGACAATGTAATGTGATCCCAAGAAAACATAAGAACTGGTAACAACCATAAGCAAGCTCTTACTTAATAAGATCATATTTGCTACCAGATATCCTGGGACACATTCAAGCATCAAATCTTCATTCCATTTCCCTTGTATTGCACTAAGCAATGAGTCAAACCAAGAGCATATTATACAGAATAGGTTAGAAGTTGTAGTACTGTAGTACCACGTAGACAGAGAATCAGAATCATCCAGGTCAGAAGGGACCTCCACAAGTCATCTAGTCCAACCTCCCCACAGTCTCAGGGACATCCCCAACTAGCCCAGGTTTCCCAGGGCCTCATCAAGCCTCACCTTGAATATCTCCAGGGAAGGGGCCTCAACCACTTCCCTGGGCAACCTGTTCCAGTGTTCCACCACCTTCATGGTAAAGAATTTCTAATACCCAATCTAAGACTGCTCTTCTCCAACTTAAAGCCATTGCCCCTCATCCTATCACTGTGGGCTTTTGTAAACAGACTCTCCCCAGGCTTTCTGGAGCTCCCTTCAGGTACTGGAAGGCTGCTCTAAGGTCTCCTTGGAGCCTTCTCTTCTCCAGGCTGAATAACCCCATCTCCCTCAGCCTGTCCTGGGAGCAGAGGTGCTCCAGCCCTCTGATCATTTTCGTGGCCTTCCTCTGGACCAGCTCCATCAGGTACATATCCTTCCTATCTTGAGGGCTCCAGACCTGCATGCAGTTCTCCAGGTGGGGTCTCACCAGAGCAAAGTGGCAGAATCCCCTCTCTGGATCTGCTGGCAAAACATCTTTTGATGCAGCCCAGGATGGAATTGGCCTTCTGGGCTGCAAGTGCTCACTGCCTGGTCATGTTCAGCCTCTTGTCCATCAGCACCCCCAAGTCCCTTTCCTCAGTGCTGCTTTCTAATATACTTTGTACAAAGTGTGGTGCATCATTTACAGTTACAAAATACCAACAGACACCTTACCTATCAGTGACTGCATCACCTCCAAGTTTAAAAGCCAAAATTGTGAATGAAAAGAATCAAAAGTGTTTGAGTTTAGTTCCTGTTTGGTTTCTTTTTAAAATGCCCCTAAGTAATAAATCCTGTGTTTTGAACACAGATAAGATTCATATATATTAATAGTCTGCTACAGAAACAATAAATTCAGGTAGGATATCTGGAAGGATTTTCTGAAACAGCAGAATTTGGAGTCACCTTTGGGCATCAGAAAGGATTCTGAGTGAAGAATCAAGAAATTTAGCTGGACAAAATCAGATAATGCTTGGATACACATACCATCTGCATGAGACTTTCTGAAAGGGAACGAGGCCAAAAAAAAGGGGGGGTTAGCAATGCATTTTTCTCTTTTTCTGTTTATTCTCAATAGCCACAAGAGATTGAAAACTTGTCTATCAGTTGATTTACTAATAACTCTGTGAAAGCTATTTCCAGATGCATAGAAGCTACTATCTAAGCCATAAAACAAGGATTAAATAGGGATTCAGGGACCAGCTTATAAACTATTTGCAATCATGTCATGTTCCAGCAGACATAATGCAAAACATATGCATACAGTCTAAAAGATGACCAAACCATGGGCATATTTATGAAGACGTAGACTGATTAAAAAGAATTCCTGATAAAACAGAAGGCATATTTTATTAGAAGTACAAACTTTTATGTAGTGTGCATAATTAAAAACTTAAGGGCTTTCACAACTAAAAAAATAAGGTGGTGTGCGGTTTTTTTAGGAGTATTGTGAAACTGTATCCCTGCTTATTGCCACCCTACAAGTCTTATGATATTCAATGGTTTGAAACGTCAGTTACCAGTGATACTGGCAGCTGCAGTTCACAATTTAGATGCATACAATTTCAGTTTCCAAGCAAAATCATTGGTTTATTCATTACTTTGCTCTTTAAAAAAAAAAAAAAAAAAAAAAAAAAAAAAAAAATTTTATAATTTAAGGATGGATTTGTTGAAAAAGAAGAGGAGAACATTTGTAGTGAATAAATCTAGGCTGACGGTGATAAAAATATCCTATTGCATTTGAATGTAGCTTTCTTATGCTGTCTTTTCCTAGTCTCTCAAATATAATCTTTAAATTAAATTAATTGGTTGGACTAGATGAATCTCAAAGGTCCCTTCCGAACTTGACAATTCTATGATTCCATGAATAATAGAGTATTGCAAGCATGAACATTACAAGTGTAGTGGTGGTAAGGTGTTAATATGCATAACGAAGTTCTTAATTCTCTGAAGGTGTTTTCTGCCAGTGTAATTTATTATGGTTTGAAAGCAGGTGCACTCCTTATTTTATTTGTAGAGCAACAATGTTGGGTGGTTTTTTGTTTTTGTTTTTTCTTTTTTTGGTTTGTTGTTGTTGGTTTGTGGGTTTTTTTTTCATATAAGAATAGATTTAGCTTGCAGCCAAGGTTTCAGGCAGTAGACTGGCTACTTTACAATTCCAGATGTGAGTGTGAGACATATTTCTACAAAACTCTCTTTACACAACAAACACTTTTTTTCAGTGAAGACGTTTGTGACTTATTTACAGTTATTTTACCATGCAGCATGCAATTCCTGAGTTGGAAGTCCTTAAATTAACAGAAATAATCCATATACATAATGAACTTCTATCGGAAACTTTGTTTAAAATAATGTTTAATATGAGACTTAGGGAATAATTAAGTAAAAACTCAGTTTCATAATTAGAGACATTTTTAATTTAAGAGCTTACTGAACATAAAACAGACCATAGTTTGTGTTTCCCAGGACTCCAGCCACTGACCAAAGTTAAAAAGTATAAGCACAGTCAGGGAGAGAAACAGGTAGGAAACCATTTTTTTTTAACCAAATAAAACTATGAAAATACTTAAATTCATTGTTAATTTTAGTTCTTATATTAGTAATGACTAGAATATTAGCCATGTTTTGCCGTATAACACCAGACCTAGCTCTCTGATAACCTGTTAATTCAAAAATTATATTAATGATCTTTCAGATTAGGGAAGAATTATTTAATTTAAAGCAAAAATAACTTTCGTCTTCCTATTTTCCTGCCCACCAACAGCTTTTCCAAATCAAATATAAGCATGATGCTGGAATATCTTATTACTAGCAGTTGTGATAATTGAAGATTTTATATCACCCATCTAATTTTATAAAGCATTACCATGCCTCTTTCATTATTCCATACTTTTAAACAGAAATATTTTTGGACAATTTATTTTGATAGTAACTGGAATTCTAGAATATGGGTTTAAGTTTCAAATCAGATATAGATGGAAGATCTTAAGTGTCATATTTTTAGTATGCAGTGATAATTAAACACTTGAGCTAATATTTTACACAGATATATTCAATACACAATTAAGTTCCTAAGATGTTCTGAAAAATAAAGGTCCTAAGATGTCCTTAAAAATCTTAAATTTTCATTTTTTTCCTACCAGATATTAAATATAGTCTAACTCCTTTTCCTAGGGATTACTGCAAGACACATGACATCTGCAAAATAAAAACTGTTGTATCAGATTGATAAAAATTCTAACTGCAAGGAGGGTAGCACAAACTAGGATTTATTGCCACAAAGTTTTTGGCCAACACCCATTCTATCCAATGCAGGCATCAGAATATGAAAGGATATCATTTAGTATCTTTTTTTGATGAATGTGCACTGATTCCACACACATACTTGCCAAACATTACTAGAATTTTTTTTTCTTGCAGGATTTTTGTGCTTCCCCCCTCCCTCCCCAAGTTTTCTGTTCTGTGCAGCTGCTTGCACTGTAAATAGAATATGTGCAGATCATGAAATAGCTACTAAAATTCCTTCAAATTTTCTCATGAAAAATGAGGTTGGATTTGCCAAGAGAAGGGATGGAGGTCCTTATCGAACTATACACTTGCCATGCAGATTATTAAGATAGTCTACTCCCCTAAAAAGTAAGAAATCGTTGAAACTCTGAATGTTTCTCAGTGCCCCTCATGAGCTGTTATTATAGGGGAAAATTAAGAACAGTCAATCACAGGTCTATTACTTTCTCTTTGGTGAGGATTCAGTATTTCATTTATTCCAATTATTGCACGTCTGAGAAAACTTCTAATAGAATTTGAAAAAAAAAAAAAAGTCTTTTTTTTTTTTTTCAATCAGAAAAGTAAATCTACATTGTAAAAAGGGTAATTCTAACCAGAATTGCTAATTTTCTCTTTCATTATTTTATCTTAGATTTTTCTGAAATTGGTTGATTGGGTAACCTGTGATAATTAGGGGGAACTTACAGCCTCAGCTGTATCACAGTGCTGTTTATCCAGAGGTCAAAGATAACAGTTCCCTACACAAACTTGAGGTTATGATCAAATAAACCTTATGTTCAAATTTATGGTATTTAGGGACTTGGACGTATAAGATCACTTCCTCCCTCTTTAGATGGGGAAAAGTGTAAGATACTAATCTACTAACCAAAGCTGTTTCCCATGTTTGCTTATTTTGTGGCACCTTTATGGCAGTCTATAACCTGAACAGATTATTTTCTATGCCATGTCTGGAATAAGAAAAACTTATATTTAGAACATGAAGAAGTCTGTAATTGAAGTTGCGTCATTTGAAGTGTATTGTAACTCTCAGATTGCTTTAATAATTACTTTTTGTTGTGGTTTGGTACCATGAAGATCAACACTTTCTAATTATTTCACTGAGTTCAACACAGGGAAAATGAAAAGCAGGGAGGAAAGAGCAATTCTTGTAGTCCAATGTTAGCTTGCTCATTTCAGTTCTCCATCTGTTACACCTACCCTTCTGGAATATGGGACAATTCTTTTGTTCTTCCCACAGTTTTTCTGCTCACAAGGTATTCTTAATAACTGAAACTAGAGAGAGAAAAAAAAATTCAAAACCAAAACAAAACAGACCAACAAAATAAAAGGAAAGAGGAAAAATCCCAACAAACCAGCCCAAACACCACTCTTTTCTTACAGATGCCGTTATGGATGGCAGATATGAAGTGTAATACAGGGGACATCTACCTAATATTTACTGGTATGTAGCCACAGCACAGTCACTATTAATTATCTTCTTAACAATGTTTTAGTAACATTCAGGTGACTCAGGCAGAGCCAAATAAATACTTTAGCAGCATGAGGAAGGAAAGAGCTAACTCGAGTCGGACTGACATACTCATAACATTTACAAATGAACTGAGAATTTAGAAAAACTATATCACTCTGAGTTTAGGTAGATTTATTGCACATGACATTCAGTGATTAATGAAAGACTTGCTTCTGGCCTTTCTGGAACAGATGCACAAGGAGAATACACAGAGACTGCTTCTCTTGTGTTGTGAACAAACACAATTACTATTCTTGCAGTCGAGCATTATCTACTCTTTGTAGCTTTCCATAGATGATATAAAGAAGTGAAAAAATAGATCTTTCCATTAACTTGTTATCCTGGTCACATGTAGAGACAAAGTTTATTTTTCAGAGTGGTTTATAATCCTCTAGCAATTTTGAGTCCTCACAGTTCAAAAGTGTTCTAGAAGATTTTGTGGGAATTGCTACTCCAATTTGCTCTGATAGAATTGCAGATTGATATGAGATAATGTAACTGGAAGATCTGGAGTCACAGTTATATTTAAGAAAACATAAAAAAGGAAAAAATTACCAAAAAAAAAAAAGTAAAAAGCTCTGAGAAGGTAAGGTCTGAGAAATCTATCCGATCTCTCTGCAGGTGGATGCAGAAGTCATAATTCATTACTACAAAAGTCTATCTTATCTTCTAATAATTCTTGGAATTATAATTTTTCACAGCTTTTTGACACGTGTCATCCTCACTATGCTTTTTTTAGTTAATATTGGCATTTCTATTAATATATTATTTGGGATCTGTGAATGGTGGAGGCTTTTTAAGAATGAAAGCACCGAGTTACATTTTGAATTTATGGGTTGTGTGCGTTATTGTCCCAGACACCTAGCAAAGAAAACTTACTTGTATATAAACCCTCTTCCTTGTGATTGTAAGCCTTCAGTGTGGCAAGCTTGTTATATTACATTACAAGTTTTTGGATTTTACATTTTTATTTGCCTTATTTCTTTTCTTTAGCCAATTACATAAACCCTGTAAAATACATAAACCCCCTAAATTACATAAACCCCTGTAAAAATACACATGCATGCACGCATACATACATATATATATTCAGTCTCAGCTTTGAGGTACTGATGCATTTTGCTTTTGAATTTCTTTGGGCTTTTTTAATAACATGGCACAGGTGGACAGTTCAAGGAAAAAGACGGTTTCTGCCCATTTCCTTAGAAACTGGAGGTATCTTCTCATCCCAAACCTAAGAAGTGGCATGTAATGATTATTTCTGTTTGATATATGCAATAATCTCTAGCAAAACTCATTGCAAGCCCAGTCTTTTGAATTGGAGATCTGGGATTAACATCTTGAATTTTAAGAGGCTGCACTGGCAGCTTCTGTTTCAGCCTTTCTATTCCCCCATTGCAATGCCTGCCAAACACCAACCTTCTCCAGCCTAGTTGTTCAGCTTCACAACCCACTGTGCAATTCCTAACATCCTAATTCTCCCCTTCTCCATTTTATTGTGTTATAATTTAGAAAAGGAACATTTTGACTGCTGCAATTTTGGTTGATTGATTGATTTATTATTAACAGGCTTTCTTTAATGAGCTGCTTTTTTTTTTTTTTTTTTTTTTTTTTTTTTTTTTTTTTATATTTTTTTTTTTTTTTTATTATTACAACTATTAGTATCTGCAAGGAAGAAAAATGCTATAACATTTTTAACCTATTTTATTTTTCTAATGAAGGCTTTGATTTCTTCAGGCTTTTGGTGGCCCAGTTTCACCATAGGCAGTAAAATCCTTTACATTTACCAATTAAGACAATTAACAAGCTTTAAAAAAAAGAGTTAAGTTAACCACTATTTTCACTTTCCTTTAAATGGATGTATTTAGTAAACTGAGCTTTATCTCCTACCTTCTTTGCACATTCTGTCATCAAGTACCACAAATGTAGAAGCTGTTTTGGTTTAAATAAATACCTGTGACAAAAGTCTGATCAAGAAATCCCTGTTAGCTGATGACCAAATTTCTGACATTAGCCTGAAATGGTACTTCAGGCTTCTGATTGCTAAACTGAATCCAGGTCATCACCTTCAATTTTGGAGTCTACAGGCACATTGAAATAAGTTATCTAGAATATCAAATACATACATGGTGGATAAGAGCTATTTCAGGATTCAGTCTAATTTAATTCCTTAGTAGGCAAACAATAAACTTGGCAGAACACACTCTGCATTGAATGTCTAAACAGGCCATTGCTTTTAGATAAGAGGGAAAGAACAGAGATTATAAATCAAAAAGGGGTCACCAGTGAACCACTGGTTGTAAGAAAGCTGAGGGATACATGTCATCAAGCTTCTGGACTGGCTTCTTCCATTCTGAACTGCTGAAAAGCGATCCGACAGATCCCTCTTTCTGCTTCCCAGGTTGTTGGGTGACTTTGTGACAACCCTTAAGAGCTGGGAAAGCGACCTTTCCTTTTCAAAGTCACAGTTTCTTGGGGAAGTTGTTCTATTGTGCAAAAATTTCATCTGAGAAATGAAACATTTTCTGTTCAGAAAGAGTTAAGGGAAAAAAAAAAGAAGCTTTTTTACAATTAGTCTTTAGTGTTGTATTTTAAATGAAGATGGAGGTAAGAAGGCAAAGCCCAACTAAAACTCAGACAGTGCTTTACATTCTGACTCAGAGTTATACAGAATTCATATAAGCTATAAGATGAACAAAGACCTGTAATTATCACAATATATTAATTTTAAGTTTACCATGCCTCAGGAACCTACTGGTTCAATTTCAGACATACTGTGTGGATTCTAAAACTGAGATTATATTGCTTATAAACACTGCAAGGAAAGGTTGAAATTGGATTTATAATGCAACTCAAGATTAAACAGAAGTTATACTTTGACTTTAATCAGCAGAAGAGTCTGCCTTAAGATACTATCACTTCAGTTATTCTGCAAACTCTAGGGGAATCAACAAAATAAATTATTTAGGTATTATTACTGCAAATTGCATTATCAAGAAATGGATTGCTTAAATTGTGTTTATCAGAACTTCAGGTTTCTAAGCCCTAGAAAACACAGTAAGTTAAATTAAGAAATGAATACTTGGAGTTTCTTCATTTCTTAGGGGAAAAGTTTATTGTAAAAGTCACCTTAAAATAATTTTAATATAATTCCACAATTACATTTGGTTGAGCAAGGACAGAAAAATAATCTGTGAACAGATATAAAAGAAATGAAACCTCCAGTGGAAACCCATGAAGTCTTCTCAACCAAGCTGGCTTTATAGATGTTATTATCGATTTGCAATTTACTGGGTTGAAGCAACAGGAGAGTATTCAGTTTATTTTTTCGTACTATGATTATTTTCTATACTACCGTTAGCAATAACCATCCACAAGGCAGCATTTACCTACATCTTAGGGGAAGAAAATAAAGTAAGAATGAAGGTATGCAACAGAAGAGCAGAGATACTGTTCTAGTATATATGGAGACTACTCAAGGGGAAAAAGGACTTTCATTAGAGAATCACAAAATCTTCAAGGTTGGAAGGGACCTCTGAGATTGAGTCCAACCTTTACAAGAATAGTACTGAGGTTTAGTACCTGATCATACCCATCATTGATAATAGAAATTGAGAAAAATAAATATTGGGGTCCAAAGAGGGCAAGAAATTTCACATCAGTAAAATTCTTTTTAATTTTATGGAATATTTTCACATATCTATTCTTGCAAGTAACCCAAATATGCATTGAAATCACTTAGAGTGATGCCTGGTGATAACTATATACACAAATGACAACATGAGAAATCAATTGTATGTTTTTACCCTATATTCTCAGTACTAAAATTGGTGAAATATGCTCTCATTTGCACGCATTCACATTATAAAATACTGATAGTATACTGGCATTTTAAAATAAAGTTCCCATTAAATTATTCAAAACAGGACCATTTTTCATCAAACTGAAGGTCTATCTTTTCTTAAAGATCAACTCAAACAGGACTAGTCCAGTATTTATAATTTTCATCTTAAAAAACACTACAGGAAACAGTTCACCTATAATGTGCCAACCAATCAAAATATTTTTATCTGCCTCCATGACAACAATCATAAAGGTAGTATTGCAGCAAACCATCAAAATTCAAATGATACCATCAGTCTGACAATGTGTTGAATAACATTTCTGTCGCCTATAGCAGCAAGTAGTTTTATTGAGTCCTGTGTTGCCTTGGGGACCCACACAGGCTAAAATTTAAGTATAAATACAATCAATTAGAAAGAAACTAATTGGTGTAGAAGAAAAAGGAAGTTAGAAGCCAAATTTAATTTAACATGAGGACACTTATGCAGTAGATGCAATGCCTACCTAAGTCCCAAGTTCTGCGTCACCAGTAATGTTCCAAAAATGTCAGATAGGTTACTACCTTTCAGGCACAGCCCACAGGGCATCTTAGAAAGCTGGTCTATAAAACACACAAAATTATTCAGGTTTGCATAAAACATGTCAGAAGACGCTGAGCAGATGGATCAGTGTTCTGTTATAGATACAATACAGGGAATTCGGCTCAAAGGAGAACAAGTCCATGTACTGCCTCAGCAATATTCAGCATTTACTGAGTAGGATTAAAGATTACAGGTGATGAATGCTGTATGCAATCACACACACACCCCGGAAACTATTTTTAATTTATAGAGAAAAGAAAAAGAAAACATCACACCCTCACCTTTCACAAACATTTCCTGAGCTCCAGGCTCCAAGCTATTTATGGTGGAGCCTCTTTCACTGGTCTCACAAGAGTCAAAAAAGAGGTTTTGTCCATTTTTTCAGAAAGCCAGAAAGGAAATGTATGAAACTGGAACATAACAACCAATGTATACATTTGACAATTAATTTTTTACTCCTCGAACTGCGCATTATTAAATGTAATTTGAGAATAGAAACTAAGATTTCTTGCTTGCTGTGATTTTTTTTTCCCTTTTCTGTTGAACATACCAGTGCTGTTACTACCTTCCACAGCTACAACTTTATTTTATGATGTGACAGTTTCTCTAAGAAATATTAGTTCAAGTGATTTAAACATTTCTCAGCCTTTCTTTTGTACATCTACAGAATTTGGGAGCTAGACGACTTGTTGCTTAGGGTAAGGAAGAGCAACTTGGAAAGTGCTGGAGCACTGAGAACTTTCAAATGAAGCGTGTTGTGAAATATTCAGGATGGGGAAGATGCTCAGGAAGGTCCTTGTAAATAGTTTAAGAGGTGGGCATCTAGAATCATTCTAATCATTCTATCAGCAAGAAAGCCTAAATTTATTCACTTGCTATTTTGGAAAGACCATCACTAAATGAAAAACAGAACAACTGATCTGCAATTTTTTCTTGCTTCTCCTGCTATAATTTCTGCCATTATTTCTGCACCCATTTGGATAATGTGACAGAAAAATAGAAGGAAGTTCCAAGTTTTGAGAGACACACCAAAATCTGTTAGAATAAGCATGCTTTAGGCAAGGAAGATAATTCAAATCTCAATCCAGCAAAGCATTTAATAACTTCAGAAACTGCATCCTTAATTAATTTATTATCCATTCTGTAGAAATTCACTACTTTTTGGAAGGTTATTGTCAGCTAGAAAGCGAGAGTAATTAAATATCAGAAATATCAAGGAAGTATCTATTCACAAGTAGCTATTTAACATCTTTATCTTTCTGGAAAGTAGGAACAAGAAGAAAAAGCTCTGGGTTATTATTGGTGGGGTGGTTTTTTTGCATGATGCATCACTTTTTGTCATATACTTGATGACTTTGAAATTGAGAGTACGGACTCAAATTCCATTTCACAAGTTGAATCTCATTTCAAGCTCGCAAATTTTCAGCCAATGCTTGTACAGTCATTTAATATCAAAAGTAATTAAAGTCATAAAAGATCAGAAAACTGTGATTGAGTGGATGAACTGCACACGGATCCTGTCAGGACGTCCCTTAACATTCCTATTCTACAGATCTTTCTACAACAGATGCCAGAATTATAAAAGAAACAGTCACTCAAAGTTTGAGCTGTCTGCACTTCCACAGTCCAATTCAAGATCTGAGTTTCAATCAGGGGTGTTTAGGATTACATGTGACTGCAAATTGGTAGGAAACGTCCATCTGTAGAAAGAGGACAGGATATCACAGCAGCAGAGAAGCTTAAAGCTAAGCCTTTTGCAATTCTACATTGAACCACTTCGACTCCACTGCAGTTCACTATCACACACAAAAGTATGCAGCTTTAACTGGAGAAACCCACTAAGGACAACTCCAGTGCTGACTTCATCTGCTGGAGAAAAATGCCAAAGTGACCACTTAGGGACACCCCTCATACTTCCCAAATTTAAGCCAGGGGTTAAGAAAGTTGGGAGATGCACCTGGTCACATTGGAAGTTGTGTCTTGAAAGAGACCAGCTGAGAATTAGGAGAATGAAGTACAGAAATGCTGAGACAGGCTGGCAGTGTTTGTGTTGTTTGGCCTGGAGAAGAGAAGGCTTCAGAGAGACCTTATAGCAGCCTTCCAGTACCTAAAGGAGGCTACAGGAGACACGGGGAGGGACTCTCAATCAGGGAGTGGAACAACAGGAGGAGTTTCAATGGTTTCAAACTGAAAGAAGGGAGATTTAGAATAGATACTAGTGAGAAATTCTTTACTATGTGGGTGGTGAGGTACCTGAATAAGTTGCCCAGAGAACATTGTGGTGTTCAAGACCAGGCTGGATGGGGTTTTGAACAGCCTGATCTAGTGAGAGGTGTCCCTGCAATTGGCAAATTAGTGAAACTCAATGATTTTAAAGGTCCCTTCCAATTGTAACCATTCTATGATTCTATGAAAAGTATATGAATTTGGAACCAGCAACTGAGTAACTCTTTGATTATCAGATTTCCAGATATTCAGCCGTTCACAAGGAAGTCTAGGTAGAAAAGGGAAACTAGAGTTATGGTGATTGAATGATTATAGGTACAATCATGGCAAAGAAGGAAATTCTGTAGAAGTAAAATGAATCCCTTGTTTATGTATCCCCCCAGCACGAGTTTTTGCAGTAGGAATTCTGTGAAAGAAAACATATGCAGCTTTTGTCATTTTATAGATAAGCAGGATCTAGTCCTGTAGAATGAGAGGACCTGTGGATGCCTGATGTTTGACCCATATATATAATAATATATATTATATATATAATAATACACTGATAAATAACAGGCATTATAAGGAGATAGGAGCTCTCTATTTTCCTTTGAATAACCTTTGTAGGGACTTGTAAGCATAAAGGAATTGCAACATAATTGTGACTTATTATTTAAAGCCCAAGTAAGGTATCTGTGAAAAAAGCCGAAGTATCTAGATCTCTGAAAGTCTTCTACAGTCTCTGTATAAGTCTACACAATCAAGGCTAAAATAGCTTTTTAAATAACATAGTATGTAAAAAAGCCCTAGCTTAAACACAACAAATCATAGCACTGTACTTCTGTTTTTAAATCAAACATGTTCTGGATGTTTTCACAGATTTAATTCAACATTTCATTTTTTTAACAGCCTCTTTGCTGGGTTGGATGCTCTGAGGTTTTTTGGGTTTGTTTTTTGTTTGTTTGGGTTTTTTTTTGGTGTGGTTTTTTTGTTGTTGTTGTTGTTGGTTTTTGGTTTTGTTTGGGGTTTTTTTGTCTGCCTGAAGAATTTATGCCTATAAATATTAGCTCAAAAAGATACTACACTATTCCATGTGTAACAGAGATTGTTGACAAAACCTCAACTATAAGAGAGATGCACATTTTGAAGCCTTTTCAAAAATGATTTATCCTTGTTAAACCCTAGCTTTATACTTTACTAACCTTTTATACATTGACCTTGACACCCTTTAAAAACACTTCTAACAAGTTATCTTTCTGATTGTTGTCAGGGGAATATCTCATGTTATCTAACTTCTGCTCCAGGAGTCGATGACCTCACTGGAAGTTAACTTTAGTTCATTCTCCTTTGGTTTTATTTCTTGTCGAAAGCTCAGTTAAACAGTTCATGTAAATTATTCACATATAATTTGCTTAGAGCTCTTTTCTTCATTTATCTGCAATGTCTTGTACTCAAATGAGCTTACTCTGAGCCTGTATACTAAATATTGATCTATAAAGAACTTTTAGCAATGTGGTTTCTTTTTTTTTTTATTTATTTTTAAATCTTATCTGTTCTCTGCATTATTTTTTTTTTTGAGATCTGTATTGCTAGGAAGCTTTTTGCAATTTAAGTTGGCCCTTATATGTCTTCTCTGAAGTGTGCATGTAGGTATTTAAGACTATTTTCATTATAAAAGCAACATTTGAACTAGAAAGAGTTTGAATTAGTTGGTACTTCTCAAGCACTAAGAAACATAGAAGGAAAAACAGCTAATAGGCTGCAATAAAGTCAGCTTTTCTAGGTTATATGGTTTCTTTGTGGAATAATTTCCTTTTATTAACCACGTTAAAGTGCTCCTTTTCTATAATTCTCCACTTCATTCCTTTTCACTTTATGTTTTGTTTGTGGCTTTTATTTTTTTAAGTTCTGCTTATCCTCATTAAACTGGAGAGCTGCTGCTTCCAGGAATCTAAAGACTTATGTACATTATTTCCTTCCTTTTTCAAGTTCAAGGTACAACTAAGAGCATAAGACTGATGTCCATGGTCGATGTATATTGTTTATTAGACGTACTGCCTCCAGTAGATTTATTTTGTTTATAATTAGGCAAGTTTTTGTCTTGCACAAAGCCAAGTCAATTTTGCTTTTTCATTTGAGCAAGACAAAAAAACCCAGAATTCAACACCTGAAAAGCTTTATAGTAAGCTATGAAACACGTCAGGAGTGTAGATTTATATGTAAAATGCATGTTAATTTGGATATTGGTACCAGAAGTTAGATAAATGAATTTTTTTCACAACTTCATCTAAAGCATTTCAGCTCTGCTTGTAGCCCTGGATTTCGATATATCTGAATTGTAATGTGAACTCAGAATGGGACAATAATGGGAAAACAACGCTCTGCAGTTTTGCTCCTGCTGCATTTTTATTGCATGTAGCTGTTTATTTCTGCTTAGCAATGTGATCTCTATTCAGGAACTTTAAAGAACGGTGACTCTAAGAAAAATGGGATACAAAAAAATCTGCTATGCTCTTTTCTTGTTGTTTCACAACTTCTGAAGGTGTGCGTGTCAGAAAAAAGAGAAAAGCAAGAAGATAAGAGAAGTTTGCAATTTATATCTACGTATCCTCAGGGGGCTGTATTTTGATTTCCCATTTTAGACACGAGTTGTTAAAATAACCATATTTCATTAAAAAAAAAAAAAAAGCAATATTTAGTTTCAGTATGTATTACGAATTAAAAGCTTTCAAATTCGTGGGGGTTTTCTGCTGTATGCAGTAAACACAGTTTGGAGTTACAGGATTGGGGAAACGGGATTTGTTTTAAGTCTTTTCTTCCTGCGTTATTAATTCAAAATGGCAAGCCAATGTGTTGAAAACCTCCATGGTTTGGGTTTTTTTTGTTTTGGTTTTTTTTTTTTTTCTGCTTCTTGAAGCAAACTCGATATCTACTTTGTATCAGAATTAACCCCTGGGTAACAAAAGGCCTCAAGGCAGACTTTGACAGCAAACTGCATTTTAGCTACTGCTAATCATCTGACAGAAAATGTTTCATAGTTAAAATAGCCTCAGCTCTAGTTCTTCAAATCATAGCATCGCTGTGATTGCTTCGCATGTTTCACACACGGGCTCTTGCTCTCTCTCCAAGGTACTTGTTGGGTTTTATTGTTCTCTGTAGCTCATACAATATACAGATAGAAAAGAATAAAGCAAGCCATGTGGGGATTAGCAGTGGGTTTAAGTGTTAATGCTTCATAACACTCCATATTCTGAGAAATTCACATTAAAATGCTGAGAGTGGCATAAGCATTGTGCAGAGTGTTTGAAGAAAGGCGCTGCTAAAGCAAGGGGCTGGGGAAGTTATCTAGAGGTGAAAAGTGCAGCCAAGAAAGTATGTGCCGAGTAAAACTTTTGGAAGAAGACTGAAAAAACAAACTATATAAGGAATTCAGCTTCGGTAACCAGAAGTACACTAAAGTGGTGGCTGACAATTATTGTGTAAATTGTTTCTAAGTATTTCTGCCATGCTCCTGGTATCTTTATTTTTATTCTTTACTGCTGGCAATTACATTGCTGATATTGATTGTGTTCTGCAACTTTACCTTTAAAGTAGAGGTTTATATTTGTGTAATGGCAGAAGTCATATTTTCATTTATATTTCAATTTTCACTTTTAGTACTGGTCACAGTGGAGGCACAACTGATGCATAACATTGTAAGAATCCCTGAAATTAGTTTCTATGCACTTCTGGTTGTGTTTACCTTGTATCCTTAAACCTCTCCTTCACAATCTGTTAATTTCACTAATACTTCCAACAACAGAAAAACACAGATTGACATTCCAAAATCTGTCAGCTTTCCTTCACACAGACTGGTGAAAAGCAAGACATTTCACTGTCCAGAGTCTCAAATTATTACTCATTCTGTTGGTCTCTGCTCCTGCTGCCAGAAGTTACTGCCCTCTCTGCTAATCTTTGGGTTCCCATTTCGCTGAGAGGAGGTCAGAGCTAACTGGTTTTCATTGTGCCCCATTAAAAGGATTGTTTTCTCAAAAACACATCCCTGTACTTCCACAGCCATCAGCAAGGTAGCTCAGAGCAGATGGCAACAATAAAATGAATGTATTCCTGAATACATTACAGGGAAAATCAAAGGAAAAAAAATCGCAGAACAGGTAGAGTTGGAAGGGACATTCAAGATCATCCAGTTCCAACTCCCCTGACATGGGCAGGGACACCTCCCACCACACCAGGTTGCTCCAAGCCCCATCCAGCCTGGCTTTGAACCCCTCCAGGGATGGGGCAGCCACAGCTTCTCGGGGCAACCTGTTCCAGTGCCTCACCACCCTCACACCAAAGAAGTTCTTCCTAATATCTATTCTAAATCTCCTCTCTTCTAGTTTAAAACCATTACCCCTTGTCCTATCACTCCATTTCCTGACAAAGAGGCCCTCCCCAGCTCTGTTCGGATGCTGGAAGACTGGCTCTCCCTGAAGCCTTCTCTTCTCCAGGCTGAACAGCCCTAGGTCTCTCAGACTGTCCTCACAGAAAAGGTGCTCCAGCCCTCTGAGCATCTTCATGGCCCTCTGCTGGAACTGTTCCAAGAGGTTCATGTCCTAAGATCATAAAGTAACATCTGGCTGGCCAACTCATCCTTGCTTCTTTCTTGTTCCAGACCAGGCATTTTGGCTGACCCTCTGACATGCTAATCTTCAGGGCTGAATTTTTCAGGCATGGAGGGAGTCAAAACTGCCTTGTCTCATAGCTCTTCAAGGTGTGTTACCTCAATACGGTGCTGATAACACAAAGGCAAGTACAAACCTGTTAGCAGACATATGGAAGACTCTGATTTCCCACTTCTGGCAGCACTCTAATCACAAAGATCCAAAATAACATGTCGTTTTTATTTGCCTGTCAGGCCAATACTTGACTACCACTGTAAAATTATTTTGTGTTAGAAAGGCGACTTTTTTCTTTTCTGTGGTCAACCTAGAACAGATCGTCTATTCTTTTCCCCTATCACCTGCAATATGATAAGAAAGCTGTTAAAAAGCGTTTTTTTTTGCTGAAAGGTAGGAAGTCATCTTCCTTAGCTGTATGTGGAAGTCGTTAAGCACATCTGTTGTAAAGTAAAATAGGGCAGACAGCACAAACGTCATCAGTCAACATTGCTCTGCTTTAGTCTGGCAGCTTGTTAACAGCAAACTATTTTTGACTGGATCATTACATCTTTTGGCCTCGCTCAAGCCAGCAGTACAACTTCTACTTGCTGGACAGAATGAAAATGGCATCAATAGGAAAACCAGTTAATCACTGTTGTGTAACGGGATTTTATCTATCTATCTATCTATCTATCTATCTATCTATCTATCTATCTATCTATCTATCTATCTATCTATCTATCTATCTATCTATCCATCCATCCATCCATCCATCCATCCATCCATCTATCCATCCATCCATCCATCTATCTATAACATATATATTATATATATGTATATATAAAATACATATCTAAATATATATTAGAGATAAGGATTCTTTGATATTACAATTACTCAAAAATGGGTGACATGATTGTGTGGAAATTCTGCGGCTGCAAACAGAATGGAATCTACACCAATTGACCAAAAGGAATATTATGGAAAGATGAAGGCATAGACTTCTAGATTTTATGCTGTTATCATAGCAGAGTGGCTGAGAGATTTAAAACTATCTCCAAAATTCTGTTCATATTTATAAGGAGTGCTCTGGACAGTATTTTCAGGCGGTTTGACATTTTCCCTCACCAGTGTCTGATTTAATTATGAATGCAAGTGTTTAGCATCTCAAACTCTGACAATCACTTATACTTATGATTACAGAACAGTAGTTTTTCCCATGTTCTCTGTTATTCTCCGCTGCCTTGTTGACTGCTGTGACCTTTTCTTTTGACAGTCTGTGATTTAACTATACACGCAGGTGATCACCATTTAAAATTTGGCAGTCACCGTGGCTTTCACTGTAGTATTATCCTATTTTCAGCAGTTTGCATTGTTAGTGCTTTTCAGTCTCTTTTAATAAGGAATACTTAAAGAGGAAATAGCATTCATTGAATGAAGCATCAGTTTCTTGTGTTTCAGTTACTGAACAAGACCAAAGAAATATTTTGGCTCCTCTTTAGGATCAAAGACCATCTTGGTTTTCTAGTTCAAGGAAATAATTTTGGGTTTATATTTATACATATGTATCATTCTACCTGAAGAAGCTTTCAATATTGAGAAGTGAAGTGGAAAGGTAGGTCTTTATAAAAAAATATAAGTTGAAAATTCTGGAATGGGACTTTGTTGTTTTTTCCAATACACTTACTTACTTTCAACACCACACAGTGACTGTCTCCTATAAAATAAACCACTATGCATATGTGATGACGCAAGGTAACCTCACTTTGATTTTACATTTCTAGCATTTACTCATTGTGTGATCTGTCTGCTTATTTAACCTTTTTAAAGGTAAAAGCTCTCTGGGACAGTCACTGCACCTTTTTCATTCATTTTTTTCCTAGCCTGCTATATCAAATAATGGAGAGAAGTATCTGCTGACACTAGTTTGATTGTTCTAAAGCTGCTTTTAACAAATGCTGAAAACAAACAAGCTTCTGAAAAACCTGCATGAAAATACCCGTAACAATCTGTTTGACAAAACGAGGTTCTATTTTAATACATAAAGTCTCCTTCCTTTCTGGTGACTGTATTTGCAAAAAGCTGCACGAGCACAAGAGAAGCAGGTGGAAAACATGATAGCCCTGCAGTACACCTAATACTTTAATTGCATTACGTGCATCTGCATCCAATTTTTTTCCCATTGCTTTTGTCAGACTTCCTCTTTCAGAAAAAAAAAAAAAAAAAAAAA
>VZRU01019247.1:18697-29619 GCA_013398155.1 Pedionomus torquatus
AAAAAAAAAAAAAAAAACACCAACAAATAACCCCCCTACATTGATATGAATGACTTGGCTCATTTAATCAGTAGCTTTGTGAAGAACAGATTTGCAAATTAGTTTGAACTGCCTGTCCCTGAGGTAGTGAGGCAGGCAGGTGCTTCCATGTTGGGAGCTATTGAACTTCTCTGAACCCAGTTAGCTCCCTTCTGGAACATATTCATGCTCTAATAGATATTAGAGCTGAAAAGGATCTATTTAAGTCATCTGTCTGTCTCCCTGCCAATACGAGTAGTTATCCTGTACAGTAGATAGAACAGATCAAGCCTAGATTTTAAAGACCTGGGCCATCTTTTTTTCCCTTCCTAATGAGAGATTATTCTTCAGTTTTTCCTTGGAGCTTGTGTTAGATTATATGTAGAACCTCAATGTGGCGGGGTTTTTCCTTTTATGCTGCTATATCTGACTTATTTCACCTTTCCTCCAGGTCTGAAAATGATTGCCCTTCCTAAGCACAGTAGCAAAAATCTCCTGGATTTTAAAAATGACCAAGCCTTTGCCTTCAATTTAAGCCGCTGAGTGACCACTGCTTCCTCTAACCGCATCAAATCACACATTCAGAGAAATCAGCTTTCCTGATTGCTGCGGTAGTACATAGGTCCTCCTGCCAAAAAATACTTGTAGCGATGGGGATTGTTTTTTCTTGTCCTATGCAATAAGTTCTCACCCCATTGAGACTGACCCATGACTGATGATTGTTTCTACACTGGAGGTAAGGTGTAACGGAATGCACATCAAATAAATGATGTCAATATGAGATGACAGCTCTACAGCCCAGCTGCAGAGACAACAGTAAAATAAGGTGATGAATTCTACGATCTCATTTATGTTACATTTTTTTAATGTCAGGAACTAGTTCATTTTTCTTTCAATCGATGATGACAGCCTTTGTAAAAGAACAAAGCTAATTCTGTTGAACTCTATGCAAAAATTTGCAAAATACTGCAATTTGAGCAGAATATATAAAATCTAAGACAATTTTACAAAGTACTACACTTTCTCTGCAGACTGATTTTGTTCTTGGCTCTTTTTACAAGCTTGTCTCGTGTAGCAAGGAACTTTGAATCTTTTTTCTTTCCCTGAAGTTCATGGGTTTTTTTTTTAGTTTATTTTGTTTTTCATTCCTTTCCTTTCCTAGTAGCAAAGCCACTACTATTTCATGTAGCCTGAAGACGGGTTTTTCTAATAGCACTTTTGAATTTTGTCCAGGGAAGGCTTTTTTTTTGTCTCCATGATAATATTACTCTTTCAGCTAGCTTCAATATCCCATAACAGGCAGCTAAATTGATTAATAAATTGTTTATAAAACAAGATTTGTTTTATTTTTATTTAATTCTATTGTTTTCTCCTTGAACAGGCCATGTAGAATTGTTCTCCTGGTCTTTTTTTTTTTCTGTAAAATTCCCCCCAACATACTATATATTTTGTAGTGAAAATGAGTTCTGTTTAAGTATTTGGATTAAAGATCCCCCTCCCTTTTTTTTTTCCCAAATACTCTGAGCTTTTCAGCCCAATGTTATGAACTCTTCGCATCACAATATTCAATGGAACTTTTCAAATGTCAATTTCCAAATGTAAATTTAAATGAGGATTTTAGCAAATATATTTGAATTCATTGACCCAACTTTTGAGACCGTTTTTCCAAACTCATTTGTAACACGGCTGTACTTAAAATCACATCTTTGGAAAAGGCAGGGATGACGAGGGGGAGTGTGGGAATAACCTAAATACCCGCTGTATTTACAAAAGGGATTCCACCGCTGACATGCCCAGTTTCTTGGCACCCTTGAAAGTTTGAGAATTAATCATATTTTCTCTTCGCTTCTTGGGGCATCACATGAGGAGATCTTCTTAATATATTAGAGGTTTGTCACTCCATAATACTAGGGGTAAGAATTCTCATGACAAACTTCACTGAATTAATAATGTGGATTAAATATACTTATACAAAGAAATGTTGGAGCATTAATGTTTGGCTACGAGGTATCAGATCTGAAAACATGAGTTATCTCTAACAGATTCAAATCAGAGCAATTTGAAAAGACAATGTTGACTTAAATATCACAGTTTGGAAAGGATTTATTTATTTCAATGGTTTAGCAAGTGTTTTGAAATGACTATAGAGATGGGAAGACAAAACTCTAGGCTCAAATGTCGCAAGCACAAACTGACTGAAATCAATAGGATATAAAAATCACCAGCACTTCTGAAATGAATATGTATATTTGTAATACACTTGTATCCATGTACTAGACACTATTTTATATTTGGTCATCTTTGTTATCACAGTTCCCACAGCTTTTCTTGACATTACTTCTCACAGTATCAGGGGAAAGGGGGAACTTTTCAAGTCCTCTTAAAAGGTCCATGAAAAATGTATCGTATTTTTGTGGGGTTTGTTGACTTTTATTATTTGGGTAGGTTTTTTTCCTTTTTCCTCACTTCTGTTGTTCCAAAGAAGGTCTCTTTAGTGTTCTTTTTTTCTCGAGATTTATATGAGGGAGGGTAATCAAAAGGCAGCACCAGAATTTTCATTTTTCTTGCTAACATAATTCACACTTGATCCATTTTATGAGCTACAGATCTGAGGAGTTAATAGAGGAAGGATGTGTTGCATGCTGTAAACAAAAACATAGACAGAATCTTTATCTCCTGTTTGGAATAGGTAAATATGTATTCGCTATCAATTCACTCAGTAGTTTAAGCTCTTTGTAAAGTCAAATACGATTGGTGCCAAAAATAAGAATTGCTTCATGAAAACTACTTCAAGGATTTTTTAAAATCAATTTTATTCATAACTGTTTTTATTATTTTTGTTTTCATTTCATAACTGTTTAAAAGTGTCTTTAAAACAAAAAAAAAAAAGAAAAAAAAATAAATAATGATGCATTAATGCTATTTGGGAGACCATTTTTGAGAGACTTATGACTTAGAAACCATTTATCTGGCTCAGAAAGACCACTATTTTACAGGCAGATCTGGGAGGATTGTTGTAAAAGATTTAGTCAGTAAATGTGTTGCTCACTAAGCCAATTAGCATACTATTTCTATGAAAAAATAGCGGACAGGGCAAACACAGCCAGCCTGCTTTCAGCTTGCATGCAGAGGTCTGTTTTATAAAGAGTGACTGTGTCAAAATTTAGGCTGAAAAGTAGCCCCAGTGCATTGACCACTCCCCCCAGATTGGCAACATCCCTTGAATTTTGTAAGGATGCTTTCCATCCCAGTGTCCAGATCTCTAATAAAGATGTTGAAGTGTATTTTTCCCAGTATTGATCTCGGAAAAATACCAGTAGCACTCAGCTGCTAGCTGGACTTTGTGGAACTGATCACTGCTTTTTCACCTGTCTTGTGTCCCATCTGGTCAGTCCTTACCTTGCCCAGTTTGACTATAAATTTGTTATAGAAGACCATGTTAAAAGCCTTCTTAAAGTGAAGGTGAACAACCTCCAGTATCTCCTTCTCCACTAAGACTTTTTGTCGTAAGAGGGTTAGTCGGACACAATTTTGTCTCGATAAATCTATGATGGTTGTTCCCATTCACCTTCTTTTCTTCATGTGCTCATCTAGGACTTCTGAAGCTGACCAGTGCAGAGTTCACCCGATCCTCCTCCCTTCTTAAAAATGGACATGATGTTTGCAGTTTTGACTGAAAGTCCCCTAATCACCATGACCATGACCTTTCAAAAATGTCAGAGAGCAGCTTTCTCCCTCCACTCTCCTGGATGCATCCTATTTATCTGTGGACTTCTGTATATCTGATTGGTCTGCATGTTCCCTAATTCTTTGTTCCTTATGGTGAGTAATAGTCCAGTCCCTTAGACTCTAGAACTTATCTTAGGGAGGAGAGGGGGATGGAAGACAGTGTGGACAGTGTTTGTTTGGGGTTTTTTTTGTGTTTTCCTGTGATTTATTTCTGGGTTCTGCAGATGGAAGTGAGTGGACAAATCAGGAGAGAAGTTAATGATGGGAAACTTGATACCTGCACATACATTATTGCTCAATTTAAGTGTTTGTTAAAACTATATATAGAAATACATATTTTACGCTATACACATTATGTATATATCCGTGTATATATATGACATTTATTTGTTGTGATTATAAAGCTGGTTATTACCTGAACATCCAAACATGCAGCTAGGTGGTAGTTGTTTGCAAAAATGCTGGCTAAAAAAAAAAACCTTCTGAAAATCCAGCCATTTCAAGTGTGAAGATTTGTGTCATAAAGACATCAGAAAAAAAGCTGAAGTAGCTTCTCAAAGATCATTAAGTAGCACCCGTTGACCCACGGGTAAAAGTTTACAGTGAGTATTACTTTTGTAATAAGATGAACAATTCAGCTCTGTTTGAAAATTCCTGTTAACATTTAGGTGACAAGACAGAAGAAGCTCAGCACATCGCTTGTATAGACAGATATTAACCTTCACAGATCACTGAGTACATCTAGATTCTATAATTAAGTGTGTTTGCTAAAAACAAAGACTCCAAGCAGCTCTCAGATGACTCAGCAGAAATGTATTTTTTAATGGCACTTTATTGATCTTAACTGTATATCCTTCAAGAAAATCTATGTGTCAGGAAGCTTTGACCTGAATTTTCAATGACAGCAGAAAAATTATTTTCTTTGTCGTCCTCCCAGGTTTAGAAAGCGCTTTAGCAGGATGTCTTCGAGTTTACAAGATAGAAGAATAAGGCCAGTGATAAAGCAGCATTTCAAATGTTGCTGCAAAGAATGGAAAACACATTCCAAACTCCTGGGGAGCACCTTAAAGTTATCACACAATAATGTATTGGACATGGATATATTTCATAAACACAGATATATTGTAAAGTAAGAAGAGAAGAGAATTCAATCAGAGCTAGGAGTTTTGTTCTGTTTTTAAAGTTCTGATTATAACATTTATATGGTGGTCTACAAAATAAACATGTTTTTTTTTTAATATGTAAAGTATGACTGTAACAACATGCTGAGGGAAAATTATCTGCATTCATTGTATTAAAAAAAAAATAAAAATACTGCTGCAACCATAAGGACTAAAGACTAAAATGAAGGCAAGAAAAGTGAGATCAGATATTTCAATAAAATGGAAGCACATTTGTATAAAACTATTAATTATGAAAAATAATGTACCAATTTAGAAATGCTATACCAGAATATATGCAGCTTGCTGGGAGCACAAATAGCCTTAAAATCATCTAGAGAATGAAAAGAACTCTCTTCAAATAATCAGAGTTTAACATCAATGTACTGTTGTTTTTTTTTCATTAGCTCACTTTGGAAATTAAGAGACACGAAACAACATCTCTCTCTGGGAGAAAGTCCATATGCTTTTAAAAGCTGACTCACTGAGCTTTCAGTATATGACACAGGCATTACAAATTGCTAATGTATCATCTGGAGACTTCAGGTGTGCTGAGATGTGGCCTTCTCAAGAGTCATCATGACAATTATGGACACAGCAATTCTCCATGCTAAGGTACACAAGGAACTGAAGGCTGGGAAAATATTTTCCAGAACACTATTTAGAGAGCACTTTCGATCTTGCCATTTGAGTTCATCTTGATTTAAACCTGGACATCAGATTCTGCACCTATTAATTCCCAGAAATTTTACTACATGAGTTCAGCATTTATCTTAAACAGAAGTCATTTGGAATTCCTAAACTAGGTTCCCTATTCCTTTAGTTTCCAAAGATGCCTAACACTGATATTTCTAAAGCATGCCTAGCAAACACCAGCTATTGAGCTCCTCCCAAAACGATTAGATCAAGTGGTCACTGCCACCTGGAAACAATGTCTGTGAGAAATACTAATGGTTTCTGTGTTTTACAGGGCACCTACTGAGGAACTGGGCTCCAGTTCCCTGAAAAACTGCAGGCTTCAAAAACACAGCTGTCCTTACTGAATTTATACCAAGAATTCAAGCTTAAAAGGATCAGGTTGGAAATAAGTTGGAAAAGACCCTTAAGAGTCCAACCACCAGCCTAACACTGCTAATTCCACCATTAAATCATGTCCCTAAACACCATGTCTACTCATCTTTTAAATACCTCCAGGGATGGTCACTCAATCACTTCCCAGGCAGCCTGATCCAATGTTCGACAGCCTTTTCAGTGAAGAAAAATTTTCCTAATATCCATTCTAAACCTCCTGGGGCACAACTTGAGGCCATCTCCTCTTATCCTATCCTTTGTTGCTTGGCAGAAGAGACTGACTCCCAGCTCACTAGACCCTCCTTTCAGATAGTTGCAGGGAGCGAGAAGGTCTCCCCTCAGCCTCCCTTTCTCCAGGCTGAACAACCCTAGCTGCCTCAGCTGCTCCTCACAAGACTTATTTTCCAGATCCCTCATCAGCTCCTTTGCCCTTCTCAGGACATGCACCAGCGCCTCTATGTCTTTCTTAGAATCATAGAATCATAAAACGGTTGGAGTTGGAAGGGGCCTTGATGATCATCGAGTTCCAACCCCTGTGCCATGTTGAGGACTCCAGAGCTGGACACAGGACTCCAGGTGGGGTCTCATGACTGCAGAGCAGAGGGGGAGAGTCACCTCCCGTGACCTGCTGGTCATGCTTCTTTTGATGCAGCCCAGGACACGGTTGGCTTTCTGGGCTACCAGCACACACTGCCGGCTCATGTTGAGCTTCTCAATCATGAGCACTCCCAAGTTCTTCTCCTCAGGGCTGCTCTCCAGCCATTCTCTGCCCAACCTGTATTTGTGCCTGGGCTTGCCATGTCCCAGGTGCAGGACACTGCATTTGGCTTGGTTGAACTTCATGCCATTCGTGCTAGCCCATCTCTCAAGCCCGTCCAGGTCCCTCTGGATGGCATCTCTTCCCTCCAGCGTGTCGACTGCGCCACCAAGTTTGGTGTCATCAGCAAACTTGCTGAGGGTGCATTCTATCCCACTTTCTTGCACTGAGGGACCCAAAACTGGACAGAGCACTCCATGTGTGGCCTCACCAGTGCCGAGTACAAGGGGATGATCACCTCCCTAGTCCTGCTGGTCACACTGTTCCTGATACAGGTCACAAGGTGCTGTCAGCCGCCTTAGCCACCTGGGCACACTGACTCGTCATATATCAGCCAGATGACAACCAGGGACAAAGCTTTAGTTTCTTCAGTAGGGTATCATGTGGAATATAGTCAAAGGAGTTTTGAAAATATATTAGATCCACAGGATCCCCTTCATAAAGATGCTTGTGTTATCTACCATAATAGTCATCAACAGCTTAGTGGGATGGGATTTTCCTTTAAAGACATGCTGGCAGCTTCACAAAGACCATTTTTACCTGGGTCATCAGTGATTTCACTGCATTATAAACTCTGCCTCATTAATGGACTTTCTGACTGACAGTTCCCAGCACCTCCTCTAGAGCCATTTATAGGAGTCAAATTAGGAACCCACCAGTGCCCTGCCATGGCCCTTCTGACACTTCTACCACCTTGACTAGCAATTTTGTAGGTTCACATTTGAACCAGGGTGATGAATGACCTCTGGAATCAGTGAATTAACAGTTTGAAATGAATCTATTTGTTTCCTGCATGTTTGCCTCCGACCGATTTCACTCCTTCAATCCATCTGATACAGAGAACACGTGAGTTTTTGTTTTCCCTTTCATTTGAATGGACAATGTATTTATACAATCAGTCTTTTCAAATTAATGTGATCGCTTTATACAAACACAGTTCTGGTAAAAAGGAAATTAAATCACTTTGAAACACAGTATCTAAGGAATAAATCATTATTATTATTATTATTATTATTGTTTTCATATATCCCAGAAAGTTTCTCAGGCTTTTAATAAAATTATGGAACAATTATCTAGATTATATAGACCTTTCTCATTCTGAAGTATGCTAAAGAGAATAAAAAATAGCAATAAAGCACCTTTATTCTGTCTATTTGTTATATGTAATGAAACATTTTGAGGCTGTTGATGACAAGATTTCAACTATTTGTAATCCTAAAAAAAAAAAAAACAAAAACAACACACCACTTCCTGAAAATTATAAATATTTTAAAAGATTTAATTTAGAGATTCAGTTTAAACCATGTTAAACCACGCCATTATATATTTGACCTGAACCATTAAAAAAATAGAAGACTGAAATCAATTTAATTTGAGAACCCTTTTTATTAAGTAATGATTAAAAGTGGCGGCACAATATAGAAAAATATAATTATTCCTCTTTAAAAATTCACATCATTTTCCAATAAATCTGACTATGTCAAACAGTTAAATACAGCCATTATGTTTTATAAAAGACATTATTTACTCAAGACTGAAATAGCTTTGAAATTGCCATAACTTCGGAATATTCAAGGCTGAGTCGAATTAAGTACATATTTGGGGGGCTCTCTGAATTTGGGGAACCTGAGGCTGTACTAGCCATGAATTCAAGAGACAAGGGTTCAAAAATGTTGACTCAGTTGAAATGTTTTTTCTTTTACTGAAAATTATGTGTTAGGATGGAAAACTATGATTAGTGGAAATCACATCTAAGTCCTCGGACATGAGAAGGAAGTAAAAGGAAATTCCTTTAACATAGTGGAATAGACGATAAATGCATTGACTAAATTAGAAGAGAAGGCAATACATTAATTCTGATAGACAGAAATATGTTGGAGTCTGCAACTAATCCTATGCAGCCTCTTTGAAATTAAACGCAAATTTCTCTACAGTTATTGCAATGAGGTTTTGTGTCTGCATAACTTTAGAAGACAGTGAAAATGTCAATACCTTGGAGGCCATCAGAATAGTTTTAGAATATTTTCTCTAGTTTAGTGACTGAATTTCTCCTTCTTCCCAAAATGTGAAAATCTGAACTCAAAGTATTAGAGCAGAAAACTCTTAATATTTTATTTAGAATGCACTTTAAAATAGAGTTGGTTATGTTTGTTGTTTTTTTCTTCTGTGGGAAAAAATAAAGAAGTGATGTAAAACTCCTCAGCATGTTAGAGTTTAGTTCTAGAATAGTCCTAAATGATCCAGCAGCACCACAAAAAAGGATAAAGGGTGAGAAAAGGGTGAGAAAAAGGCATTCTTTTGTATAGTATAACGAAGGCAAAACATAAAGGGACAAGAAATTGACAGTGCAAAAGCCTAACCCAAATAAACTACATCACTCAGTCCTGACAGATTACTTTGAACATCAGGACAATTAAACCCATGAATTTAATTTAAGGCATCAGGAGAGGGAACTTGTTAAGTGAACCAAATTATTCTACATAGCATGTTGTGGTTGTAACTGTGATATAGGTTTATTATTTTTAAAAAGAAGGAAAAAATGAAAAGAGTGATGTATCATATCATCCATTGAATGAAGAGGATCTCCTACACAGCAGTATTGCTTTCACTTATGCCACTCTGAAAGGATGCATTGAGCTTTTCATCCAGAGATTTTGGTTAGTCTTACAGATGAGAAAACTAGTCTTTTTTTTTCAGTGGTGCCCAGTGACAGGACAAGAGAAAACAGGCACAAACTTGAACATGGACAGTTCTACCTCAATATGAGGAGGAATTTCTTCATCTTGAGGGTGTTAGAGCCCTGGAAGAGGCTACCCAGAGAGGTGGTAGACTCTCATCTCTGGAGAGATTCAAAACGCACCTGCACACATTCCTGTGCTCTAACTCGACCTGCTCTGGCAGGGGGTTGGACTATGTTATGTCCAGAGGTCTCTTCCAACTTCATATCATTCTCTGATTCTTGCTGCCCAGCAGTCCATCCAAAAAATCTGTCTCTCTCCAATTTAGAAACAAGAATGTTGTGTGGGACCATTTCAAAGGCCATAAGGAAGGTACTGTCTGTCCTTCGTTCATTCTTACTGATGCTGCTGACTTTCTTCTATAACTCATCCCCTTGGTGGTACAGCCTTCAGCAACGGCAGAGCAACTGGAAACCAGGCAGTCCCTGGAGCCTGTGACACGCAGATCAAAACCCATCATCCAAAGCACTGCCTGAGTCAAAGACCCTGCACTGGCAGAGAGAATGGCTCTGACAGCTGCTGGGAAATGTGGCCTGTGGTGCATCACCTCCATTCCTTTGCAAATTTTGCTGTTGCTACTAGCGAATTAGCTAGAAATTCCCATGAAATTATTGAAGATTTTGGTTGACCTACATCAGTGGTTTTTGATGAAAAATGTAGGACATTTTTTCTCATGTTTTTAACACTCCTTTTTTGAGAGCTTCCCTAGTGAAATACAATAAAAATATTTACAGAAGTTTTACATTTCATGAAGTTTTATGCTAAGGAAAACTCCTCCATCAGACCTAAGCTTATTTAAGCTTTTCACAAAAAATGTCCTAGGAGTTTCTTTTATTTTTAAATGTACTTCAAAGCTTTTAAGCCAAATTTTAAACTGTACTCTGGTTGTACAAGTATTCTTTGAAAAACTGGTCTTGCTTATGTTCTGATTATTTTATTCAAACATTTGTTCAGTGCTTGAGAAACAGAAAAGCTGTGCCATTGCATGTGAAATGAAGGAATGACCAACTTCAATGTTTGCATTTGATGCAAGGGAGGAGTTATGCAGAGTGAAACCCACTTAATCTTGTTCTATCACTTTTAAATACAGCCTTCTCATTCTGTAAAGCTCTTGGATAAAGGCCGGAGGTTCATTTTACTTTCTCAACAAGCCACTATGTGTCAAAAAACAGAAGTGACAAACTTGCTCAAGGAGAGCAAGAAAATAAGTTAGTGAAATGAAAAAGATAGAAGGTGAAAAAGAATATGCCATTTAGAATCATATACTTTTCAGGCACAAAGTTAAAAAGGGGCTGGAACTGAATGATCTTTGAGGTTCCTTCCAACCTAAACCATTCTCATGATGAGAAGCTCAACATAAACTGGCAGTGTGCGCTGGCAGCCCAGAAA
>VZRU01019250.1:7820-24462 GCA_013398155.1 Pedionomus torquatus
CCCTCCTCTCCTCTCCTCTCCTCCCCTCTCCTCTCCTTTCTTCTCTTCTTCCTTTCTCCTTTCTTCTCTTCTTCCTTTCTTCTCTTCTTCCTTTCTCCTCTCCTCTCTTCTTTTCTTTTTCCCTTTCTAAGGCAGCAAACCCTCCATGCTGAATCTTTACAAAGGCATTAAACCACCTGGGAATGGTTCTTACTCCCCAAATCCTCCTCCTGTGATTACTCTAAGTGGCCTCCAGGCTGATAGCTGGGATTTCCCCCTTCTCTGCAGCACCACAGACACCCTTCTAACCCAAACTTCGTCCCTAATCAACTCTTGTTATGATATTTCTTGGAAAACTCATCCAAGTACTAACTCGTTCACCTGCTCTAGGCTCGGGCTTCCAACTTTTTCCTCCTCTTGAGCTGACGCAGAAGGGAGCTTTCTGGCTGATGGAAAAGTCGGTGCCTTAATCCTAAATCCTTCCGTAAGGTTCTGAGCACCTTACGTAGGGAGCTGGGTGGATAATGCGTTTTCTTTTTGTTGACTGGAGCAGAAAACAGTCAGGATAAAAGCGGACTACATACAACTGAAACCGGATTCCCCCCACCCCCACCCCCTCCTCGATTTTACAGATAATTTAAAAATCCTTGCAAATGTGATTTTGAACCAACCACAGACACTGTGCTTACCTGACATAAACTATTTTATTTTTAGGTGATGCGATTCCTTTCTGGAGTCTATTGATGATAGGAAAATGCTATTCTGAAATGAAACCCAAAAGTTTAATTTGGAAGAAATTTAAAAAAAACACCCCAAACACCTGCATTTTCGAAATGAAGTCTTCCTTAACATCTAAATGAAGTAAGATTTTTTTTATTTTTCAGATTTCACCCACACTCACAAATAATTTTGGATACTCAAATTTTCAGTGAAGTTACTATCTATCAAGAAATAAAATCATAGCTTAGTTCTCCCCACATGCTGGGACATCCCTTAATTCCTTAATTGCTTTAATATGAGCAGGTTTGGGTTGTGTTTATACTAATTTTTATAAAATACCCACTATTGTACAGGCCTGTGGTAATTGTTTCACTGGTGGGAAGTGGGTGAAGGAGGGAGGGAGCAGGTGTGTGCCAAACACCACATCCCCTGCTCAGAGCATCTCTTGGATGCTGGCATCTGGCAGCGTCAATCCCAGCGCCCTAGAAATCGCCACCACCTGCCGTTGCATGGCTGATGGTGCGAGAAAAGAGACATTTTTACCTTCCTCGATGTGAACAGGCAAAGATTTTGCAGAAAAAAAGGGAAAAAACCCCACAAGAATGCAGAAAAATCTGTGGGTTAACCGGTTATTCATAACAACACAACTATGTGAAAATGTCGGGTGGGTTTTTGGTAATACAGCATCCTCAGAGGCAGCCTTCAATTCACAGGAGCATCATTTCTGGTCATTCTTCTGCACGGGTGTGGGTTGTGGCTTTTGGGGCACTTAAGGTGTGAGCACAGGGACATGCACTATCTATGACCGCAACACGGTGCATGGAGGAGCACCAGCAAGTGGAGGCTACCAGCAGTCTAGAGATTTATACATCCCCAAAGCCACGTATCTAAAGAAAACGTTATTGAGATGAGGGCAGAGCAACCCAGACAGCCCATCAGCAGCTTCCCCACGTGACAAAGCCAGGGGGAAACTCCAACGTGACCGGTGCGGCCACCTGTTTTCCTTGCCAGAGAGCCAGATGCTGCTGCTTGGAAGACCCTCGTCCACAGCTTGCTGCCAGGCTCCTGTGATTGCTGTCCAAAGAGCAGCGGCGTGGCCTGCTGGGATGCCTGGAATCCCAGCATCCCACCACCATTTCTCCTCCTCCTGATAATGTTATTTTAAATTAATGATTTAAAAAAAAAAAAAAAAATTAGAAGAAAATCAAACACAGGTTCTATACATCCCCTCGATGCATTTAAATATTTAAAAAGCACAATAAAAGCCATTCCAATGGAATGAAAAAAATATGACATAATTGTAATGGAGGGTCCCCCCCCTCCACAACCCCCAGATCTCCAGGTTTATTCCTCTAATGGCTGAAGATTGAGATGAAACAAATCTTTTCCTTCTGATGACAGTAGTTAGGACATGACTAACTGTATTAGTTAATTAACCAGTTAATGTAATAGACATCCTCAGTTTGTAATGAGTATAGTGAACAAGTGAGAATCTCTGCTGTTACACCCCACTCCTTTCAATGGAAAGGATTCTTTCCATTTCTGATCCTTTCTGATTTCCCCAGATAATATTTTCAGTGTTTTAATTTGGTGGAAAGTGTTAAAGTGTTTTGAGACTAGCTTGAGCTTGCACATCTGTAAGCAGAAGACTCTGATTTCAGCTAATGTGAAGTGACTTTTTGGCACCACGGGGCTTATGGGTGAAATCTGTTAACAGAAAGTTGAGTTTGAGAGTAAACAGAACAACTGCTTCAAAGCAAAGCTCTAGCTCCATTTCGAAAGGGGGCACATCAGGTCAAATATTGCAGCAGAGGTGGAGCAGAGATACTTGTTTGAGTTCCCAGTCCAGACAGGTGAATCACAGAATGGTTAGAATTGGGAAGGGACCTTAAAGATCATCATGTTCCAACCCCCCTGCCCTGGGCAGGGACACCTCCCACCACACCAGGTTGCTCCAAGCCCCATCCAGCCTGGCCTTGAACCCCTCCAGGGATGGGGCAGCCACAGCTTCTCTGGGCAACCTGGACCAGCGTCTCAACACCCTCAAAGGAAAGAATTTCTTCCTAATATCTAATCTAAATCTCTTCTCTTCCAATTTAAATCCATTACCCCTTGTCCTGTCACTACACTTCCTGACAAAGAGTCCTTCTCCAGCTCTCTGGTAGAGAGAATCAGGCTCTAGGTGTCCACAACTGCTCATCCACAACCTCCCATCCTGTTTTTAGAGACTACTCTATGACTAATGTGTTTTCCTTCGCTCAGTCCTGTTTTATTTCTGAAATGAGCTGTATTTGTTGGGTACTTGGATAAAGGAAAAGAAGGGGGGAAAGAAAAAAAAAAAAGCAAAGTCTGCTTGTGAGGGAGACAAGCTTAATTCCATTTAAAACCGTTTGCAACAAAGAATTGAAATGAAAGCACAACATAAGGCAAAATTACAGCATTCATTAGATTTTGCTGTTGTTGGGCTCCTACCTACACACTCAGTCCAGCAGCTTTTTAAGCAATCAAGTGGTGCCACGTTGCCTGATTTTAAATAAAACCCAAGATCCTCCTCCCTCATTATTTCTGCTGGGTTTTATCCCTGCCATTGTTAAGCTCTAGCAGTGCCTTTTGAAGTGCTGAACTCCTTGTGAAAATGGCCAACGTTGAGCTCTACCTGTTGACTGTCTCCATGTTGTAGCCTGAGAGAAAAAGCAGGAGGGAAACTACAGCTCCAGCTGGGGGCAGGAGGATTTGGCCCAAAGAATCTTTAAGTAAAAGAAAGTGCTGAAAGTTCCAGGTGTTCAGCTGGAACAAGTGTTGAGGTAGCTGTAGGAGAAGGCAGAGCTCATTTTCCAACTCTTTCTGCTTTGTAGACAATGAGGGCTCTTTATTAGGCTGATTTCTTTGGTGCTTTAAGGTCTGTTCCCTGGGATGTGATTTTTTTGGGGTATCCTAAAACCAGGCCTGGCTGAGCCAAGGGAGTATCTGCTTGTGGTTTCCTGGGATATCAGATGTTAAGGAGTATTACATAGGATGATAGAATCATAGAATTGTCTAGGGTGGAAGGGACCTTTGAGAGCATCTAGTCCAACCATCAACCTTACTCTGATAAAAAAACCCTCATCACTAAACCATGTCACTGATCCCTATGTCAACCTGTCTCATTTTTTAGGGATGGTGTCTCAACCACCATGTTCCTGATACAGGCCACACATGAAAATGAAGAAGGCAGGAGAAGGAGTGGCATTGGGGCACAATGTTGATAACATACCTTGTGGTCAGTGAATGTCATGGATGACCTGTGCTAGCTGAGATGGAGGACTCTGGCCAAGTAAAAGATATATCTGTCCACAAGATGCCCAAGAGAGTCTGTTAACACCATCTCTGCTACTACTGCTGGAAATCCAGTGGCAGGAGAGGACCTCCCTTAAAGGACAGGGGCCTTGCACCTGGTTATAGATACCCAATCAGATAGGGATTGTATAACCCAAGAGTTCAGGGGTTTCTGTGTCAGCAAGTCTTTGCGTTTGTGGATTAGCAACTGCTGCTGCAGTTATCATGTCTGAGAAATGAAACGAACTCCTAGGCACAGAAGATACAGGGAAACACTGATAGCATTTTGTATTACATTCACCAAGTCCATTAGATAGGATCCTGGCTCTATCTCTTCTGGCCAAAGCGTTTGGTCTAGCCAAATGTTGGGTTCAACCTGGTACCAGTCTGTGTTTCTGGTGCAGCATCCAGCAGCTCTACACATTTCCTGGCTTCATGGTGCTGTATCACATCAGCGCCCTTTTAATTTCTTTTTTTTTTTTTTTTGTTTTGTTTTGTTTGTTTATGGTAGTATTTCCGTATCTCATGCTCCTGAGTAGTCAGTGCAAAGCGATGAAGAATGGGAGCTATGACCTGAAGGGGGAGGGAGAGACACAAACACTGGTGTTGCTCCAGACACAGCTTATTCATTCATATTTATTTATAACTCAGATGTGGAGTAAGAGTACTACATTTAAAAGGAAATGGTTTGTGCTTTTAATAGGGCTCTCCACTTTACAGCTGTTGTGGTGTAACCTTTGCGTTACCCACTGCCTTTTCCTTGCCCTATTCTGGCTTTATGGTCTGCTGATCCACAGACATGTATCTTCTTAATTACTTAAAAAAAATTCAATTGCTTTATAGCAATATCTCTATGTATACAAAATGAATGCTATTTCCATTTGCTTTTATATTTATTTTACATATACCATACAAACCCACTGCCGCTATTAGTTTAATATGGAGAGCCTCTTAAAATGGTCCAAGCATCATCTGCTTTATTAGTGCCTGCTTGATAAAGCTTCCACATTCTACAGTTAGTTTGCTTCTGAGGATGCTGAGGCTTTACAATATGCACTGAGATTTTGATAAAATCTCATCAAAGCCTGCTAAAAGATCTCCTTTATCTATTTTGATTGGCTTGATTACATTGATTAATGAAACACTGGAGGATTTCATGTGATGGGATTAAATAATGCAATTAGTTTTAATAATTTTTCTAAAAAATAGAATTAGGTAGGAACAAAAGAGGGAAAAAAAAGAGAGCAATGTTCTGCATACAGTGATAAGTCTTAATTCTTTGCTTTACCCCTTGAAACAGTGGCATTTTACAGACTTGCGATGCAGGAATGCTCAGGAGAAAATGTGAGAAAGTTAATATTGGGGTGAATCTTAGTTCTAGAGGATTGTGCAGGTTGGCAGTAGTAGGAAGAGTCTCGTTGGCACCCTGAAGGCAAGTCATCATTTTGCTGTACTGGCCACCTCCTTGTTCATCTCTGGTTGTTTAGAGGAGAAGGGGATTTTCTGGATGAGAAGAAAAGATATAGAATCGAGAATTATACTATTTATAGAATAGGTTGAGTACATTTGGGAGCTTGAAGCAAAAGCCTGCAGCTTTGTGAGAGTGCTTGGCCGTGCCATGGGACTGCCTGCTCGTGTTTATGTTGAACCCTTAAAGTTTGCATAGACGTGCTGGAGAGCCTGTAGGCAAACTCCTCCACACCTTCATGAAAGCGATGCCTCACCACTAGCTGAGGTCTTCCCCCACTGCGATCAATGTGTCTTGGGTCCACAAAGGGATATTTATTGAAATAAAGAAATTAAAATGGGTATTGCCCTGACCGTTGAAAAACTGATGGCGAGCAGGTTTGCAACCAGTGTAAGATGAGACAAAAGAGACCAGAAAAGAGAAAATCATAGAATGGTTAGAGTTGGAAATGACCTTGAAGATCATCATGTTCCAGCCCGCCTGCCATGGGCAGGGACACCTCCCACTAGACCAGGTTGCTCAAATCCTATTTCTTCTTCCTATTTCTTCTCCTGACTGTTCTTCAGTTTGTGCTCAGCTTATGAATTCACAAGCTGCCGTCTCTTCTAGGACATCGTGCAGGGACCTCCACACTTCCTGGGAGAATTTCCATCCCATAGAGGTTTTGAGAGCAGTACTGGCATGTCCAACTTGCACACTTACCTTCTGCATCAGTCAAGTCTACTGGATTCTGTTCCTGGCTCTGCTCTGGACTCTCTGGTCAGCCCTGAGAAAATTCTTTAGACCTGGACTCAGGTATGCCCATGGGTATCCATATCTGAGGTGAACAAAGCTGCATGTTATCAAGATGATGAGGAACAGTCCAGCCTCTTGTTAACCATGTCCAGTCCTTGGTTCCCAGTGCAATGGATGGGGAGGGGAAGGGACAATGTAAAAAATATTCATGTAGTGTCCACTCTGAATACAGTCCCCACCTCCTCTGCATTCACCTTGTTGGAAGCTGATCTGAATGTCTTACAATTTTCTTGAACAGAGATGTTGTTGTAGGTGGAGGAACTGAGCTCAAAACCCAGATTGGTGCTGTTTGAGGAGGAACTTTTTTATTTTCAGGGTAGCAAAGCAATGGAATGGGCTGCCCAAGAGGTGGTGGAGTCTCTGTCTCCGGAGACATTTAAAACCCACCTGGACATGTTCCTGTGCAACCTACTCTGGGTGGGCCTGCTTTGATAGGGGGTTGGACTAAATGATCTCCATGGGTCCCTTCCAAATACACACCATTCTGTGATTGTGTGTGATTCTGTGCTTAGGTCAGCCCTAAACTTTAGTGTAGGAGGTCTGAATAGTGCTCCCCTTTTTTTTGTTCTTCATTTGCCTCAGCTATACAGTAGCTAGACTAATGTTCACATTGCCTTTTGGGGGTTCAGTGATGTCTAATTGCCATTCATTATTTGTCCTGGAGGTCTTGCAGGGAAGTGGCAATACAAATGCTGAGTGTCATTGCCAGAGTTTGAGGTCTTGCTGGCATTTCCTACACCTAGAATATCAATTCTAATTGCCATTTATTTTTCTTCTCATCTAGGTATATCTCTAGATCTTGTTTACTGTCACTCTGCACTAAGCTGTTACTTCAAAGCGTTTGCCTTGAATAATCGCAATCAGTAAACTGCATAACAGCTCCATTAAATACGTTGCCTCTTCCCTTACAGTATCATTCCTGGGAAGCAAAGACAAGCAGAGGCCGTGCATTTGGAATCCAGATCTGATTTCAGAGATAGCAGGCAGCTGAAGTATGTACACTCAGGGTCTAGAGAGGTTTGGGACTACATTTTATTATTTGGTATCACCTTTGTTAGGAAGCAAGTCCTCAATGAACCAGTGCTCAAGAATAAACCCCTCCTTGCAGTGCTGGGTGCTCAGCAATGTGCAGACTAGAGACATGAGCCTGTGATAAATGCTTGGGAAAAACCTCAATCTTTACCCTGTTTGTCTGGGAACAACCCAGAATCTGCCCATTCAGTCACTTATTTTGCTTCTTTCTGCCTTCGTTCATCCTTGAAGTCTTTGGTACCTCTCTACGCATTGCAGCACATGAGCTCATGGAGAAGTTGCATTGTCCATATGCTCCGTGGTTGGATCCGTGGTTCGGACAGTGCAAGAATGAACAGAATGAACATGCTGGTTCAACCTAAATAAGATTTCCTCTTTTATTCTTTAAAACAGCTTTTATTCCCCCCCCCCCTATTTTTTTTTTTTTTTTTTTTTTTTTTTTTTTTTTTCTTTTTTTTTTTTCTTNCTTCCCAGTTCATAGACTACCTCTGGATGCATTAACAGGGAGTGGAATAAAATCTTGGATTTTCTTCTCACTTTGCCACTGGACCTTTGTGTGGCCCTGGTTACATTCCCATCCTTCCTTTTGGGTGTTTTGATACGTCACACTTTAAACTCTCCCTGGTACAGAGTGTCTTCTATATTGTGTCATACCCAGCTCAGCAGGGTCCTGATGTGATTGGAAGCTTAATAGGGCATCAATATTTTATCCTCAATCAGTACAGTACTCACCAATTCAGTTTTCTCTTTTACTGCTAATAGAATCATAGAATGGTTAGAGTTGGAAAGGACCTTGAAGATCATCATGTTCCAACCCCCCTGCCATGGGCAGGGACACCTCCCATCACACCAGGTTGCTCAAAGCCCTATCAAGCCTGGCCTTAAATACTTCCAGGGATGGGGCATCCACAACCTCCCTGGGCAGCCTGTTCCAGTGCCTCACCACCCTCACAGTAAAGAACTTTGTCCTAATATCCAATCTAAATCTCCCCTCTTCCAGTTTAAAACCATTACCCCTTGTCCTATCACTTCACTTCCTGACAAAGAGTCCCTCTCCTGCTCTCCTGGAGCTCCCTTCAGATCCTGGAAGGCTGCTAGAAGGTCTCCCTGGAGCCTTCTCTTTTCCAGGCTGAACAGCCCCAGCTCTCTCAGTCTGTCTTATCATATGAGTTAAAGCCCAGAATTCTCAGGCTGAGATAAACTAATTGTCTTATTGAAACAGGTATCCAGGTGGTCTGCTGTGTAGAAAATGCTTTACAGCCTGGTTATGCTTCACCTCAAATGTGTCCCACCTGTGTGCAAACACCTTTGGGTTTGCTATCACATTGGCAATGTTGATCATCTGTGGGAGAGTGTGACTTCAGACACAAGCAGGCAGATATCAAACCCACAATGCCTAAGTAGGAGGGTAAAAGTGATGCATTTTTCCCTTTTTTTTTCATGAGCATAAGTTCTCTTAGCCTCTGAAAATTTGCCTCTGTACTGCAAAATGCCACTTGCAGACTGCTAGAAGAAGCTGAGATCAGACTCTATAAGTGTCGTCCCTTTGGGGCTGTCAAGAAAGTAAAATATTCGTCCCCTGAGGCTCTGCCGTGGAGCAAATATATGAACTAAGAAAAATAAATCATATTCTTTCTAATACAATATTCAAGTGCTTGTCTGTTCTAACAAATATAAGAAATGGAGGGTTAATCAAGGAAAACAAGACTTTACATCAGACCACAAGGTATTCTTGGCTAGAAGTCTGCTAATATGCTTGAATAATTCTGGTAATGGTAAAACCGAGCCATCCAGAGAGGGTAGCTCTTACACTGATTCAGAGTGACAGGATTTGGGGAGACAAAGAAGTAGCCAAATTAGCTCTGAAAAATTATCGTTTGTGAAAGTTTTGCTAATGTCTCATCTTGAAGCCCAATCTGGATATGTTTCAGGTTTCTGCTCTCTTTATTTGTTTGCTTGGAAAAGTGGATGTGGTAGTAAATTGGCAAATAATCAAAGTAGAGAAGGGGCTTAACCTGATGGGGAGTTCTCCTGGTGATTCCTGTTAAGGGGAGCCGTTTCCCTCCTTCCCTTTACCAGTGCTTCACATTTTCCTCACCACACAGAATTCCTTTTATCCAGACAGATTAACATGGACTTTCAGGTTGATAATTGGCACATGTACTTATGCACACCTTCCGTCTTTCCCAGAAAAAAAACAATCCCCACATCTTACTCCCCCCAAACCCCTCATTGTCTCAACCTACTGCTCAAACAGACCCTCCACCAAAGTTTTCATGAATAACATTGCAATCTTTGGAACAAATCCAGAGCCAGTTTGAAGATAATGGGAACATTGAGTACTAAATAACACCCTGACAGAAGACACGACACCATGCTGGCAGAAGACATGTGTGCATGACTTTTAGAGTAACCAGGGCGCTCACTGCTTGGTAGTTAGAGGACAGCAAAGTAAAGTAATTTTAAAAAAAATGACAATTTTTGCTATCTATGATATTAGCTGGAGAAGGTAAGGGTTATTACAGGAGGGAGAGAAAGTTGGTGTCCTTTGCAAATGGCCCTCTATATAGGGAAGCTGGATCTCCTGGGTATTTAATATTGAAGAGTCACATGGAGATTCTCTCTTCCTACATATTGGGTAGGAATTCCTACTAAAAGGATCGGCTCTGGAAGTTAACACTGATGGTATGTAAAGGCAAATGGTAGGTTTCAAAGTCATCACATCATGGAAAGAAAAGACAGCCATCTCCCTCTCTTACAGTTATTAAAAATATCTATTTTTTTTTCCTAATTGTTAGTCTTTAATCTGTAGTCTGTGTGCTTCTGCATGACCCACTTCAGAGCCACAGATGAATATCTGAGCTATCATTCAATGCGTTAGCCCAACTGAAATTTCAAGTTAAATTAATTGCCCTGGAGGGAAAAAAAAAATAATCTGTAATATTTTCTGCCATCTGTGTCTTAACTCAGAACCTCTCAAGAGGAGCACAACACTTTAGAGCAAGCCCTTCCCCAAGCTGATGTATTTTAGGTACTTTCATCCTGCATTCAGACTAAGGAATTCAGCTGGAGGCAGTGGTAGATCAGAGCTTGAGGTCACATTATTGAATTATGGCTTGGTCAACAATTACTTAACACTGCCTTTGTAGATGGAAGTTATACAAGGAGAAAAACAAAAGAAGAAAACTGAAAGTGGTGAGCTGCCTGTCCTTCTCATAAAGAAAAGTCCTGGTTCTGTGGCCAAGCTTGAAGCTGGACGTTGCACAAGTACTTGGCTGGGACTGGGACAGAGAGCTCGTCATCTTATTAGACCCAACCTAAACCAAGTAAAAGGGACTTGTTTTCAATCATCCTCAACTCCAAAACTCCGTATCCTCTTTTAGAAGAGGTGCTTCGTGGTGCCAAAGAGCTCATGATGCCAATTTAATTGAGATGGAGTGGGTCACAGAAAAGGATCCTGCACCACTGGGGGTTCCTTTGCTGAAGCGGTGGAGCTGAGGAGGCTGAGTAGTGAGCACACTTCACCATCTCGTGGAATACCTTCATCTTTTATTGCTTGTACAGGATCAAGCGCTTTCACTTCAACAGGAGATTACTTCTGTTTGAAGCCTTAACCATACACTGTAACGCTGAGATATAAAAATGGCACGGAAGGCAAGGCATAGAGGAATTAAATTATATATTATATATGCATGCAACAGAATGAAGCCCTGTGCTAGTTGTGAGTGTCTGTTCCACTTCATGAGAGCGCTTTCCTTTATTTATCTAGTTTTCCAGTGATATCAGTGGGTTTCGCGCACACTGCCTGGAGGAGGACTGAATTCTGCCACCTCTTCTTAAGCAAACCCCCTCCCAGATAGGAACAAAGGCTCTGATGACAGTCAAGAAATGTCTCTATTCACAAGCCCTCTTTACAGGTGATTGCTTATGTATTAGAGATGCAAATGACGGTTTTGTTTCAAATGAGGTAAATCTAAGATTAAACTCCCATCGAAGAGTAAATGTTCCCTTTACCTTTCATGTGTAGTAGCTTGAAAGAGCCTACACCACAATAAATTGCATTACAGAAGCTCCCACTGACACAACCATATGTTAGCCGTCTCTGTTTTGAAGGGTTACAGCTCGGTTGTAAGAATTTGCTGTGGGCTGAAATTTGGCAGTCTCTGCTCCGTGGCTGGATTTTAAAACGGAGCTACAAAGGCAGACGGAGTCCTCGCGAGTCTCCTCCAAGAGCGCGGAGAGAGGGCAAAAGCCAAAGCTGGTGGAATTTAAGTTTGGTGCTTAACGCAACGAGGCGCCGCCACCAACACGGCGAAACGAAGTCGCGTGTGGTGGTAACACCCAGTCCGGACGCTTCTTCCCTTTAGGAAAATATGGAAAATAAAAAAAAAAAAATAAACTGCAAACCACAAAGAGGGAAAGAGCTGCCTTCTGGCACTGCGGCCTCAGCAGGTTGCAGCTCCTGGGGCTGTGGGAAGACGATGACCTGTGGTATTCGGGAACATGATCAGCTTGCAATGAGAGCCCTGTGAAAAGGGGGGGCTGTGGGGGTTGAAGAGGGAAAGGCTGAAAGTTGAGGAGCAGACGGTGGGGTTCTTATTGTAAGTCCTGAGGCGTGCTGCCTTTGCATTCCCACTTCTTGGCTGCGAGGAGAAATGGAAAGACTTCCTACGGGGTGTGGGTCCTTGTGATGCTCAACTGAGCTGGGTGGCCATGGGGGAAGGAGGCCCCAGGCAGAAGTTTGTATTGAGTTAAACTATACAAAACTGCTTAACGAGAGAGAAGAGATGAGTCTTAAGTGCATTTATCTTCACTGTGGCTTTTAGTGACTGTTCAGTTGATCAGATTCTTGGTGATTTGAGATAAGAGGGTTCAGCTCCTTCCATAGAGGGATTCAGGCTCAGCCAGAGGTGATGGATGTTCATGTCTACACACTGGGGGTCTGCGCCTTCCTCTGGTCTAGCTGGATGCTCTTATGAAATCGAGGAAAATGAGGTTTGAAAGGAGGTCAGGATCTGTCTGGTCCACCCTGTTGCCAAATCAGTTTTGAACCTAATCAGCACTGTGACAGGTACGAGTGAGCGTCTGGCAGGAAGGCTGTTTTCTTGACAACCTTCTGAAGATACCTGTAATTGGCATTGAAATGTTCTTTGTGGGCACCAAGACAGACCAGAAATAACTTACTGTTAAGTTCTATATGACTCTATTAACACAACAGTACAGAGTTTTGACAGTGTTAGAAAATATGTATATATACTCATGCTTAATTTGGCTTTTAGTGGCCACTAGATTGAGTGACCCTTTTCTCCTTTCTCTCCTGCTTGGATATCCTGGCAGTAGATTGCGAAGGACCTTTAATTCCATCCTGGGCTGGCAGCTGTGGGGGGTTCATTTGGATAAGGTTAAGCTTCAAATGAACAATTCAGTACTGCTTTTAGCATATGAGCTAAAATTTCTTCTTGGTGGTCACAGGGGATGGTGTGGGGTGGATGTGCAGGGGGGGCTGTAAGAGTTTGAGTGGGGGTCACCATTCAAACTCTGTCATCGTTTGTCCTCGCTGTCACCAGAGCTGCTGTGTCCATATACTGTGTAGCGTACCGCCACAAGCTGTGATGAATAGACCTTTAGACCATCTACTGGAAGGATGAACAACCTACCAACGATGCCCTTCAAGAGGAATTCCTTTAGCTCCAGGAGCAAAACTCTTATTTGGGATGCAGCAGGATATGGTGTGGTCCTTCTGAAGGCAGGGTGGGAGGTGGTTCATCTAACCTTTGCGGTTGCTGCTGTCGCATGGATTTGCTATAAAACTCCAATCCAATTCATCACTGCCACTCTAATGGTGCTTGACAAAATTCAATGACCATATGCAAAGACAAATAAATCACTCTGATTCTTGGTGGGCAGGCAACTCTAGGAATGTGCTATTTGAAGAGGCTCAGCCAATTTGACAGATTCCCTCTGTAGTTGGTGTGAGTGACTTTTAAAGGTGGGTGAACCTCAGCGGGTTCCAAACACAGCCTGGGATTAGAGGGGGGATCAGCATTAGGGCTGTTAGCCCAGGTCTGTTCTGCATGCCCAGATCAACTGAAATCACACTTCTGTGCAAACCACCTCTTGTATGAGAACACAGGTCTCTCTTGGTCTCATTCCTGCTTTTTGGCCCTCAAAATCTGACTGCTTGGTACCACTTGGATCTTCCTGGCTGGAAGAATAAGATTAAAAAAAAACACCCTATGAATCTTCAGGCATGTAACCAAGGCAGCAAATTTCTCCATGTAGGGGTCCGATAGTCCACTTCAGATCAGGAACTAGAGAAATAGGTGTCTCTAAAATGCATTTCAGGCCCCAGATAGGCTGAATTATCCTGTGGGCATGCTCCTTCCTTTCTGCTGACTTCCCAGAGGATGCAGAGGGACACTTGCAGTCCTCCTTGGACCACTTAACCAGGGTCGGATGGGTCAAAGTGCGACCAACTTGTCTGAATCCATCTGGGAAGGCTCTACACAGGCATGAGCTGAACCTTTTGTGGTTGCCTTTGCCACGAAACCAGCCTTCCTCTGCTCTGCAGTCTCCTGAGTTACTTTACAGGGAGGATCTAACGTGTTGGATGAAAAGTAAAGAAATTAAATAGCAAGCGTTCCACTTGACCAAAAGGTCAAAGTCTCTGTGATTAAAACGCTTTGTTATTTTAAGATCAGGGAATGTCACATAACCATTATATATATAAAAGGCAAAGTTTCTGTGTGCGCTGACTGCTGAAGAGCATTGCTAGCTCTGTCCTTGGGGTGCCAGACGAATCCGCTTCCCTGAAGCAGTTCCCACGTCCTACAAACACCGCTGCATGGCTGGAGGGCAAGGAAAACCCTTGCATCTGGAAAAATTAAACACACTTCTCCTTTCCAGCTCTATGCACTGCAACGTTGTATTTCTTGCACCGCGGTTCTTCGGGTGTACTTGCGCTTTTTTTCCCCTCTTCTTATTCTCTGTAAATTAAAAAGGCAGCCCCAAAACTGATATCATGCAGTTTTTTGTTATGGAAATGTCTCCGCTCATTGGCAAGTGGGTGATTTGTGGATGGGTCAATACAGTGAACCCAACAAGAAGCCTTGACTTCAAGGCCAGGCTGGATGGGGCTTTGAGCAACCTGGTCTGGTGGGAGGTGTCCCTGCCTATGGCAGGAGGTTGGAACTTGATGATCTTTAAGGTCCACTCCAACTCAAACCATTCTATGATTCTGTGACTTTAACTGGACTCTATCAAGGAAATAATAGGATGGGGTGTCAGTGGATTAATTAAATATTTTTATTTGATAGTCTGCAAATAACGTTGTCACAAGTGGATCGTGCTGCTTTGGCCTTTAAGTAATGTTAGATTTGGCTTTAAATGACAAAGTCCAGCACATTGATGGACTGAGAATGAGGGAAGGTCAAGAAGGTCATATACAGTTAGAATAAATACCTTGAAGTTCAGATAATTCATAATCCCACTCCCCAAATCCTGTCTGTTATAGAAATATATTGTGATGATAATAATATTGACCTGAAATAAACTGTTTGAATTAGCTAGTGTTTTCAAATGTGCCAGACAGAGATGGAAATTCACAGAGGATAGGGTCTGAGGTCCCAACAAAACAGCCTGTCTCTGCTGGTATCCCCTAACACGCCCTGGGATGTCTTCTTTTAATGATAAAATGCTTCTTTTTCAATTCTAGATGCATTTCTTCTCCAATGGATTCTTGAAATTGAACTTAATCTTCTGCTGTGAGGAAGATATCAGAAGGGTCAAAGGAAAGGAGAGAAAATTTATATTTTCACAGGTGTTTTTTTTTGGATATGAATAAACATGTACAGAGCCCTATAGCCTGGACAGAATAGAGCTGTGGGGAGATACTGAACCATCCTCCTTTCTCTCTGCATTCCCACCCCACGTCTTATTTTCCCTTCTGCTTAGTGGGAAGAGATGCAAAAAAGAGCAATTTGTCCTTTGCATGCTGTTTTGAGAGTTGAGGGGGTGTCTTGACTCGCTTACGAAACGATGAATTATAGATTCATTGAGCAATAGGGCTGGAAGATACCTCAGAGACCTCCAGTGCTGGAAATTGCGCCGTCTCACCAGATAATCTGTTCCAGCGTGTCACCATCCATCTGTTAAGCAGAGGATCACAGCATCAGCTTTTGCCTTGGGCCTTCGGTCCTGGGCGGGCTAGGACTGTTCTTCGCTGAACGCGAGATTGGTGAAAAACCTGCTTTGCTCCTTGCACGCAGATTATTTGTATTTTGGCACTTGCACAGCTCAGAAACTCCTGGCCAGACTCATGATACTCACAGCCTACAGAAATAGAGGACAGAAGGTGTCCTGGAGAGCTCTCCTGCTCTGGGCGGTGCTCAGGAGATGGGGATGGGCTGCTTCAGTTAGAGTCACAGAATCATAGGATGGTTAGAGTTGGAAGGGACCTTCAAGATCATCCAGTTCCAACCCCCCTGCCATGGGCAGGGACACCTCCCACCACACCAGGTTGCTCCAAGCCCCATCCAGCCTGGCCNTGGAGACAGGACAGGGAACACTAGGAAACATGTTTTCTGTCACCTGATGGGGCAGAAGCTGGGTTGGGTTGAGCCAGTTCACTTGAAAGGCTGTAGCTGTGGTCTGTGCTTCGTGTGCTCTGGCTCTACCTCTTCAGCAGGTCCAAAGGATGCACAACTTGGGTCATGGATATCCATCTCCTTTTTGTATTTGTTTGCACTGACTTGACCATCACGGCAGTTCCACAGTGGGGATTTTCTAGAGCTTCCCAGAAAAGACCTTTTCAGAAAATCCATTTTCCCTTATCCCCCTCCTGTCCCAACACACAACATTGTTCAATCCACAGAAGACGCGAGACCTATCACAGGTGCCTCCTCACCGCACAGATCGCAGGCTATTCATACATTATACACACAATGCTATTTAACATACTTTTTATTTTTTTTAAGAGCAGCTGAAGAATCTTTTACTAACACAAATCTTATTTTCACATGTGGCTCTGTATAATGAATTTTTCAAAGATTTCCACACCTACTCTAAGTGAAATTATATCTTGAGGAAAGTATGGCTTGATTGTTAATTCTGAACCATGTTGAAGCTCCTGCCTTTTCGGGTTTAATCTAAATTGCTCTTTTGAATGTATTTTATATTAGAATTTGGAAACAGATACAGTTCTTTTATTTTTATTTGGTTTTTAATTTAATTTTTTTTTTTTTTACACACAGAGTTGAACACACATATATTATTATGGCTCCCTTTTTTTTTTTTTTTTTTTTTTTATTTTAAAAAAAAAATAAACACTCTCAA
>VZRU01019250.1:41941-53981 GCA_013398155.1 Pedionomus torquatus
TTTTTGCCTGGGGCAAAACACTTGTAGCAAAGTATTATTCATCTGGCCAATTTAAATCTTCTCTCAAAAAGGTACCCAGAAACATATGCAGCGTGCCTTTGTAAAAGGCTTGAGCTGCTCATAGGCAAATGACCTGAACCAAGAGTACAAAACCCAATGTCCTAATTAATTACTGCTAAGCAGCTCTGATACACAGAAAAGAAATGCTGGTACTAATCCTTAACCCTGTCCTACATTCTTAAAATAGCCAAAATATTGCTGACAGCTAGGAAAACAAAATTGCCTCCGATTTAAAGGTTTGGGACCCCAGCTTAAAAATAAGACCTGAATAAAATATTTGAAAAGGCTGGTTTTGAAAAAGTCGTGTCGGAGCACATACTCTGGCTCCACGGTGGTGTGGTCCCTTGTTTCGGGGTGGAAACAGTGCCAGGAAAGCAAAGTCCCAGCTAAAGCCGCCCCAGGTCCATGTGTCCCCCTTGCCTCCTGCAAGGTTCAGCTCCACAACGCTGGGCTGTTTCTCTGATCTCTGCCTTTATACCTGTAACGGGGCAAAATAACATCAAAATACGTAAAGGCACCACTACTAGCGCCCCACTTACTGAAGCAGACGCTCGGAGCATTTATTGGGATATAATCCTTCAGTTTGCAGGCAATGGTGGTGAAAACTAGACTAAGTGTTGACTAACGGCAGCCACATTTTTCTGACAGTTTGCCAGGTTTGGTAACTGTCTCATGATGGAGTTGGTCGGTGCTGGGTGGAATAGCAGCCTTTTTGTGGCTTGGGAGGGCAAGGAGTAATCCATTTTAGAAAAGAAACAGAAGAGCAGCTAAAGGGAGAGGGTTGCCTGCAGGGAGCAAAGGTAGGCATTCTCCTTTTGGAATGTCACAGTTTTTAGACACGGAGATAACCACATCCAACAGGAGCATCCTTTTGATAATTTCAGGTTCTGTATCTCACACACCCGTTCAGTTCCCATTGCCGTGACCACCTCACTGTCTCCACATTTATTTGTACATCTCAGCAGGGTAGAAAAACCCAATTATCTTTATTTTGAAGTGTGGAAGGGATGCTAAGAGACTCACCTGAGGTCATGCAGGAGGCCTGTGCCACCATGAGGGGTAGGACCCAGGTCCCCCACATCCCATAATCACAGCCATAGCTCCCACCTGGTAGCAAACATGTCCCATAACCGTGGCTCTGTTCAGCAAAGGACTTTCTGTGAGGTCCAATTCCCTGGTAACGTTAATGTAAAGTTAGTGTAGGCTTTATATTCAGTTCAAAAGAGACTTTCCCCTTGACAATACTATTCTCTATTTCTCCATCTCAGTGATGGTTTGTCATGAGGGGATTTTTTAGCCAAGAAACACCAGTATCAGACCCTTAGTACTCCTTGTTGGTGTCCTGAACTGGCTCACAGCAAGCCACTGAATATGGTCATCCTGTTGTTGGTACCCAGGAACAGAAACCCAGGAATAGAAGCTGCGTCTTCCATTGCATCAAGACACGAATCTCCCATGAAAAGAAAGGAAAACCTTTTCCTTAGGGGTAGTCCCACTCCCTCTGTGTGGTCTAAGCTCGCAAACTGGGCTCTGGTTCTGTGGGCTGCTGGCATTTGTGAAGTGACCAGGTGACTTTGCATGAAGGACCTCGTTGGCAGGAATGGTGTTCTGAACTTTTCTCTGACAACCACGCCAGGATGAGAGTTTCCAGTGGCTTTAGTGGCTGGGGGGAACCCCAAATCATCTGCCCATGAGTGTTCTCCTCCCAGCCACCTTCCTGCAGGCTGTGACTCTCACGAAAGCCCTGGCTAAATCTTGGCATTCCTGGTCAGTAAGGATGTGTCAGCAGTCCTTTGCCACCTTGCTATTATGAACTTAATGCCTAAGTGATGTCCTCAGCGATGACACAGCTTAGTGATGACATTGAGTGCGTAAGCGCTGACTCAGAGACATGTAATACCTACACTTTGGGGGTAATTCCCCCACCTGGTTTTGTTTTTCATACCATGCAGAGCACCGATTTCTACTTGTACATGTACATTTCAGGGGTCAAGTGCCTGCAGATGCAAGGAAACCCAGCATGTTTTGGTTTCTCCTTGTCCAGTAAGACCCTTAAATGAGGGTGGCAATCTTGGAGAAAGCCACCACCAGGACACCCACACCAGGAGGGAAGGTCCTTTCTATTTGGGCTTAAGAGAAGGCTCAAGCACAGCTTGGTTGGCTGGTCATTGGAATGGACCATCCCTGCAAGCCAAGGCAGCACCAGTCCTGAGCACCTTTGCTCCCTCCTGGGGGTCCCAGATTGTGGCTATGTTCAACCAATTCCACAAGGAATAAATTACAGCGAGTACAATGAAGTATCATGAAGGTTGTGAGAAGCTGGAACAAGCGGCCCAGAGAGGTGGTAGATACCCCAGATTACCCTGGCCTGGAAACCCTCCAGGCCAGGTTGGATGGGGCTCTGAGCAATCTGATCTAGTTGAAGATGTCTCTACTCATTGCGGAGTGGGTGGACTAGATTCCCTTTAAAGATCCCTTCCAACCCAAATCATTCTATGGTTCTGTGATTCTATGATCAAATGTTCTCTGTGGACATCCCTTGGGCCCAGGGAACCCAGAACATCACCTTGTGTCCTCTCCTAGAGATCACTCTTACTCTGATCATTCGATCCATTGAAAATACCAATATCTCGTCCTCAGAGGGGTTTCTGCATCAAACCCCTCCAGAGAGGAATTAAATATCTACCTGGCTTTGATAACCTGAGCATGCAGGACGGATACTGCTCTGTGCATCCCTTCCTGTGGCTCTGCAGGTGCCTGGGACTTCCAGGATCCCTGTCCTGCGTGGCTGGCTGTGGCTAGAGTCCCTATTCAATAGCTCATTAAAGAAGATACTTTTATTTTCAAAAGGGTTACATGTTATCAAGGAAAGTGCTTGTTTCTGTAATCCAGATATTTACCTAAAACCAGGATTTCTCCTCTCATTATTAGCATTATTTTAAATTATTTGAAGGCAAATAAAAGTGATGGCTGCAGTCCTGCTCATTTCCTAGACAAACGTTCTTGTTAAATCCACATCCCCTGTTTTAACGTCTTTTTTTCTTTTTTTTTTTTTTTTTTTTTCCTTTCCCCTTTCCGTAAAACGCTTTTGCGATCTTCCTAAATTTGGCTTTGCCACCATTTCATTTCGCTAATACCCCTTGAAACTGTTAACACTTTTTCCTGAATACTTTCCTAGTGGATACGAAGCAAAAAAGGAAGAAAGGCTACTGTCAAATTGATTAAGTGAAAGCTCATTAGAGAAAGTAACAAGAGGTAAAATCTGCATATGCATTGCAGAAATGTGTCTGATCTTGCTAAGTTGTGAAAAGACAAAATAAGCTCAAACCTCCTTGTGCTGTAAGTAGTTGGGGGGCTGGGGAGGGGAAGGGCTCCCAAACCACGTTACATTAACTGTTCCTCCTTAGAAATACGCTGTAGAGCAGCAGCAGCCCCTGCACACACCACTTCAGTGGAGGGTTTGCCAGTGTTTTGAGTGACGAGCTGTGATTTATGGGGGTTTGTGCCTGCGCGGTAAAAATTTCCCTCTTCCTTGAACCCTGACAAACAAGACCTCTAGAAAAAAAAAATCCAACGCAACTGTTCAAAAGGCGGTTCCTTAAAAAATGAAAATAACATCAGTGGTAATTACTGCTTTGTCAGAGCTGAAAACCGCCTTTCTATTTCTTTCTCTTTTTTTGCTTTCCAAGTGAACTTAGCCAATTTGTCGGTCTGCAATAGCGAAGATCTCACTTTAGTTTTAACAAACTAATTGGTTGAGTTACAGAGGTCTGAAAATGAGCCCAATTACCTCCTCCTGGGGAGATGCAGAGGTACAGGCATGGCAGCACCTCAGGCGGGATCCAAGCTTGTGAGCCTGTTTCTGGGTGTTTCACCACGATCCTCCATCAAACCTGCTCCAAGACCAGGGTGCTGCAAGGCCAGCAGATGAATTTAATCTTTAGCCCATAGGTTTGTTCCCCCATGACGAGGGATGTCTGGTTGCCCTCAGGGATGCTTCACTCCAGTGCATCATTTCAGGCTGGTTTCCCCCAGCTCGGTTGAGCCCTCAGCCCTTGCTGGAAGCTCAAACTCAGCACCTTGTGATGGCTACAGCTTAATGTGACATCAATTTCTGAAACTGTAGGTAGAGATTTGAATGTGACGTGGAATATGGACTGTACATCTTCTTCTGTGGGTGTTTTTTTTAGAGAGGAGGATGCATTTAACTTTTGCTGCCTTCAATAAAGATGTTACTAATACTTCAAATATCTTTCATTTTAAATATACTCCACTAGTAGAGTTAGTTTCTTCGGCTTCTTTAAAATAAATAAATAAATAAATCCTAATTAAAAGAGGAGAAAGAAGAGGAATACCAAAATACCAAGCTAAAGTAACGTGATAACTTTGACCTTAATCCATAAAAGACAGATATTTTACGGTTCAGGCTAAAACTCAAGGCTGACATCTAACCTGACACAAATATGCCGTTGCGTGTAAGAGTCCTTGTTAAAAAAAAAAAAAATAAAAAAAAATGCTGGGAATCTGCAAGCATAAGCCTGACAGGGCTAATTTAAATAGCAATATGTATCGGTTTGGGAGGTAGACCACACGTCTGAAAGTTATGAAAGGAAACGCCAGTAATAACCGTCTATGGCAGAGCACGTTCTTTGGAATGTGGAAATTACTGTATTACAACAAAGCTGTTGTTTCCACCGGGGTGTTTTGTAGCCTGGCTCATAATATTATGTATTTCGGCAGATCCTTGTAATTACAAATTTAAGTCTTAAATCCTCGGCTTTTCTTTATGTTCTTAAAGTACCCCTATAGGTATCCTCACTCCAAGCTTAAATCAGACCCAAAATACAAGGTGAAATGGGGCTGGTTGAATTCCTGCACTTTATAATGATATTTATTAAGCTAGTTTTGAAGAGAAACGTCGAGCCGAGTGGTTGATTTAAATCCAGTGGTACCTCCAAAGCGCTCTGGAATTGTTTAATTAAAACCAAGGTGCACATTAATCAGAAAGGATATCATTTTGTCATTTATATGTAATTTCTTTATTTTGTTTGGGGAATAAAAAATGAAGAAAGCCCCCAAAAATATAAAGAGAAGGAAGGACCAGTAAGCTTGATAATAGCCCTCCATGGAGAAGAAATAAGAATACAACAGAAGAAAAGCACAGTGAGGAACATAATGTTAGTAAAACACTCTTAATGCTACACAAGCTGGAGAAAATGCTACTTTGCATTTGGGCTGCGGCATCGTTAACTGTGAGCAATTGAGTAAAGAGTGCACCTTTTAAACTAATTCCTTGTGCTGGAGACATAGCCACATCCAGAAGCCTACCTCATTAATATGCTATAGTGGTCAAATAGGAGATTAATAGCAAAGTCACCTGCTAAACCTACAAGGAACCTGTTGATTAACAATAAGCTCCAAAAATAAGATACCAGCCTGCAAAGCAAAATCGAGTCCAAGGGCAACAAGTGCTTCTGTAATTTATTCCTTCTTTACACAAGGGCATAAAGCTCCCTTTATAACCGTGTTTTCAAGGCCCTGCTGTGAGCTGTAGGTGTGAGCTTTTCAGCTGATTTATTAATTTTAGTTTCAATCAAAGTGTCACCTGCAGACACAAAAATGTAGGCCTCGCCACAGAAAATACAGTAAAAAAAAAAAAAAAAATAGAGAAGTGGGGGTAAAAAGAAAGGGAGGAGAAAAAGAGAGAGAAAGACCAAAGGTTTTATTCTGAGAAACTCTGCCAACAAATTTTTTTTTTTTTTTTAAATTTTTTTTCTTTTTTTTTCACGTGAACACCGGACGGCCTATTCTCCATGAAGCCCAAATAATTCCCAGCCACGTAATTAAAAAAAAAAATAAAAAATTCCAAAATTAAACATTTTTGTCATACTTCGAAAGTCAGGCTCAGACCCGGGAAATGGCGCTAACCCGGCGGCTGCCAAAACAATCAGCCCCTGTTGTCAGTAGGGGGACATTCTCCCCGACCAACCGCCTGAACAACAAGTCCACTGAGCAAAATGTGCAAAAAATTCTCAATTAGTTGTCTTTATTTAGTGAACACTATGGGGTCCTCAACGGCACTATAGAATTATGGCAGGAAAGCTGAGCTCTTCAGTGGCTTATTAGCATTCTCCGAGGGTTGGAGTGCTGCTGGTAGCAGACTGGTGCCTCCAAGAGCTGGTGGTGGGACCCCGACACTCCTTGGGCTTTTGTCCTTTTGTCCTTCCCAGCCAGCAGGAAGTACGGCCCCATGTCCGGGGTATTCTGGGATACCTTCGTCTCGTTCACCGCTCGCAGGACCAGCAGCGCCTGTGCCTTTGTCAGAGGCCATGAGCATCCTTCTTGTCCTTCTTGCAATCAAAAACTCTGGGCTTGTTTTTCTTTTTTTTTGTTGTTGTTGGTGTTTTTTTTTTTTTAATGAAAAAACCACCTCGCATTTAGGAAGTGGGTTTTCTCCCTCCTCCCTCCCACCATCTTTTCCCAAATGAACATCGCCAGCAATGGGCTGGGGTCGAGGAAGCTAAATGTTATGCTGCCGTCCTATTAAATTACATCAGATGTTATCGACACCCCGCATCGACGTTAGAGCAAAAGGCAGCAAATAGGGGTAAATAGAAGTATCTCCCCGTCCAATTCTTATCTTAATTTAAATGTAAAGTGAATTTTTTTTCTTTTTTTAATAAACGAGGGAGGGGGAAAAAAAATGTCGGGTAGCAAGTGCTTGAAATGTCTTTTCTGAGAAAGAGGGTATTTGCTGCTTTAGGGAAAACACTATCATTGACTAAATTAACAAGTTGTCTTATCAACTGCCATAAGCCTTGAAGTCTAATTAATTTAGTACTGATCAATAGCCTTGAATGAAGCATTGATTTCTGCAGCTTTCCAGGGTTGCAGCAGAAACACATTCTCTGTGCACACTTCTCGCCTAGGAACCATGCATTTCTGCTGTTAACATTTATTTCCCCCTCTTCAATGTCCAGCAAACGTTTTAGGAATGAATTTCTGTGGGAGATTCGACTTTTATAAATATTTTGAAGAAAGCAAGCAGCATGGACGTGGTGTCCCAGGGAATGTACTTCTCTCTTCTTTGAGTGGTATTCTGCTATAAAAATCTCTATAATCCCAGGGAGGTTGTGGATGTCCCAGGGAGGTTGTGGATGCCCCATCCCTGGAAGTATTTAAGGCCAGGCTTGTTAGGGCTTTGAGCAACCTGGTCTAGTGGGAGGTGTCCCTGCCCATGGCAGGGGGCTTGGAACACGATGATCTTCAAGGTCCTTTCCAACTCTAATCATTCTATGATTCTATGATTCTATGATAATAGACGAAATAGATTCAGTAGTAGACCATCAAATGGTGTAAAGTTTGGCAGAACTGTAGAGAAGTCAGTGGGGCTTTCTTCATTCATGCCCGCCAAAGGTTTGACTTCTTGAACACATATGATGGGTTGAGCAGTAGGATCCCTGCTCTGCTTTCAGGATGGAGACCTACTGCTCATTGGAGCATGTTGGAGAAGTTACAGCATCAGCCCAAACCAAGGAGCCCTCTACAGTCGTTAGAACAAGAGCAAAGTTTCTAAACACACTAACAGATGAGCCTGAAATCAAAATTGCTCAAGTGGTGTGGACATAGTCAAGCTGCCATCAAGAGACGTGTCATGGCCTCCCAAGAAAAACATGGTCCTCAACATCTCCATGGGGGCAGGTGAGACTTAGGGGACAGTGGGTTAAATTTCTTGAGAAGGAAAAAGAGACAGCGAAGGTGCTGATGAAGAGTTTCCCAAGAACCCTGTCCTGGCAGTGATGGTTTTGGACCCAGAGTAGCATGTCCACGGTGCGCCAAGATGTGCAAACTGAAGTGGGTGGAGGAGGCATCATCAGCTGTGACTCTTTTATGCCACCTTTGCCCTGCGGGGACATGGGCTGGTCTTCCCCAGAGAAATGGGCTCATTATCTCTGTCTGCAAGCCTGGGAGAGAGCATCCCATCTGGCAGGATGAAGCCTTGGGGTTAAATTCGGCCCGGGGCTATGTCCCTGCAACACCCGCTGTTGCTGAGAGTGCTTTGCCTTTGGCACAGCCAGAGCACGGGGCTTCCTCGGTTTGTCAAAACCACTCATGCCCAAATCCTCCAGGACAAAACGAAGGAGAAAGCCCAATTGGGAAGGCGGAGTTGCCCATCTTGCATCTGCCGGGAAGCACTTTGACAGCTCCCGCAGCTCTGCTGGGGTGTAAGAGAGATCAGAATCAGGCCCTAAATGCTTACAAATTAGCTTAAATTCCAAACCTGAGCTAACAGGAGGAGTCACGCATTGTGACAGGTCTACTCCAAGCCGTTTGCTTCCATCACCCTTCCCAGCTGAGGCACACCGTTCATTTTATTTCTTCATTGTACACATTCTTCTAGGAAAACGGATGCACAAAAAGCGTTCCTGTGACAAAAAGGAAAGGGANAAAGCCGAGAAGAATTACATTTTACCTTTACAAAATTTGGCTCTTTTAAGTTAAAAAAAGAAAAAAAAACCAACCCCCCAAAAACCTCTACCACAAAAGTCCCTCTCCTAATCTGTTTGGGGGCCTCCATGAGTTTCCATAGCACTTTACAAAAGATCTTTATTGAAGAAAGGATTGGACAAACTTTCCTTATATGTGTGGCCCTAGTCATTAATTGCCCCTGTCTTCTTTACCAAGGCCTTATTCCTATGTAAATACCCTTGCATAATGTTACAGGCTATTGTCAGGCCAGCGCCAGTCAGTCGCCACTTATATGCATTTTTATTTCAATCCGCTGCGCCGGAGAATGAAAAGATGTCTGGACTTAAGCTGTTTACCAACTGGGCCAAAGCTGCAGTGTGGAAGAACTGAAGAAAGCACCAGGCAACTGCAGGAACAGACTTTGACAATGCAAGCAGCCATTTTCAGTTGAGTTATTAACCTACCCTGAAACTCTTCTAATCTATGCCTTTTTTAAAGAACAAATGTACTGAACCAAACATGAATGAGCCAGGACTATTAAGAGAGAAATCCTCTAAAGGACTATTGAGCGCAACATAGGTTTGTAATCATTTTGTCTCAGTTGCCTGCTACCAACATTATCAATGATGAAAATGCTTGCTCAGTTGTGGGGGATTGTCTCGTAATTAAACGACAGCGCCCTACTGTAAAAGAACATGCAGAAACACAGGAGATACCGAGGGCTTTCAAACGAGCCGCTCGGAGAAAGGAGCAGGAATGGGGATGGATTACAAACCGACTTGAAAAACTGAATTAAGGACATCGTGATCTTCCTTTTAAAACACAAGTACGTTTTTTAGACTCGTTGGGGAAGGAAAGGTTGTTAAAACGGGCTCTCATGCGCAGAGCCCTTCAGAGAAACAGGAGCAAAAGTATGTAGAGGGAATTCTTTCTCCTTTAGGTTGAAAAAAGCACAAAAACGGTAAATCAAACCCTTGCATGCACTCGCTGAACAAGAAAAAAACCAACTTATAAGTTTGCTGCAGGCTACATCTTTGTAGTGACTTAATGGCACTACAAGCTACATAGTGTAGTATTAGCCTTAAGAAACTCTTGACTATTTGCATGCATATTAGAATCCAATGAGAGCTTAATAAGTGCATATATATGACAGAGGAAACATCTCATTGCATAGTTAGAGGTACAAAAAAACATTGAGGGAGGCAAAGTCTCAAGTTAATTACCATTACAATGCAATCAAGTACAGCAGTCATAGCTGAAAACCTTTTCTATTAAGACCGCTAGGCTCAACCTTGTCTCTGCAGGTCAGCTCCAGCACAGATAACCTTTCCAGCAGACAAATACATGTAAAATTGGCTCATCTAATTAAAAGCTCAGGGAGGTGTAGAAAAATACCAGCACATTGAGGCTGAGCAAATCACAAAGTACCCCCTCCAGCTGGATGGAGCTACAATATGTGGCTGCTGTTTGTTCTGGGAGGAAACTGAGTCACTTACCATTTCAATAGGTTAATCAATTGACAATTAAATGGAGAAATTGGTTAACTCCTCAACAATTAACATGACACTCTATTAAGTACACTTTCTAATTGCCACAGCTGCAAGTGAAAATTAACGTCTGTGTCAAAGCGGCGGCACAAGGTTGTGCTGTTTCTGGTGCTGGCAAGGTAATAAAAGTAGCTTTAAAAGCCTGGGGTTCGTTTTAGACCCTTGAGCACAGCGGGGAAAGGGGAAGGTCCTGAACTCTGTGGTTGGTTACGGAGGGGCTCACCTGTTTGTGGGGTGTATGTGGGTACCCATAGGTGTCCTAACACAGGTTTGTGGCTGTTGTTGTGTCTGTACATAGATGTGTACCCCTACTACGATGCACGTCCATTTAAAATAACACTGGAAATCAATTATAAGCTTCTTGGAGACTTAAAATTCTGTAATACAGACGTAGTGTGTACCTAGACTGTATGTTTATATATGGAGAGACACGTAACTGCGCACATGAAGGGTAAGAAGAAACCAAATGGTTCAGTGTCTCTAGAGTTGGCGCTTTGGTGACAATTCAGAAAGGTTCTGGCTTTCAAGAAATATTTACTTGTGGTGAATGCTGGGCTGGGAATCGGAGCAGACACCGCTGAGATTGGTGGAAACATCATCTCTACTTTTCTTAGGACAAAAGTGTTCGTTTTATAGCAAAAACCACTGAGCTGTTGTTCTGTGGGTTCAGTTCTCAACTCCTCTGCGCAAGTCTTGGATGCTTTGCTAGAAGTACAAGTAGGGTATAAAATATATACATCTTCCCAGGGACAATGCTCCTTGCTTCAAAAATGCTGGTGGTGACTACCTGCTTCTCCCACACAATCTATGTGGGACTGTCTATGTGGGACACAGGAGCATGAGCTGGTAGGGCTGTCTCTTCTGGTACCACAGTGGTTGCTGTGCACAGTTCTCAGGTTGTTTTGCAGTAGAAATGATCACTGGGTTCTTCATTTGGCTACCCTTAATCTCTGTCCATTCCCATTGGAAAACCAGCAGTCCCAAGGTCCACCAGAGCTCCTCTTCTGGTCTGGAGGAGTTGCTGCTCTGGAGAAGGAGCAGAGAAATCGGACAACAAGCCCCATCCTCATTCAGGTGACTTTTCTGGTGCTCACAGATCTGTAGGAATGAGGTTGCATTTTTTTGGGTGCTGAGGGAAATCTGTTTTCTCGTGGATCCAGCACAATGATGGGCCACCTGGCTCACTTGTAGGGGGTGGAGGAAAAGAGTGCAGTCCTTCCTTGCTTTTTACTACTGCTTTCTGCAGGTGTGGTGGGATGGGATGTATCACCCAAAGAGAAGCTTCTGTAGCCATCCAGCTTGTGCTGGCATTAACCTGTTTCCTACAAAGAGCTGTACTGGGGTGCTGATAAAGAGCCCCCACACAAGAAGCCCTACAGAGGTTTGCAAGGACACAGTGAGGTTTTCCCAGAGTAAATTCTATTATTTCTGAACTCCGCTGTAAAAGAATCAAAGCTGCAAATCCTTAAAGCTAATAGTGCTATAATAATAATTGTTTTGGTTGGGGTATTTTTATTTTTTTGGACCAAAAATATCCAGGGAAAGACAAAAGGTTACATCAGTAGCTGTTGTTCAGAAGCCAAACCACGAGAATTACAGATTTCTGCAATAAGATGAATTAAGCTAAAAGCCATATTAAGCAGTATTGCACATCTGCTGCATTTTTTAATTCCGTATGTGTCCTTGCTGCATGAAAGTGTTTATTGTTGAACGCTGTGTTCGGCTAATTGATAAAATCAAGCGCTAATATTTTAACTCAGCCTGAATTCTCGACAGGCTGCAGAACTCCTTCCAGGTTGGCTTTCCAGAACCTTGTATCTGATGACAGGATTGAATTTTGCTAGGATAGCCTATTAGCTGCTTCATTTCCCGGTGACAGAGAATTTAGATCTGTAACAGGCAGAAAAGCCAAAGGGATGGCTTCTGTGGCTTTGTTTTTTTATTTTTTTTTATTTTTTTTTTTT
>VZRU01019250.1:60595-68095 GCA_013398155.1 Pedionomus torquatus
AGAAGAGTTGTTAGTGACATTGTTGGCTTTTCTCTGAGCTCAGCAAAGGAGAAGACGGGAAGATGTGCTCGTGCAAAACCCGCCTCATCTAGTTCAGTGTGGGGATAAAGGGAACTTTTCAACTCCCGGTGTATACACTACCCACTTGGATTTTATAGGTATTGTTTTGTTTTAACGCCTCATCTATTGATACAAAAACACCCTGATACCAAAGTGTCCAAAGGATTAGAAAAGAAGAAAAACACCCTCAAGAATGGGGAAGAAACGGGTTGCGAGTGTATCCTATCTTAAACATCCATTCACTGCCAAGCGGTTTTGTTACTTTTCCTTAATAACCACACAAACGGAGCTGTTTTATATTCAAATTAAACTAGGTATTAATTTGAATGCAAAGCAGCTCAGTTTGTGCCGTTTCAATGACAGGTTTACCCCCAGACAGAATTTATGAACAGCCCGATGTGGGGGAAGTCCGCCGCTGCTCCTCACCCCCTCTCCGTGCCTGGCAAACTTGCTAACTGTGAATAGTTTTTGAAGTGAAGATTAAAAGAGTGGAATTATAAAGTATAATTACATTTTATTGAAACTCTAGAAATCAGAAAAAAATTCAGCAGGAAACTTTTAGTGAAACATGATGTGTTGTCATTATCATTAAAAGATAAAAGTTCCATACTGTTTTTATCTGTTTATTTGGAAGAAATCCAGCCTTTGCAGTTACGCAGGAAACAAAAAACTGGAATGCAGGAGTAATTATTAAAACTGTGTGATTTGTTATCTCAGCTACTGTCTTTCCAAATGGTAATGCGATATCAGCAGCTGCAGACGGTCGCTGATTTCCTCTATTAGTAAACAAGTGCTTTGGAGACCTGTGTGAGGCACTTTAAGCCCACTACTCCCCGAAGTGCTGTCAGGCTTAACTACTAATCCATGGTATTTCAGAGCACTGGAAATTCATCTTTATAAAACCTGAACAAAAAAGGGAAAAAGCCTGGAGGGCAGGAGCTCCCTCTGGTGAGACAAATGACATGTTCATTTATTAATGAAACAATAACCCTGGAAAGAGGATCAAAGCACATTCCATCCTCACTTTACAATCCCCAATTTTCTCAGGCCATACCATTTAATTGAGCCATGACAATGGAATACTTAATTGTTGCGTTAAAGTTTGGAGAACCGACTTCTTCAGAATCAATGTTCATTTCTGGATTATGACAGTATAATGTCGCCAGCTTGTAGCTGCTGGAATTTTATTTACACTCTTTCTTTTACGCAGAGAGAGAGAGAAAAAAAAAATAGAGCTCATTTTATTCTTTTAGCAAAGGCCTCTTATCCCTGCCCCTACATAGGGGTATATATTTATACACCTAGACTGCAGGTAAAGCCCAGCTGCTGGCCCATTGCTGTGCTGAGGTTGTGCCCAGTGGGCACCTGGTTGGGGGTGACTTCAGCAGGAGAAATGCCGGGGGTGCAACACCTTGGAAAGGTAAAAGAAATCAGCTTTGGAACCAAAACTCAAGAAAAAGCTGAAATATGGAGCTGGCATCCTCTTTGCATCAGGTGCAACAGCTCATTGCAAAAGCAGAGGGAAAATTTTAACTTCAGTAGCTCTGCTTTCGGGAGGGCTTGTTGGCGGGTTGGGATGGCACGTGCAAAACCCATTAAACGTGAGCACTCGTGTCTTATTGCTGGCTTGGCCTCTTGATTCCCATCTGAGAATGTCCTTAAGCCCATGCACATGCCTCGGTAAGCACCGACGAGGTCCCAGAGCTCTCCACGGGATCCTCCGGCACTTGAAGCTCTGCTTGTACGTCACTGCCTTCCTGAATCTGGGCCACAGGCAAATCTCCATCCATCCTACTTCTTGAAGCCAGAATTACTTCAGTGCCATCCCTCATTTGACAGGTCTAGGAGAAGCTACGATGGCGTTGCCAGCTTGCCTACCCCGACTTTACTTTCTCCCAGTACTTCAAACACACAGATGCCTCTAGGTTTGGGACTGCTTAAAGGGCTTTTGGGTCTCACCCTGATTTCAGATAAGGTCATAGAGGACCTCCTGGTTCTTTCCTGAGGGCTCATGTTATCTGCCATCAAAGTTTTGTAGGCAAAAAGGCCATCCTGAATTTGTGCCCAGCCGCTGCTGGGGTCCACAATATTTTTAAAGGACATGTAGAAAACAAGAGCACCCAAAATAAAAGCCAGGGCTCCAAAAAAGAGCAGTAAAGCTTCTGAAGTGAATACATGTGCCACTTCTTCTCTCCCAGTGTCCTTTCCCTAGCACCCGATTTTACTAAAGTTTTTATTGGAGACTCATTTTATGTAATTGATAATTTCTGACTCGGTATCCAGAAGTGATTGACCTCCTTCTTTTTCTTTAACCCGATTTTAACTTAAATGCCATTTTCTAGGTGCCTGTAAAGAAGCAGGTGGAAAGGCTCTCATGCTTGAGTGTCTGCTACCTTTAAATTAATACATTATGGTTTATTAATTCTTCTGATGACATGTCTTATAATGCACTTGCATGTACACAGCGCCTATCGTATAAGAACCCTGAGGCACTTACAAACATGAACTAAGCCTTGCAATCTTCTTAGTTTGGGTAAACAGGGACAGAGGGAGGTTAAGTCTGTCATCCTGACAGCTCTGAGCAGAGCAGGGCGCAGAACCGCTATATCCTGACACCTTGTAGGCTCTAGGGAGCTCTCGCTCCCCGTGGGATGGCTCAGGCACCCTCCAGGGTGGTTAATGCACCCTGTAGGAAGGCTCCCCATTCCTCCATATGTGGTGGAGATGTTTTGGAGGACCAGGAGGATGGTTTAGGGTCTCAAAGGGATCGTAGCTGAATTACCTACACTCACGTGTGTTTCCTCTCCTTTATCTGACTCACGCAAGGGGCTGGGCATTGGCTATGCAAGAAGAGAGCAAACCCTCTTCTCTCAGCAGAAGTACAAATCATTCTTAAGATCAGTTTGACAAGGGTAACAGAGAAAGACAGAGCTGTTGAGAAATCCACCTAAGCAACAGGTCAGCCTTAAGGACTTGTAAGCGTCGCCCAAAGACGCTGAAATCTCTGCAGCAGCAAAGAGCTGCTCTGTAGCACATAATAAAGGAAATACAGCCTGTCCCCTTTTTCTCCTTTAAGTGCTGAATTAGAAATGGGGTGGGATGGGGACCCTCTGGGACTCAAAAATCCCCTGCCTTCCAGAGGGCACTGTGTGAAGAGCACAGTGCTATTTCCAGTGAACCTGGGAGCTGCCATCCTCCTATTTCTTTCCTTCTGGGAGCATTGCAGCGGGGTCTGGCTGACCTGTCCCTTCGGGGCAAAAATCAGGATACCCCAAATACTCCTGGCGACGGGGCTGAGGTGATGGGGGCTAAAAGCAATAAAAGCCACCTTGTGTCCCTCTATAGGGCTGGAACCGAGTCCCCCCCACCTTGCTCATGGGGACCTGTCTGGTCCCACTGTACCCAGACCCCTCCACACCCAGGGATTCTCCCTCAACCAGCAAAACACACCTAGTTTTGCCCAAATAAAAAGAAGAGATGCCATGTGGTAGAGAAGTATTAAAAGGAATGCTTATCCCTTCCCTTGGCAGGAAGGTGAATGGCTGGGACAGGAGCACGAGCTGATGTCAAGGGCTCGGAGAGGAGGACGAGGGCTGTCCGACAGCAGGAGCTAAGTCTGTCTGTCCCAGCTTGTGTAGGTGAACGTGGCTCCCTCTGCCCTGCTCCTTACCTATTGAGTCCCTCGAAATCCGATTACTGATCCAGGCCAGCCGTACACGCAGCCAAGCAATTACATTGTTTTTCCTCCACTGCAGCTCGGCGGGTTCTGCAGTTGAGGTTTATAGGAAAACAGAATTTTGAGACCAAAAAAAAAAAAAAAAAAGTCCTTGATGATATTAGTATTAGAAAGACGGCTTACAGGACTGGATATTACTGTTCTGTTCAGTAGTGATTAAAGGTTCCAGTGGAGACTGGACGATTTATTATGTTTTATTGAAATATAATAAGAGCTGGGGAATGAAGGGAATAGGAAAAGATGGACAGTGGTGGCTGTGTTACAGCTGGGGAGCTGAGGTGTGGGATGAAGAAATCCCTGCTCCTACAAGGATGTAGGTCTGCCCATGCATTCACGTTGGGGGATCTTCCCCACGTACAAAATGAAAGCTGTGGCTGTCCCTGGCAATGACACTGAAGAAGTTCAACCAAGGTCATAGGAGGGACCCCCCCCCTCCCCCAGTCTCTAACCAGCATGTCCCCATCCTCCTTAGGCTGGACTCTGAGCTTTCTCATCCTGAGATGGGTTTTAATGCATTTTGGCAGCCCCCTGGTGTGGGGGGGGCTTTGGATGTCTGGTTTGGGAGCGGGGCATGGCGAAGGCATAGCTTTCCCAGTGGTGAAGAGGTGAGCTTTTGGCACGGCAGAGGGAATGTTTTCTTGCACAAGTTTAAGATAATAAACTCAACTGAGTGAGCAGACACCAGGAAGAAATATTTAATTATCCTTCTCACCATTATGAGGAACTTCTGCCACTCTTCAGGTTATTATACAGTAAATAACCAGTTTTCTAAAGGACAGAGCTGTTTTAATTATATGACAATGAATGCATAATTATTATGTTTGTTAGGAATGAATCACAAGACAACAGACTTGATATTGCTGCTCTAGTTAGTGCATCTTAATTACTTTTTCATTTATTTTGCATATAAAAGCTATTTGCTAATTGTCTTTGCTGTAAATATGCAAAATATAATTAGTCATTCATAATTCTTTATGTGTTATCTAACTGTACATTTGTTACTGAGGAATGTATATTAAAGTTTGAATATTTAATGGGCTTTTGTGGCATAGAATATTTTTGTACAAAGTTTTCAGGAAATATTAGAGACATAATTTAAACCTTCTTTTAACCCCTTTTCCTATGCAAACTAATGTTTCCCGTAAAGACCAGATATTGATAAATTAAACCCCCTGGAAATCCATTTCTATTTTCTGAGCATACAATATAAATCCACTGCTGATGATATGAAATGCCTCTTGGTCTCAAACTGAAACCAGAGAGATTAGAGCCTGTTAAAAGTACTGCGAGTTGCTCTCGCCAGTGAATTTAAACCAGAAGTACAGAGTCTCAAACGCATTTAAATCACAGAGCAGGATCAAATGCATTCATCTTTGGTGTGGGCTTCATTGCTGTGATAGTAGTGCCGCGTTGCAGAAGAATCTGATGACAATATGTGTTTTCTGGCAGATATTGCTGATCAGAGCAAGAGGTCACCTTTCCTGGTTACTCTAGGGCTATTAAGCATTTGTCAAATATTAACATATACAAGACTTCAAGTCTTAATTTTGCTCATCCTTTAATTTTGGCACTTGTTGGATCTGCCTTTTATTTGCGTTGCTTGCCCTGAATTGGAATTGCAGGTCCAGCTAAAACGCTGTGCCTTTCCCTCTTTATGTCTTCTTTTATTTTTCTTAAGGCTTAGGCTAGTTTCATCTGTAATTAGCACTCCGTAAGGCCCGCAGCTCCTGGGAGTGTTTTACATTGTGATTAGATTCATTATAGAGATTGACTGGTTAAAATGGGCCGCGTGTTTCTGGAAGTTGAATTAAAAGTCCAGGTCTCAAGAACCTCTGCAGATAATTATACATTATCTGTTCATTCGTCTCAGCGAAACGCTGCCGGTTCATTCTCCTGATGCATGTCACATTCTACATTTTTTCATCTCAAACATTTGATTTACCATCCGGTTGTACTGTTAATCCTATGTCATGACACTCCTATTCACTTCTGCTTCTCAACTGAAAGCAGCTTCCTATGAAGATAAAGCTAGGTAAAATCTATTGTAAAGGGAAGAATAACTTGAATGCAGCTATCATATCGAAAAGAAAACACACTCCTCCACTCTTCACCCCTTAGACGCTCTGAATACTTTTCTTAATGATGAAGTCAAATAGAATAGCCACTGAGAATAGAAGCCATGGTTATTTTTTTTCTTTTCCCCCCTTCAGAAGTAATCCTGCTCTGTAATTCTGTAATTGTTCTTATTTACGTTGGGCAAATCTTTTTCAACTAACATATATAAACCCAGAGTGACAGTAAGGTATAAATTAGAAAAAATAAAAACAAAAACCCCACCAGCTAACATGCTTCAGTAAATTGTGATATGAATAAATCATACATATCCCTACTTATCAAGCAAGTATTTAGAAGCAAATTTAAATAATGCTATTTAATGCTGGCACTTGCATAAACCCCACAACTGTCAGGGACGTTTTTTTTTTTCCAAGCAGTTGACTACTTGAGCTATAGATTAAAAAAACATACATTTTATGCATCTAGCACAGCCCAACACCCCCCNNNGCCCACCCCCACCCCCCCCCCCCCCAACTACTTCAAATGATGCTCCGGTTCCACGCAGAAGCTATGCAACAGCATTTAATCAACTGAGAGCCAAAAACCTTGTATTTCACATCACAGGTGGGGTTATAGCTCCATGAAAAGGGGAACGCTGTATAGGACAGGCAGAATTTTAGTTTCCAGCCTGCAAAGGCAGGAGTTAACCTGTTAGAGGGAGGCATAGCCTGTATATATTTCCTTTACTGCAAATACGCTGGATATGGACATGCTATGAAAATAGATTGAACCCAGTTGAGCATTTCTCTGCCCATTCAAGCTTTCTTAGCTTTTTGGAGGAAAGGAGAGGAGCTGCCCAGCATGGCAGAAGTCCTTCCTATGCCTCTGACACGAAGGTGAGCAGGACCATCAGCGGTGGAGTTAAAATCAATTACAGTGCACAAAACATTATAAGAAGCTGTTGAGAATCCTTCGGTACCCAATCTTCATTTTCTCTTCTGCATCAGGCAACCCAAATAGGAAATAAAACATTGGGTTTAATGGCAGAACAGATCCACCTCTGAAAGAAATTCACAGGGGTTATGGATGGCTTTGGTTTCAAAATAATCTGTATTACGTGACCGATGCTGAGGGGATGAAGAAGACATGAACTCTTGAAGGCAGTTTTGGGGGAGAATTGTAGAGCTGGAGTATTACAGAAGACTTTACGTATGTGTGTTTTTTAAGGATTCATTGAAAACCTGGTAGGAAGCAGGTAAGCTACCTGTTTCCAGGGCAGGAAAAAAGCATCTATTTCTGCACTATTTAAATGTCAGATGGGTGGGTCAGGGTGTTAGCACAGATTTCCCCCAACTTCACCATGAGCTCTGCTGAGTAAGACCCACAGCCTCACACGAATATAGCTCAGCACGGATAGTCAAAATCAATCACCAGAGAGGGTTTTTTTTTTTTTTCCATTGAGACAGAAAACAGTGTTTCTCAGTGTAATTATTTTCCTTTTTTTTTTTTTTTTTTCTCTAGTGGTGGGATCGTGGGCCATCAGCAAAGCTTGTATTCCTGCCCTGTTCTCTGGGGTCAGAGAAACCACTGGCTCTTGCAGCGCCAAGGAAAGCACCTACAAACGGGCTCTGGGAGGGAATTACAGACCT
>VZRU01019250.1:70595-74529 GCA_013398155.1 Pedionomus torquatus
CCTCTACAACCTGCCCAGCGAGCCTTATTTTTAGCGTGAATCCAAACAGAAAAATATGCTCCGTGCAAAAGAGCAGTTATAGGCCCAAAAGCATAGTTCAAACACGTCTGGCTGATTTAGGTTCCCAAAAATACAAGTACTGGCCTGTTTCATTGTCATCCACACAAAGAACTGAGTCCTAAAATCCTTTACTCAACTAAATTCTTAATAAGTAAACTGAGACTAACCCTCTAATACCAGATTTGTTAAACAACATGATTTAGGTCCTTGCTATTCATGCACCTTGTACAACTAAAATGACTGTTAAAGCTAGAATCATGAAAGAGTCATTTTATGTAGCTGCTAAATTCCTCTCAAATCTCCTTGCAACTTAACGAGTAAAGAAAGCTCAATGTGTAATGCCAGCTAATGTGGTTTATGCTAGAAAATAGTATCAACCTATCTTTGTAGCTTATCTAAGCCAGGATAATACTTTTAGCCTTTATAGTAGACCCAACTCCATTTTTTCAACTCTTGACTATGTATTTCCTGAAATCCTTTTCCAAAGAGTTAAATTGGATGTGAAATCTGTACTAGGCTATGGGACGCTCTTTGTTCTAGGAGGAGGCAGCAAAGCTTTGCTTCTGTATCACTTTCATTGCCTTCTGATTGAGGTTGACAGTGTGACAGGAAAGCAAAGAGAAGCAATTGCAGGCTGAATGAGAGCCTTTTTCAGCCATACAGCAGCCTCCTCCTTAGCCCCTGAGAAAAAGAGGTAACAGATGCCGATAGCAAGAATCCCTAACAAAGTCCTAACTTTGATGCAGACAGAAGACAAAGAAAAAAAAAAAAAAAAAAAAAAAAAACGGGAAAGATTGTCTCACTTCAGAAAAAAAAACCTTGAATGGAGCACAAAGGGAGGTGGCGGGGGAGCAATATCGCGGGGCTGTAAATAGCTGGGAGCGTTATGGGGCGGCAGCGGGTTCGGGGAATACGTTGTTGTGAAGGTTTCAGGTCTTGGTCATCTGCTCTTGCAGCTTGAGGAGTTGGGGAAAGTGTCCCCAGCAAACGGGGGGCAGGAAGGGGGTGTCGAGAGGGAAGTCTGTCAGTCCGCCAAGACCTGCGATTCCAGGAAAGGCACCTTCTCCCTTTCCAGAAAATCACGTTATTTACACAGAAAAGGAAGAATAAAAAGCAGAACGGCCGGGGGAGTAATTTTGGCCAGAGTAATTTTGGGATGGAGGGAAAACAAAGCGGCGAGATATATCTGCTCACGTCTCACTCCGAAGAGATTGGGAGCAACAAGAGTTTCCCCGCTTCTCTTCTGCACTCCCCAATATTCTATTTCTTTTTATACAAAGCTATAAGAAAATGCTCTCTCAGGCAGCTCATCTGCAACCTTTGGATCTGTCAGAATGACCTTCAATTAGCGCAGTGAGAAGACTGAAAATAAGAATGGCTTTCGTTTGCTCAAAACTGACCTGGCCCCTAAAAGGACACAAGCCCAATAGATCTCCCTTTTCCAGTAAAACTGGGACAGGGGTGCTCTCTCCCATGGAAATGCAATATTAAGTGTGCTTGGGTGTAGAAGACCTTCTCCACTTTGGGTCTGGTGCCACACAACGTTTTCCACGACGTAGCATTATTCTCACATGGTAAGGTGGCAAGAACCTCCACCCACCCGGGTCCTTTAGGTGGATAAACCTCAGTTTACCCCAAGACTTCTCCAGAAACCAAATGGTATTTGCACCAGTGGGATTACTAAGGGAAGGATGAAGTGGGCAGGGGCTGCCGCCCTCTTTCATCCGCGCCGGTCACAGTCCTAATGTCATTTGTGTGGAAAAAGGATGCTTTTAAAGAGTGGCTTGCGTTTTGCTTCCCCCTACCCCCCAAAATGTTCGTCTCAAGCAAAAGAAAAAAAATAAGAAGAGATGTTTCTGCGGGGTTAGGGTTGGGAGGACCCCAACTTAAGAGCCCCGTGTGGGCTTTTTAAAAGCTGGGGTGTGTTAACGGGCCTAATGGATGGATGCGGTTTAGTCTTCAAATTGCTATTTAGAGAAGGCTTTAAATGTGAATAACTGAGAGATACCTTATTAAAACCGACTGGCTGAAAGAATTATAAATTCTCAGCTCGTTCAAATAAGAAAGGAAAGCCTATGACATTTCCTTAAGGAGTAATGATAGTCTGCAGTGTCAATATGGCTTTGGTATATACACATTAAAATGCTCATACGCCTGAGTCTCTATTTGTGGGGTAATGACATGCAAAATTTCAGCTGGATGTTTAAATGGAGCATTTTTCCTCTTTATAATTGCAGTATTGGAGAGAACAAATTTAATTATTTATTTTTTTTTGCCTCCAATTTAATATTCAGCAAAGTATTTCATTTTTAAAAAAAAAATATTGTGCAAAAGGATTTTCTCCCTGACTTAGACTTTGTCTGCTAAGTTTCATGGCTGCAGTATGTAAATTTTATGCCCGAACTAAAGAAAACCCCAAACCCAACACTTAAAAATAGAAGTTATAATAGAAACACGCTCAACTTAAACTACAGTGGTGTTACAGCCATGTGGATGTGGCACCATAATTATAGTTTAAAAAGCAATTAAGATAAAAGCCAGTACAAAGAGATCAGCCAAATATCAAGAGACCAGATTCTAAGCAAAACAAATCTCTAACTTCAAGCTAAACAAACTTTTGGTGGTCCATGTGCTCAACATTTTAATATTCATATGTAGACATGCAAACATGCAGGGGGTTTGGGCTTCAGAAATGCTCCTTTAGCAGGAAACTGAGTTTAAAAGCTCTTGAAGCTTTTGGGGGAAAGATTCCTAATGGAGCTCCCCCAACATTTTAGTGCAGTTAAGCTGTGGGTTTCGGTGTTCACAGTTGACTCTAGTGTTTGGGTCAAATTGCTCGTCTCCTCTCATGTGGGACCAGGATGTGATAATTCAGCTCCTCCCTGGAGGTGCGGTGGGCAGCGCTCCTGTGCTGCTGCTGGAAAGCCAGGCAAAGATTTGGGGTGTTTTCTGGTGAAATGCTGAGCTGCTGAGAGGTGCCTGAATTAACCTCCTGTGCAGTCTGTATTGCACAAGCAGGTTTTAGGTGGTATGTAAACGTAAATATAGAAATACACACCTATACACATAGTATAAGTGGTTACATCATGCATGTGTCACATAGAGACATGTATGACCAGATACCTTTGCATATAAATTTAAGATATTACTGTAGATATGCAGTCCTGGACATACACGGAGAAAGAACTATATGCATTTCACCCTGAGATCCCTTCTTATTCCTTTTCTGTATCTGTTACTTCTACAAACTCATTCATATGTTACAAACCCAACTAAAACAGACTGTAGAAGACAATTATAACCCTACCCTATACTTTTGGCATCTATAGCAATCCTACAAGATTTAATACCTGGCTGGATTGCTATTAAATGGTAGACTTCCCAGTAGGAAAGTGCAGTTTTCTATTCAGTTCTGTAGGACTGGCTACAGAATCAAATACAGAATTACAAAGCACAAACTGACTTCTGATGTATTCCGTTTTATGGGCATTTTCCATAAGGGAATACATTATGTCTTAACTAATGTTTTGCCTTAAAACATAAGTTTTGCTGAACCAATTAAATCAACCAACTAATCTTGCACATGAAACATTAAACAAGAATGAAGTGTCTGCAATTAGCAAATAGCTTTGATGTGACTAAATATCTATCTCTATGCATCACCAATGTTGTGGGTTTAAGTCCCAGATGATGTTAGATGTGCTGAATGTAAATGTTTGCTGTCTATATGTTTCCAACCAGCTGAGTCTTGGAGTAGCAACACTGCTGGGTTCAGAGAGATGGAAAACCAGATGCCTTTCATGGTTCTTACCATGAATGGGCCTGTTTGCTGGAAGGAAGGAAGGAAGGAAGGAAGGAAGGAAGGAAGGAAGGA
>VZRU01019250.1:75046-95160 GCA_013398155.1 Pedionomus torquatus
AAAGTTAGGTAAGAAGGTGAAAAGAAACGTCTGAATAATGTAATAGTCCAAAAGTGGTGTATAGTGTAGAGCAATGCAACTTGGGAGGAAACCCCCCGCAGCCTGTGCAACGCCCCCCTCCTGGGCAGCAGTGATTTCGGGAACCTGATACNAAGCAGGGATGTGTGTGGGAGCAGGTGTGGATGCTGGGGGTGGGGGGCGGGCGGTGGGAATGAAGGATGGGAACGCAGCACGGGAACACTCAGCCCCAGCCCATTCGGCTCAGCCTGGCTGCTAAAGAAGCACTTTCTGTTTGGAGGAATGATTTAGATCTCAAACGTTTTGGCACTAGGAATTTTTTCTCACTCTGTGTTTGTAAAATATTTAGCACAGTGAGGTCAGGCTCCAGACCTTTCTTTCACATTTTTAAATATTTTTAAATGTTTTGGTGAATGTTTTTCTGTTTTGCTCTGGAGGGAAACCCATGCCTTCAGAAGTCCCTCATGGTTACAGCTATGGAAGGCTCAGGCTCAAATACCCAGCCTGAACCAGGCAGCAGAGAGACACAAATCTGGGTCTCCCCAAGCAGCTGAATATGAAAATCCCACCTTGGAGATGGTAGAGGTTTCCCAACCTCGCCTAAAAGCACCACTTATTTTGTATAAATAATTCAATATCCACTAGATGTGAGAGATGCTTGAGGCTGTAGTGGTCAAGGAGAAACCGAGGTGGACCCATCTCTGAAGACCACCAATGGGTTATTTTGGTATCACAATGTGAGTGGTTCATTGCAGTTCAATTCTCTGGGTGAAGTGAGGAGCAAACTTCAACTGCGAACTGGGGCTGGTATCACCTCGATGCAAGAAGTACTAACTGAACTGTGTATGCAGGTGGGAAAAAGGAAGACAACGTTGGAAGGATACGGTCCATTTTAAGGACCTACCATCGTGAAACAAATAAACTCACAGCTTAGGTGACAGCAAACCTGGCAGTTAAATTTGAAAAAAAAAAAAAATCAGTTATAAAAATAAAAAATATTCGTGAGAAAGAACTGTTTCATCCAAATGTCAAAACAGACTGGAGTGAGTTATCTGTAGGGAGAAGACTTGTACTTTCCCCAGTGTATATGGGTGATTTTCAGTGAGCAGTGGAAATCCAACTAAGCCAACAGAGCGCCGCCCTTTCCCCCTTGTATCTGAACTTCTTGTTATCACATCGACAACCAATATTTCGTTGCTCCTAGAAAACAGAAGGTAACTTACAAAGATAAATTAACCTTGGAGGGTCTGCTATTACCAGGCACCCTTTGCAAAAAGGGGAAAAGGACTCCCCAGGATCATGCACGACATCATGACTGTGCTACACATCTAATTTTACTCCTTTTTCTCCTTCCCCTCCAAAGCCTGCCTGCAGAAAAGTGTTTTGGCCCTTGCACACATTTACTGGATAGTGATGAGGAGCTCGATGCTGCAGCATAAAAAAAAATTTAAGTGGTAAAAATGAATGAATCTGAGATGGTGTTTTGAAGGCTGGTATATATCCAAAAGCCAGCGAGGGTGAATATTATAACTAGGACAACTCCCACTCTTGCAGTGTTGCTGTAGGTGCTCGAAGAAGATGCCTCAAAGGGCAGGAGGGAGCCCCAAAAATTCACCCCAAGTAGACTTCCTATGTAAATTAAAAATAATGTTTCCCTTCTCATTGCTCACTTACCTGAACATAGTAGGATCCAGAAGTGCTATGCTCCAGCTACGAGGTGGCGATGAAGGAGGTGACAGCTTGGACATCTCTGCTCCAGCATGTTCTTTTCCTTACTGAGATGAAGTCAAGCGAAGAATGAACTGAGGACCAACAGCCTCAGGTGAAAGCCTGAGGGCTTTCACCTCAGATGGAATGTCAGGCTCAACTCCCTGCCAAAGGGTCAAGGGTTTATATCAGAGCTGGAAAAGCAGAGGTGTTGTCAGACCAGAAAACCCTGGTTTGGACTAGGATTGGGTCAGTTCTGCTGGTTTTAGTGACTTGGGTGAGAACCTGGTTTGCTGACTAGATGTAGCTGACTTTGTGTGCTGGACACTGACACGAAGTGCTTGGGGTTGCACCCCAGCAGACACCCTGTGAATAGTTATGTATCTCCAACCACCTCATTGCCCCCACGCTGCTCACCAACAAGGATACCTGAAGATGTCCAGAGAAGAGCAACAAAGCTGGTGAGGGGTCTGGAGCACAAGTCTTATGAGGAGCAGCTGAAGCAACCAGGGTTGTCTGGAGAAAAGGAGGCTGAGGGGAGACCTTATTGCTCTCTACAACTCCCTGAAAGGAGATGCAGTGAGGTGGGGGTCAGTCTCTTCTAAGGCACAGGTGGTAGGACAAGATGAAATGGCCTCAAGTTGCACCAGGGGAGGTTTAGATTGGATATTAGGAAACATTTCTTCACTGAAAGGGTTGTGAAGCCTTGAAACAGGCTGCCCAGGGAAGTGGTTGAGGCACCATCCCTGGAGGTATTTAAAAGATGTGTCGAAGTGGCACTGAGGGACCTGGTTTAGTGGTGGACATGGCAGTGTTAGGTTAACGGTTGGGCTTGATGATCTTAAAGGTCTCTTCCAAACAAAATGATTCTACAATTCTATAAGGCCAGAAGGTTCTAGCGCAATCTGCCAGACAGATGATGCAGCAGCATAGTCTGTGCTTCCTCAGGGAAGCAGGCTGAAATGGCAGGGATACGTACAGAATATGATGCCTCATTAGTTAACATCAAAAATTCCTCTGAAATACTAATTTTTAACTCATTGCCAATTAAATTAAATTCATATATGCCTGTAGTAACATTTGGGTCTCCAGGAAGGATCGGTATTCAATTAAAAGAGAATCCAAACACCATTAAAACAGAAATGTACAGTAAGTACAGTTGAATTCCACCTGTTCATTCCAGATGTTTGCAGTGATTCGCACATCTAAAGGCTCAGCAAATAGAGCTAATGATGGCTCAGAATATCTTAATACCAGTAGCTGCATCATTTAAAAACAGAGCTGCTTAAACAGGGCTAGAAGGCGTGCTGCTAAAAGCTCTGTAGGGATAACACTGCCCTTGTGGCACGCTGCAGCCTGAATTTGCTGGAGGATCCAAGACTCAAGCAATTCTCCAGGATTCTCCAGGCAAGACTCAAGGATTCTGCCTCAGATTCCTGGTTTGGCAAAGGGAGGAATCTGTGGATTAATAAGAAGAACAGAAAATGGAATATGAAAGATGACTCCTATACATGCAAAGAGCAGCCCTCCTAAATTTATGCCAAGAAGCCAAATATCACCTGGCACTATCTGCGTTTGCAGCTTTTTACGCTGGGGGCAAGAATTGTTCCCTGTACGTATGTCCATGCAGGGGCAACTACTCTCACAGCACGTTTACATTTATGCATAGGGAAGCTAATTTCTCCTTCTTTATAGCCACTCTGACTGTAAATTCTCTGCGTAATTTATTTATTACCCACGTTGCTCATTGCTACATTTGCCACCCTTCCTTAATGGGATGGCATTGTGGAGCTGCAGACCTAAAGAGCACAAATTTTCTTGAGTGAATGGTTCACCATGGTTAAAGACCATCCTCTGAGCCAAATCCAGCTGCCAAAAAGTTAGGAATTCTGGAAATCCACTTCAATTAAAGGAAAACCATTAAAAGAGGCTTTTCCCCCAACCTGGGAACTAATGGAGCTGGGATTCCAACAGATCAGTGTCCAAGCGCCCTGTCCCTTCTCCATGTACCTTTCCTGCTGAGCTCCCTTTCATGTTCCTGTGTTGAGCAGGAATGTTTTCCAACTGACAAATTCCACAACACTTATAACAGGCAAGTATCTTGTGTTGAAAATGAACCACAGATTTTAAAAATGCAGGTCTTGGAGGGAGAAGGCACAGGTAAGCATCGTTTTTGGAAACAAGACTAAATTGAGTCATCTTGTACCTGGGAGCAGATATGAGTTTTGATGAGCCACCAGGGAGATATTGTTTCCAGAGAGGAGGTCTCTCCTCTCAAACACTGAAAACATTCGTCATTGCTTTGGGAAGAAAAAGCACTATTTTCTCATCATGATTTCTTGTGTGCTCCTGGCCACATTCCTGCAGGGACAACCCAGGGCTGACCATGAAGCTCTGCGGAATACACAGCTGCTGGGAATACACCAGGCAGAGTGGAGCCTTCAGCCCGGGAAGCAGGAATGCTGCTCCGGCAAAAGAGGAGGGTTATGTTCCCTTCCCTTCCCTTCCCTTCCCTTCCCTTCCCTTCCCTTCCCTTCCCTTCCCTCCCTCGCATGCAGAGCGTTGCCACAGGCTGTGCACAGGGACCAGGATTTGGGCATTAATTAATAGGATTATTTCTTATGAATTCCTCCTTCCCTTTTCCGTAGGATGTTTTACAAGGGCGGTAGGTTTGACTTCAGTAAAGTGCCAGGGCTGCGTTTGCAGGGCTAGGGATGTGACAATAGTTATCGCTGCCCCATAGATGCCACCCGATATGGGGCACATTCTCAAATCAGGAGAAACACGTGAACAGCATATTACCGTTCCCCTCAGCTCGTAAATAGATATAGCCCCATTGCTATAACACATCTCCCACACGTTGAGAATGCCCCTGCACGTTGGCTATTTCCCCGGGGAAGCGAGATGGGATCCCAGCGCTGTGCCTGGAGGGTATTTTATGTGTGCAAACTTGCGCCCTCAAGTAGGATTTTGCCGAAAACCAAGGTTTGAAAACATCAGTTGTGTGGAGAAGGAGCAGCTGAAGCCAAGGAGGCACTGAGTACCTTTGCTGCTGCTCTCCTCTCAGAATCTCTTTTCTGCATTATTGTAATACAGCCTTTCATGTGATTTCTCTATGTAACTGATAATGTTCTTGAGCTTGCATTTCACAGGAAAGGTTATTTTTGAAAAGAATAAAGAAAATCCTTATCAACCTACACGCTTGTTGTAGGAATGCCAACTCTCTTATAAGTGCAGGCCCATCCATTCCTTTATTTTGATGTAAAAAAAATCTCCTGGCCCTCATCTACAACATGTAAGAAGTATTGCAAGCAGAACTTGATCTCATCTCACTCTGAAGACAGCAGGGCCTTTCTCCCCCAGAATAAATCCCAAACAAACCCCCCTCCTGCTCCTAGCTTTACTGGCAGCTTCAGCAACAAGAGATAAACTTCAACCTGCATTTCCTTCCCAAGCTTAGTTGCTCAGCACTATTTTTTCCCCCCACACCTGCTTCGATCCCCTGCAAGAAGCAATTATCCAAATGATACTGTGGTTGGAGATAACTGAAGATCCCTCCTGATACAGTGCAGTGATATCACCACAACTTCTGCCGGTCTCAACAGATTTCATGTGGTGTGCCTCAAAAAAAAAAGGGCCCTCCTCCGAAGGGGTCTTTGAATCCATCTCCCGTTATTAACACATCTTGGAGAAATGAAAGAGAAAGGGGATGGCTAAAACTCTTTTCTAGAAAACTCCTTGCCCAGGAGCATTTGGACCAATTGTTAAGCTCTAAGGAAGGTAAACCAGTCAGTTATTCTGGCTGTTTGTAAGTGTCTAGGAGTCCTTGGTCATTGGAAGATGGAGAATGGGGCCACAGACCTCAGACTTTCATGAAAAATAGATGCCTCCCACTCACGAAACCCCATTTATGGGATAAATGAGCTTCCACACTGGAAGTGTTTTAAATAACTGAAGAGAAGTTGCCTCTGTTTTCTTGCATTCTCAGAAAATACAGCATCGAATTAATCTCGAGGTCAGTGGGGGGATCCAGGTGTGGGATGGCAAAGACCACTCACCAGAAACTTCACATCTGCCCTGGAAGGAACTGGAAGGAAGGGAAAGGGAGCTGGGGGTCAGCCACGGCTTATTGCCACGAAGCAATAGCCAAGGTACCACAGCGAGTGGGAAAAATGCAAAACCCGCTGAAGGGACAACACATAGATTTTCTTTAATTAGCAGCTGATGCCCATTGATTTTTGAAACAGCCACTCTTTAAAATAAAACCGGTCGCACAATGGTCGCACTGGCCCAGGGAAAGGCCCCTGAGCTCCCGGGTCTGCTTCAGTCACAGATAAAGAGTGACACCACCACGGCGTTTAGCAGCATTGACATGTGCATGCAACGGAGCGGGGACGGCTTCTAAAACCCCTTTCTACTTCAGAGCAATTTGTGTAAATAAACGCAAGCATTTCTAAGGCTTGATTGACTGAAGTCAGTGAGAAGGTCTCTGCTGACTCCACTGGGCTCCAGATAAGGTTCTCCAGTTCAGTAGCTTCCAAAATGCATCTGCTTTTCTGATTTAGTGCTATTGTTTGATGCAGGTCAAAACCAAATGAGCCTTAATTAGCTTCAAACCGAGTTGCCATGTTTACAACATACTGGTTTATGTTTCTCTACTTAATTCAGGTATAGACATTAGCAATCATCTGCGAACTTGGGCTTATCTTAAAAGCGCCTCTTTGTCCCAAAGCCTCCCACTAAGTACAATGTTATATTTCTGAATTCTGGTATAATCAAAGGTACACTAAAAATAGAGGAAATTCTTGTATATCAGGAGAGAAAAAATGCACACAACTTCTTTGCTCACTGATGCAACCAAAACACCCAGGAGTTATTATAATGTGCATTCCCTTGACAGAGACTTTTATTTCATGCAAATTACTATGATTAAGATTCGAATACTTTTTTTCCATTTTCACACATTACTTAATCAATGTGAAGTACTGTGTAAAAATTGCATCTCTTCGTAACAGTGATTTTGACCAAGTCAAGTGTTGCTGCTAGAATCCTAATCCAGACTTGTGATTCAATTATCATTTAGAGACTTTCTAAATTCAAATTAAGTTTACCAAAAGAAAAAATAAAAAAGTTAATATCAATACAGATCATTTGTAGGTTTTATCAAAATAGCTTCCTGTTGCAAAGGAATGGAAAATGCATTGGATTCTTTCTGTTTCATTTACTTATTTAACTTAAAGTGAAAAATATACAGTGCTGCATAGAATCTGAGCATTAAAATGTATACCTTGGGACACTTCTTGTTTCTATTGTATTGTTTATATTTTATAGGCAGCCGCCCTGAGAGCTTAGGAGAATATTTAAGCTCTGGATGTGGGTATCTGATTGAAACCTTCATACTACCACAACTTCAGGAGTTACCGTTCATCAGCTGAGTCCCAGAAACTCAACTGCTACCTCTCAACCCGGGGTAGGTGTCTGCTTCTGTCCTCAGAGCTACAACTACCTCAAATAAACCCCTTATATGATAAAACCTCCCTCCTCTTCTTGGTGATCTGCATTAACGTCCGGATGCGATCTGCATGTACATGGTGCAGGTTGTCCATGAACTGCTATAACTTGATGGCTTCCACTTCTACGTCCATGCAGTCAGGTTGACTATTTCAATCATGGTAGGGTTTTTTTTTGGGGGGGCCAAACTCACTGTGGGCTGCTCACGGGTATCAAGGTCAGCCACAAATATGATCTTGGTCTGGCCCCTTACATCCTCGTGCAATTTGGCGCTGAAATTCCCTCCTCAAAGCCACAGCCACTGGTAAACAAATATTTGTGAGGAAAAAAACTCCAGCCATTCAGCATAAAGAAACCAACCAGTTGAGAAGTTGTTACATCCCTTGGACCTGGAGATAGCACAGTCTGTTGTGGAGAGCATCAGCCTGGAAATCATAATGTAAAGCCTCTGGATTTCAGAGGCCAGCTAGAAAATTACATTTTCATTAATGTTTTGACTAATTATTCTCCTACAGCCACCTAAAAAGGTTACCTGGTCTTTTAAATCTGGTATGTATCTAGTATGCTAGCAATTTTCCTTCCTTTTCATTCCTCACAGGACAGAAATTAGACATTGTCATTCCATATTATTTGTGACATGTTGACATTATAATTTAAAAGGATGCAGCAGTTCTGAACAGCTGGAGAGTAATCCTGAACAATCCTTGACAGTTTCCTTTGGAGGATGAATCCCCCTCCCTGGAGAACTGCACAGTCTCTTATTTTAAACTAACAGCTAATTTTAGACAGTTTGCCCTCTTAGAAATGCACGCCACAGAGACTTCTCTACATGGTGAACAGCAGTGACCAGAGATAAGCACCCACACAGAAAAAGAGAGAGCTCTAAAATAGATTTATTTTTTTTTTCCCCCCTCTTCTAAGAGACATGACTTGTTTGCAATATTGCCTGATGGAGCCAGAGACTCTCGTTGCTGGTGCTCTCCGAGGCAGCCCTCCATCATGCTACGCTGAGCTGAAAGCTTCTCGGACGCCCCAGACACTTTGGGATTGCTGTGGTTTACTTCCCCTCGGAGACCTGGTTGAAGACGAGGGGATTTTCCCTCCCCACCACCCAACAAGTTTGACACACTAACTGCTTGAAAACTCTTGCTCCTGGAAGGGAGCAGGACGCAATCTGCAGCGAGGTCTGTTTCTCGAAGGTCTTGGGAGTGATGATGTTGACTGACGGGGCACACGTGCCAGCAAACACCTCGTGGAAGATGGAAACCAGCTTGATATGGCCTCGCCTGGTGGGATGTCGAGAGAAAGGAGGAGGTTGGAACCTGGGGTGTCTTTCAGACATTTTGCCAGGAGGTGGGGAAGCTGTTGTGGTTGTTGAGCAGAGCCCCAGCTCTCCTGTCCTTTTGCAGCTATGGTCTGGCCTTGAGGACAGGGTGAAACATGCTCTACTAAAGAGTGCTTGTATCTTTAGTCAGAAATGTCTTGACTTTTTGACTTTTGACTTTTTTCTTTTCTTTTTTTTTTTTTTTTTTCCTCCCAGACAAGTCCTGACTTCACATTATCATGCTCCTGGGACATCCCAGGCAAAGGCATGCTGATCGCTGATGGACTGCACCATCAGGTAGGTGACCCATTTGCCGGATCTGTGGGGTGATGTATGTTCAGGTTAAGTGTAGAAAAAAAAAAACAACCTGCTGAAATGATTGTTGCTTTATTGTGTGTCAGGTTGTCTGACCAGAAGCAGACCTGGCTTGCAGAAGTCATTGCAAGGACAAGCAAGAAGCACGGGAGAAGTGGTTTTCTGTTGTCACAGGAGCTGGAGGCGCTGCCAAGACAGAAGGGGAGCTCTCCTGACAAGCTGGTTTGTGCTCTGCAAGCTCTTGGCTCTTCTGGGTACAAGATAAAAGAAAGGCTGAAGGCCTTTTGTCCCACGGACTGAGCAAAATAACCCTGTGCTCAAACAGGTGCAGGGTTGGGTGAGAATTGTGCTCGGGCACATTGTCCCCAGCTTTGCAGCCCTGCAGATAGCAGGATGGTCAGTCTGAGCGCTGGCGATTGACTCCTGCTCCACTGGGACCACAGTGCTTTGGTCCAGCCTTTCATCTGTACAAGTTTTTTATTTTTTTTTCCACGCTGCACATCTCCTCTGGGGAACAGTTTGTCTTTTCTGAACAGGAACCTCAGCTGACTGCAGAATAAAAATGCCTGTAGCTGGTCTATGTTGGATACTGTGCCCTGTAAAAGTCAAGGGGAAACTCAACACTGGTTTCAAGGACAACAGCTTGAGATCCCTTCTTCAGCTGTCATTCAAGACTTTTCCTCGTGGTTCCCACTAGTTAAATATTTCCATCAAATGAGGACAGTGCTCCAAAGGGGAGAGTCTGGCAGAAAAAAAGAAAACAGAGGAGTTCCCATTTCTCATTTATCTAAAAACATCTCCCCTCAACTCTCAAAGCCTCAACCTGGGTTTTTTAAGAGTGAAACGCTTCTCTTGCAGAGTTTAGAGCAGCAAGCTTAAAAATCCAGGTTTCAGACCGAGGTGATTTTAAAAACGATTTCACTGTAATTATTCTGTAGTCGGGGAAGCCAATAAGCCATGCGAAAGAAAACCCTGTGAATGTAAAGAGACTGAGTGGACTGATATAAATCCACCTCTGCAAGCTCTGTGTCGAGAGGACTTGGTCACAGGAGCAACGCTCTCCTTGTGAAGAAGCATTTCCAGGCTCCAGCCCTCAGTATAGCACGTGGAGGAGCTGAACAGGTATTACCCAGCGTTGTGCCTCGGGGCCCATGGGGATGGGAGATGAAGCGGTTCGAACACTTGTCTGTGTGCAGGCACTCGAGCGAATACATGAAGCGTGTGTGCCAGAGCTGAAGGGCTTACAGGACTCAGGTGTTTGGACCTGATAAAAAGCCAGGACAAGTGTTGTGAGAGCGTGGGAGTCTGAAGAGGAGAAGTTGAGACTCAATCTCTTTCCCTGAACGATTCGTTGCCCTAAAAAAAACAGAATCTGAACCGTATTTTCCACAGAGGACCAGATCTCCCTGGCTAAGAGAGGATCCCAAGAGCAATTCTGGGTACCTTGTACATGGGAGTGAAGGAGGCAGTGAAGCAAACTCATTTTCCTAAGTCCTTCCAAACTCACTCTCAAGCAGTTGATAGAAATGAGTGATCAGCCAGTTCCCCCTCCAGAAAGAACCAGGTATTCAATCCAGTAGACTATACAAAATACAATAAAATGTCTTAGTAGAGTTTTTAAACCCTGACTTAACAGAAGTTTTAAGCCCTGACATCCCTGCTCATTTCCTATGGAAAGCAGAGAGTAAAGAATAGTAACACTGCAATGCTCTCAGGTTGTTTTTCTTGTGCTGGGATGCAGAATATATCTAAAGAAGTTTACTTTTACTGGAAATTGTCCTCTGGAGCACAAGTCACCCCTATCTATCATGGTCCCTTAGATCATCACAGTATCCCATTACCCTCCCTATCATGGCTCTGATTATGTAGTTGATGTAAGTCTATTTAATGACCTCTGATGTGATCCAGGAAATGTGGTGGAAAACCATGACCAAGCCAAGGTTTGGGTGAGTCTTGCAAACTGTGCTCTTTGCATGAAGTCAAGATTCTCTCCTAAATTCACACAGGTCTTTGTAAGACATTCCTGGAACAGCCTGATGGGGAGAAATCAAGAGCATTGCATGGAAGAAGAGCTGGTGGGAAATGTAAGATGACTCCTACCTGAGAGCTCCTGAACCTCGATGCCCTCTAAGCTTATCCAGCAGATCTTCTGGGACCTCTCATCCTGCAGGTAGAGGCCTCCTGGAACCAGTGGGCTCGACGGTGATTAGCAGAGCAGTCCGTTGATACGAATCCTCTTCCTGCAACATCTGATGTCTGCATGTGCAATTAGCAGCATGGGCAATTCTGGCCTCAAATAGCTGTCTCCAAACCAAGACTGGTACTACTTCTGAAGGAAAAAAATCTGTATCTCCATGTAGCCTGCCTTAAGTCTTCTCCAGGGATGGAGCTGTGTTTATCCGTGAAAGTGCATCCTATCATACCTTTGAAATTGAAGCCCTCTTTCATCCACCGTCCACAGAAGCCATCCCTTCCAGGATAGAAAGAAAACCAACAAAACCTCCTTATTTTCTTTTCCCCTCTCACATTTTCAATTAAAATAGATTTGTGCAAGCTATACTGAATGCGCCGCAAATCTCTTTGCATGGTTAAAGTTGATTAATTGGGGTCGGAAGTGAAAATTAAAAAATGGCAGCAGCTAATAAATGACAAATAGCCTCTCTTGGTCCTTGCAGATGATGGAGCACAAACTGAGATGCCTGAGCTGGTTCTGCTTGGAAGAGGGACTGCCTTCTTCACCTTGTGTTAAGCACTCAAGAGCAGAGATGGGTTTGGGGAGAAAGAGGGTTGGCCTCAAAATAATATGTATATAATCCTCAAGATAATCAATTTCTTCCAGATGCTTTGTAAACTTTCGTGTTCAAGAGCGCAAGCCATAGTACTTTCTAAATCCCTAGGGGTTGTATTTGATATCCATTTGTTATTTTCTAATGCTATTCAATCATTTCCCCCCCGCCCCTGTTTTTTTGAAGCTTGCAGCAATAAGCCTGAGCCTTACGTCGGCAGTTGCCACCGCTTTTGCCATTCCGCAGTGAACTTTGTGCACAATTTCATATTCCTTTTCTTACACTCCTGATAAAAGCATTATCAGGGAAATTCAAAAGCAAGCAGAAAAGTGGCATAGCTAATTTAGGCTAATTAGTATGGCAGAAGCTGAGTCTTGTACTTCAGAGGTTCCCATGCCCTCCCATGTCTCCACCTGATCGCCTTGTCCAGCAGCAAACCCAGGAGGCAGCTCCAATTATATCATAACCTCTTCAAACACCAAGCCACTCAAGCTAATTTTATCCTATTAAACAGACTGAAGGATTCAGAAGAAAGGTTCTCCCCCAAAAGCTTCAATTACCAGTGTCCCTGATTACCATCTTTACAATCCTATATGCTACAGTTAAATACTTTTTTGCTTAGTGTTGCTTTCTTGATTTAGATGAAAAGCGAGTATTAAGAGCATGTCTTTTCAACTCAGGCAAGTGACATTCATAAAAAAAAAAAGAAAAAAAAAGAAAAAAAGGAACCTCTCTTGTTATTAGCGTGTTTAATCAAAGTCAAGTTTAGAACCGTTCAAAGACAATGTAATTGGGGAAATGTAAACATCCCCTCGCATCCAGTGGCATTTAAAGCAGCCACAGGTAACTGCCAATACCAGCAGTGATGGCCAAAAGTATTAAGTGTAGAGGAAAAAAAAACAGAAAGAAAACAGCAGGCTCTCCTGAAGGAAGAAAATGTCGAACGGTGCTTGAAGTAAATCACAGAGCACTAATCAGCGATAAGGATAGAAAATAGCCTCTAAGGTATTGAGCTGGCTCATCCTTCCTTGCACCACTATGTGGTATACGTTGGCCTTGAGCATGGAGTCACACTTGGCCAAACACACTCACCTGGCTCACAGATGTGCCTGGACAAAGCCAGCACACAACCTTTCCTCCTGTGCCCCAGTCTTGACGGTGACCTCGAGCCTTTACTCCATCCCCACGAGGCTCCTTCTCCGCTGGCCATGCCCAAGGGAAGGGGGAGCTCGCTGGGGAGCCACCTTGCCACTTTTGTGGCTGGTGCCTTCTGCAAAGGGGCTGCAATCTTGGCTGATGACTCCAGGTGCTGCTAGAATTCAAATAATAATTGTAGGACCCAGGCTATTATTTTTAACAACAGAAAGAACATACGTCATCGGCGCACCAAATTAACCCTCTCTTGAATACTGAACCTGGGAGAAGCTGAAGAGATGGCAGTACTTGTTAGGGCAGCGTTCATATAGAAACAAGATGAGGGTATGGATCACCTGGGAAATTTAGTAGCACAAGCCAAACACGTATCTCACTTCTTTTATAAAGGAACTTCCTCTTCACCTTCCCCAAATAAACTAATTGTGCTTATTCCTCTTCTCCCACAGACAGCAATTGTTTTAAACACACTTACGACTTAATATTCCTGTTGCCTTTCAGTGCCATCCCAACTTGTTAGCTCCCAGCCCACCACTGACTTGAGGTATTTGGGGACTGAATTTCACTTCTGATCTACTCGTCCTTGCAGCTGAAAATGAGCATTTTTCTCTCCGTCTAGAAACAAACGGACAAACAAATGATTTCTGTCATTTAACAGAAATTGAATGAGTTTCACCCAATTGCCCGCTCTTTGGGCGATATGGAAATACTATTGTCTGCAGACAATGATTCTCATGCAAATGAAACAACAGCTAAACAAGAATTCTCCCTATCTCTGTTTGGGCCAATTTTCTTAACGTTTCAGCAAAGCTTAATCTGTTGGCAGAAGTGTTTAGGCCCATTAACAGCTAAAGTCACAGAGTCCACAACTCACCCTGCTGACAGTAAACAAGGAATTTGAGGAATGGCCTTTAAACAATGGCTAAGCCACAAACCATTTTGTCATCAAATGCTGTGAAAGGCATATAGGCTGATGATTTTCTTCCTTGGGTTACAACGATTTGAAAGACCCGGCTCCCCTCCCCTGAGTCCCCAGCACCCTCCAGGCTTGGGTTACAGCTGTTTTATTTGCCTTTCCAGCCCTACAGCTGCGGGATGGGTTATGCAGGTGTGCTCCCAACAAACTAGTCATTCCAGGGCTTCGTATTATTTATTTGTATTGACCGTCTCGGAGGCCAGGGCCTCCCAAACACAGGACAACGCGATGCTCCATGCCCTGCGGGGAAGATTCCTGGATTTAATTTTGTTCCGGGAATACTGCACCCAGGTCCTTCCCTGACAGCGTCATGGATATAAGGAGAAAATTTGCCCCAGGGGAGAGAAATAAATGGGAATTGTTAAATAAAATGAATTGCAAAATAAAATCCAGAAAGCTTATACCTTGCTGGCAGAGCTGGGATGGCAAGGGGTGGGTGGATCCTGGGGCTGCTTGCCCCACTGTGTTTCTCAGCTGGATGATCTACCAGCCAGTGCCAAAGGAGGTCCCTTTGCACCCCACTGCCTGAACGGCACCCAAATTTATCCCCTCCCACTGGAAGAAGAAGCACAGGCAAAATCATGCCAGATGGATGAAACCCAAAAGAGGATGTGGACAACTGAAGTTGTTCAGAAAATACAGCTCTGAAAACTCCTGCTGCCAACACCATTTTCCTCCCACATCTCTTCCAAGGGTGAGCTAGAGTGTGCTTGTAGCAAAGAACTGAAGAGCAACATGCTAAAGACCTTGGTGTTGTGCCCTTCCCACATGGAGGGCAGGAGAAGGTCACACCAGCTTCTTCCACCCAAATTGTCCTTGCATGCTCTCTTGCCAGAAGGCAATGCAGAAACTACAAGCAAATGGCAAGGACTGTGGCCCAGAACAATGTTCCTTCATACATGACCCGAAGACCATCAAAAGCAAGAGACTGGGCTGATCAGTGCAGGTACCGAAGGCCCATCCCCAGATAAATCATAGAATCATAGAATGTTTAGAGTTGGAAGGGACCTTAAAGATCACCCAGTTCCAACCCTCCTGCCATGGAGGCAGAATTTCCTCCTTATTTCACTTATATCTTTAGACCACCATGGTTACAGTGACACTGCTGCTAACTGCTAATTAAATGTGGGAGGGAAGAAAGTTGTGAGGCATTTTTACAGATGGAAGTCAAGAACAGCTCTGGTCATGCTAGTAACAAGCTATCGGCATCAGAAACTAATCTTTCCTTAGATCCTTCTGCATAACTCCCAGCAATGTGGTGCCATACACCCACATCTGCGTGAAGAGACGGCTGTTGGGTGTGACGCTGGCTGGTGGCACACAAGAATAGATCTCCCACCTCCTGGCATGGTGCTGATATTCCCACACACCATTGTACCCGAGACAGGACCTCCTTGCAGCCCTTCATACGAGCATTCAACTCTGGTTCCAGCTTTCTGATGACTTCACATTTGAGCTGAACAGAGGGAGAGGCAGGACATGAATTGGATAAATGAGAGTTGGATGTACAAGGAAAGGATGAAAATTAAGAGTTCAGCATGAAGCAGATGCCTTTATCAGCAGCCCTGAGACCACAAGAATGTGTTTTGCCAGAAGGGTGTGACAGCAGTACTCCATGAAGACCAGTTTTCACTCTTTCATCTAGTGCTAACTTACTAAGGAGTCCTTATAATTCATGAAATACCAACCAGAATCACCCCTTGGGAACAAAACAGTTCACACAGCAACCAAGCCTTTCGACCTACAAGACAGCATCAAAGAGGAGATCTAATCAGATTTTTATAGAAACAAAGTATAAAACTCATCTCAAACTCTCTAAATATTGTTTGCCTTTTTCTGACAGACCGGAACATTTGTTGGAAGAGTTTCCTCTAAAATAAATAAATAAGTCACCATATTAATGCTACAGCATGACTTAACCCCATGCCCCTCCCATATACATATATATATGTGTGTATGTGTGTGTGTGTGTATAGAATCATAGAATCATAGGATGGTTAGAGTTGGAAAGGACCTCAGAGATCATCGTGTTCCAACCCCCCTGCCATGGGCAGGGTCACCTCCCACCAGACCAGGTTGCCCAAAGCCCCATCCAGCCTGGCCTTGAACCCCTCCAGGGATGGGGCAGCCACAGCTTCTCTGGGCAACCTGTTCCAGTGCCTCACCACCCTCACAGCAAAGAATTTCTTCCTAATATCTAGCCTAAATCTCTCCTCTTTCAGTGTAAAACCATTACCCCTTGTCCTATTGCTCCACTCCTTGAAAAAGAGTCCCTCACCAGCTTTGCTGGAGCCCCTTTAGGGATTGGAAGGGGCTATAGGATCTCCCTGGAACCTTCTCTTCTTCAGGCTGAACAATCCCAACTCTCTCAGCCTGTCCTCATAGAACAAAAAGTGCCCGCAATAAATCAGTTTGCAAAACATGATCCTGCAAGACCCTGATCAGGATGTCCTCATGGGGAGGGGCTCCCAGGGCACCTGCAGGTCTGTGGCGGGAGAAGAGTCCCCAATCCCTGCCTGGCCAAAAGGAGGAGGCACAGCTGTCACATCTGGCCTAGAAAGATGGGGCATCTGGTACGCCAGGCAGGTTGTCGTATGGCAGCTGGTGCAGGCTTAGGGCTGGGAATGTCCAGTTAAAATTATATCAGGTTTTAGAGAGAAACTAAAACGGGAAGAAATTTTTTACTTTGTGTGCTGCTGTGTGTCAGACCAGGTGCAGGCTTTTAAGGATGGGCGCATCGTTGGGCATACACAGTGGTTATCTAGATGCTGTGGATATTTATACATTTATTACCATTTTCAAGGTGTACAGCAGTTTCCAGCCTCCTCCTGAAGGGGTGTCTCTCTGTGTGACCCCCACACTTGTAGTTTTGCATCTCAACAGGAGGAAGGGTTTGTTTCAGTGAGTGGGTCTTTCTGCCTTTTGACCTCTTCTCTTCCAGGTAAAAAGAGGAGCTTGATTAAAACCTGTTAATCTAAGGACTTGGGTAAGAGATATTGAATGAATTATAAAACCAAAATGGTTAGAATTATCAGAGACAGGGAGACAAGCAAAATTTGACATGTAGTGAGCATGGAAGGACGCATCAGCTAATTTGGAGTCTTAGAACATCAAAAGATTTCCTAATTTTCCTTTTTGAAGGAGGTATAAATCAAAGCTGGATATTCTGCTGATAAAACATTTCCTATTTTGGGCTTGATCACAGGTGAAAATGGACTTGGCATTCGCAGTTTAGTCCCCATTACTCAGAACTTGCAATAGAGAGGATCCAAGTCGTATTTCTGCCTGCAAGCCAAGCCTGAAGGAGTTAGTATTCCTGTGCAGGAACCTTTTGGTGGGCAGATGGACCTTCCGTCCGTCTGTAACCCAGGGGGGATGGCTGTATTGCACACAGAGAGACTCAGGCTCAAAACACGCCTTTTCGGGGAAGGGGTGGCATCCCAAGCACAAGGCTTTGAGGCTTGCCAACTCCTCTGCAGGGTATTAGGAGCTTCTTTTTTAGCTGCCTAAAACCAGCCACTCAAACTTTGCAGGCACCAATATTCACCCCAAATGCGAGCATGGCATGAATCAGGCACTAAAAGTTAATCGGCATCATTAAATCTGTCGAACCAGCAGGTTATTAAAATCACCGCTATTCACTCTGAAAATGGGAACAAAAAATTATGCTCCAGCTTTCTGAGCCTGTTTGTCTTGTTTTCCCACACTGCTTATGAATTACTACAGTAGATTACAATGTCCTCTATCCATCTTCATTAGCATTGTGAGCAAATTGTATTGGGCTGTAATGCAGCGGTTTTTTTGGTATTGTACAAACATATATGATGTACAGAAAATGGGCAATTTAATATGAAAAGAATATTGTGCTTCAGAATTTTTATTTTCTAAACAGTCATTTCAGTTGGGAATTATTGCACGATTCGTGCATAATTTCTCATGGCTAGTTATTTAAATATAAATAGGGAAAATATGTAATTCCATATGGTGGCTATCTACCCTTTCTTGATGCCTCTCCATATTTTTAATAGTGCAATAAACAAAAGATAAAAACATCTCTAAGCCACACACTAGTCAAAAGAAGATAATTGTGCCTGTATGTGTTTATTGTAATTTGAATGTGCTTCAATTAACTTTCCTCAATATTTCCCAGTTCTTTTAACAGAAACTTAAATTGGTTTTTATTTTGTGAAATTTGTTTTCTGTACAGCACGAAAAAAAAAGAAAAAACTAAAGCGCAACCCAATGCCTTTGTTTCCCTCATTATGGATACATCCTACCAGGAGCAAAGCACCAACTCTTTATTCCCAACAACCTTTTTTTTTTTTTTTTTCCTTCCATTCTCACATGCTTCTTATTATATTTTAAGTAAAAATATCAGATTTCTGGCATTCCCTAGGAAGAGGCAGCTCATCATCACTCGATATATCGCGTATCAAAGTGTGGTAAAACATGAAAATGGCAGAAAAGCAAACTCTTAACGCTTTTCCACTGCTGTCACTTTTAAAGGATGAGAATTTATTACCCTTTCCTCCTACAAATCATCAGGGTGACCGAAACAGAGAGAGTGTATATAGGATGCTTGTTGTAATTAACCTTGAGGCTTTTATTTAAACAAGGTCAAACATTTTAACAGCTTTATAAATCAAGGTTGGGTCTGCGCAGCTCTATAGCACCAGGCTAATGATAAAATGCAGGTGGAATACTTATTAAACTGCATTTATTTACAGAAAATACATCCTGCAAGCTTCAGAGAGGGGCACACCCACAGGCAGGTCTAGCACTGACAGACACAACCAAACCGCCCCAAGGTGACCGGTGTAACCTGCTTCTACCGAGGAGACCAGCCCAGGTATGGGTTAACGAGGTCATTTGCAAGCTAACTGCCCTGGAACACGATGATCTTCAAGGTCCTTTCCAACTCTAACCATTGTATGATTCTATGATTCTATGATTAAGGAGGCAGATTACAATCATCCCAGTATCTGCTGTNGTATTCACTAATTATACATCCTGAAAAGAATTTGGTTCAGTGTAAGATGATCCTAGTGATATGCTAATCCTTTTTTCTGCTTGGTGCAGCCTGAAGCCTGTGTCTAACATTTTTTTCAACTGTATGACAATAAAAGTTGTGGCGACAAAAGAAATAAATGGGCAGCTAAAGAAGGTATAGCTGAAACACATGGCAGACCAGTTCTCTCCTCTCCTTCTGGCTGCTCTTTTGTAGGCTCTGGTTTGGTATCCTCAAGTCANTTAAGGAGGCAGATTACAATCATCCCAGTATCTGCTGTTCTGTCCTTAATTTTTTCCAGCTTTTTGTTTACTTTTTCTTCTGCTTTAGTTAGGTTCTTACCAGAAGGAGAAGGAAGGAGGACATTTGAGTGGAGTAAGATGAACTACTCGCTATGTGTTAGTGAGCAGCTACCCAGGAACCTTTATCAGTCTTTACAAATAACATCCTTGGATTCCTCCCACCATCCTGGGTTATCTCCTACCTCCTAATACAACATGTCCATCAGGAGTAATTTTTTCTGAATGAGGAACATCACCCTAGGCTCTCTATCCCACGTTCTAAATAAACGGGGGGATTTTAAGTTGCCCTCATCCTTAATTTCACACGCTCTTCAGTGTATCAGAGCACAATAAGGAAGATCACAAGCCACAGAGCCTGACGTCGCTGCTTTACACGATGGTCCGCTCCACAGACATCCCTCACCAAAAAAAAAAAAAAAAAAAAAAAAAAAAACCCTCTTGCTGTTGAACAAAGAAGTTTTACAGCCAAAGTCAGTCGCACAAAAAGTCATGGGAAATAAAAAAGAATTATCCCCACTGCCTAAGAACAGTCAATAGTTTGTTACGCCAAAGGTTGTTATAAACAGACATAAGTACACGAATTTGGACTGGCAGCAAAGATGATTTACCTGGAAAGATGCAGTGAACGCCAGAGAGTACACAAGGCAATCCTAAATCCCTCTCTCTCATGTGGATACGGACACACAGTCACAGGCGAACTGGAACCGGACGGGGAGAACCTGGGGTGGCTGCGGAGACGCGTCGCCGACGGGCAGGAGCACGCCCAGCACCAAGCTCTGCCCAGACTGGCGGCCAGAAGCCGAACACTGGGATCTGGTGGCCTCCTCCCACCCTTCAACGACCCCCATCGCAGCTCCGCAGACGGGAGAGCACAAGAGGACCTTGTCACCCCACGGCCACCGAGGTGCACCGAAACGTGCACCGGGTCCCAGCAGCGAGGGGGACGTTTTCTGCGGAAAAAATAACGAGTGACCCATCGCTCCCTTCCCCTGAAAAAAGAAAAAAAAAAAAAAAA
>VZRU01019250.1:106047-117918 GCA_013398155.1 Pedionomus torquatus
AAAACACATGCCAACACAATGCCTGCATCCATATTTTCAACAGAAAGACCTGTGGGATGGAATTACGGTTTTTATTTTACCTACTCTTGGTACTACATCTTTTAAAGATCAGTTTCTGAAAAACTTCTGCCTCAGAAAAAAAAGAAAGAGAAAGGATTGTTCTGACTGAGGGCAAAAGAGATCTTTTCATTTATAGCGAATCTTTTAGTTTTCCACTTTGTGTGAATATTTCACATGGCAGTCGTGGGCGCAAACATGCAAAACAAATTCTCTTATTTCATGAAGATACATAGTGAAGACAAAGAAAGGAATATGATGAGGTTCATCACCAGATTTAAATCCGCATCTGACCAATAATTCACCAACATAATTCTATCAAGGACAAGGGAGTTACGTCAGCTCGATCTGGAGTAAGAGAGTTCAAGGAAAAGGCTCTGAGCCTTTAAGCCCAGATTCCATTTATGAAAAGAGTCAGGAGGCAGCAATTAAATTCAGTTACATTGGGATGAACGTGCTCTCCCCCGTGCCCAACTCAGAGACCACACACGTGCTGGATGATTCTCGGAGGATGAATGTATCCTGCTCTGGCCGAGGGCCGGGTCAGTTATAGCCAAAAACTCTTTGAGGTTTTGGCTCAAAGGTGCAGCCCTGTGAAATACTTGGGGAGACAATCCTGTCCCACACAGCCTGTCCCGATGAAGTTGCCCCTTTGGCAGTATGCGGGACATTGACCCAATTTGCACAGACCCCCAGCATTAGCATAGACCCATTTCAAGTGAGGTCTTTGAACACCAGTTGCCTCCATAGACCCATTTCAAGTGAGGTCTTTGAACACCAGTTGCCTCCAAATTCCATTACCTCTCTCCCTGCTGGGTTTTGTGCTTTAAGTATCAGGCAGGGGCTGGGAGAAGAAAAGAGAAAGAAAAAAGCCGTTAAGTTAAATCCTAAGCTCAAATAATTAGACGTGTTTTGGTTAGTTCTCTAAACTCTTACTTATTGCTATTTCTCCATTTGATGGAAAATAATCTGATATTTAGTTTGGGTTGGTGGGGTTTTTTTTTCCAGACTTGACACACGGGTCAGTTAATCCAGAGGTTTGTAAGTACGAATGAGGCAGAGAGAGAGGCAAACACCAACTTTGGAAGTGTTTGTCCGAGCACTTCATCTTTGTTTGCAGCCTCATCCGAGGTACAAGCAAATTTCAGAGCCATCCTTGCTTGCAGGTGCCCTGAGAAAACTTCAGTTGGAGAGGAAAAGAAAGGCAGGATGATTTTGCTGTCTGGCAGATAAGCTTACGGGTAACGATAATACCTCATCTTTTGTCACTAACGAGAGGCAGGCTTGGGTTTGCTGGATGGTTTTAAACAGGAAAACAGCTCGTAGAGAAGTGCTGTGTGGACAGGGAAGAGTTTTAGCTCTACGCTGAAAGGTGGCAGTCATTGTTATTTCATCTGGAGGTGAAGATCCATCCCACCCTGGCCTGGTCTGGAGGGGACTCATTGCTTTTGAGAATCAAACTGTGAGCACAGGACAACTGAAGGAGCAAAGTCCAGCTAGTTTGATTGCTTAGAGCTTTTTTGTGTTCAGAAGCAAGTATTTCAATTGGATGCTTAGCAGATACAAGGAGAAAGGCTATTTCTGCTTAATATCCGACACTTTGGTGCACTCCACCATCATTACTCTTCCCAAGTGAGAGCATTAACTCTCAATGCCTGCAAAAGCCTATTTGAAGGTAGGACCTACCAGTCAAAGTCAAGAGGGGCTCTTAACACAGATGAAAGTTCTGTTCCTGTGGGTTCTTTTACCTGTATTCGTTTTGACCAGCCCACAGCGTGACCTCCAACATGCTAACCCTGGGGTTGCAAGTGCAGATCTGGACCTTGAATTGTCTTGGCAAAGAAGTTCTCATGCTGCAAGGTGGAAGGGAGGGGAATTCGCATAACTTGTAGTCTATAGCAGATGACCCTGTGCCACCCAGTACTGAACTTCAAAATAGCAGCAAGGTCTTCACTAGCTATGGGAAGATCACGGACAGTTGGCTTAGAGTAGGTATCTACCCTTGGGCACAGCTGGGGTTACAGACATGACCTTTAGTGCGACTCAGCCACTTTACATGCAACGTGCACTAAGCAAGTCTAGATGGTATCTCAGTAAAGCAAAGTGTAGGTATCTAGCTTAAGATGCAATATTCGAGACCCTGAGCGCAGCACAACCATTTTAATTCACCTATTCCCATCCTACACTGGTTTTTACACCGTGCACATCACTGAAAAGAGCTGAGTGCTCTTCATTTCTTTTCAGTGGGATTTGCTACATCAGTTGGGTTTTCTTCAGAAAGAGAATTCTCAAATTGTGTGATTCATTTACGAAAAAAAGTGAAATGAAGAATACATATCAGTAGAAGAGAGAGCCGTTTGTGGTGCTCACTTCTTCTTCAGAAGAAACTTGGCTTTTAGGGAAGTTGTATGATCCTCCCAGGGCTCTCTTCACCTTATTATACAAGGCACCACAATTCAGAGGAGCAGAAGTTCTTGAGGGTAGCCTTCAGGCATCCTTTACGGTTTTTTTTTGCAGTAGCCTTTCCCCAGGGCTTGTTGGACCCTACAAAAAAAAAAGAAAAGACAATGAAACGGATTTGAATTTCTCTGAAAAGCCACTTGGAGGACTGGAGGAACGATGCAGTTGAGTAGCTGGTATCTTTAAGGAGATAGCTCATGGCATTTCATGAGGAATTTCATGGAAAAGTCATGAGCTAGACTTTTCCAAATGCTGATGGCTTTACGCACGGTCCTGTCACACAGCTGCACTTTTCCTGCAAAATGACAAAACACGGCAGGAACAAGGTGAAGTCACCACCAGAGGAGATAGGACAGAGTTTCTGAGCTGGAAGGACACAGCAGAGGATATTACTTGTCACGCTGCTATGGAAGAGATTACTGTCAGGGAATTCTGAGCTGAATGGACACCTTCAACAAAAAAAAACCAGACAGGGCTACAGCTACAGACTCTTTGAAATCCTTTCCTACGAGCAGCAGCATTACCTCTGCCTCACTAAGATTCAGCTTCAATGAGCTCTTCTTCCTTCATATGACTGTCCTGATGGGAAGGATGTAGCTCTGCGTGGTGGCAAATAGGAAAGGCTGCGTGTTATCTGTGTGCTGCTGGCACTCAAAGCGATGTTGCCTAATCAGTTTATCTTTGGGTTTCACAGAGGCGTTAAAAAAGGCTGGAGAGGAGCTGATCTTGGTGAGACTCCACGAACAAAGGACTTGGAGGTGCAGCTTTATTTAGTCCATTTTAGCATCTCACCCTGCAGTCCTGACACCTGTTTGCCAGGAGAAGGCAGACCCGCGTGGTCTCCAGGATCAAAACAGCTTGATGGGGTGGTTAGTTGGTGTTTGGCTGACTTCACAGAGCTTACTCAGGAGAGGGAGCTCAGCCCACAGGAGGCAATAAGCTGGCACTGATACACTACAGGGCGGGAGGTTTCCTTCATGTCCGTGGGATGGAAATGGCATGGACTAGATTAACACGACTTTGAGGGACAGGAGAGAAGGGGGTGGTTTTTTACATCACCCAGAACTTCTCAGGTGCAACTGCACTGCTCCCTGGGAGCGAAGACAAGCTGTTGACTAGTGTGTACGAGCCATTTTTTTCCCCACAAAAAAAAAAGCCACAGATTAAAGAGCAGCTCTGCCCAAGAAGTGCCATTGGAATTAAGGTCACTGTAACAATTTTGAGTGGGGCTGGGTTGCTTCAGCACATTGACAACTATTTTGCACACACATTCTGACCCAGCTCTATCAGGGTGGAAAAATCACCCAAAAGGCTTTAGCCCTGTTTTTTTTTTTCTTGTGGCAAGAACTGCAAGCCCAGGTGGTGATGAGAATCTAATTTTGCAGATTAGTTGGAAGTGTTGCCCTACTAAGGTGGCTCCTTGTTTTGTGCCATTATCAATAGCCAAAAAATATAGCCTGCTTTGAAAGCATTTCCTACTTTAACAGAATTTCCCTCAGGAATACATACTTTTTAATAGTTCTCATCAATAGACTGTGGCCTTGCTAATAAGTACAAGAAACGTGACGGACGAGAAAGAGGAGAGAAAACTTCAGAAACTAAATGTTGTGAGGATTCGTCTTCTCGAACGGTGATTCATGCATGCAATTCCCATGAGTATTACCAGGAGTTATGGATCTAAATCCCAGCACATCAAGAAGTGGAATAGAACCCCTAGTGGTTAGGAATTAAAAGCATTTCTGAGGGGCGCAGAAGTCTCATCTTAAGACACGGAGTCACTGTGTGCATCTAAATCCCTGTACACCGAGATGCAAATGTGTTAGGATCACAGTAATAGCGATGACGATGCAGCTTGTGCGGTGCTTTTGATATTGGACGACGCAGGCACGTCTTTCCAAATTAGCGACTTAAAATTGCAGGTGGCTGGTGCTTTCAGTTTTCATCCACCCCGTAAGCCTGGAGAGGGTTTTACTAATACAGCACTTCCCAGATGTTTAGACCCCAGGTGTGGAACAGTGTTCTTATTGATGAGATTTAAATTCTCTCCTTTTTTTTTTGTTGGTACTGCTTATGATAGGAGCAAAGATAACTGCATCGGGTCATATCTTTCATTATCACACAATCTTCCTTTCTTCCTTGCATTATTGACAGTGGGTTTAATTCTTTTTACAATGAATTTGTTGAGATTGTACATATATTTATGTACAGGGTATGTCCTTACCACAAACCAGAATAGTAGCTTCTCTCTTCATTCATTTGCAAGGACCATCTACATGTGCACGCTTGCACCCACATCCATTACATTACAGTGAGCGTTAAACTACATTTATTATTATTATTATTATTATTATTATTATTATTATTATTATTATCTTTCTCTCTTTTTCTTTCCCTTCCTTCCTTCCTTCCTTCCTTCCTTCCTTCCTTCCTTCCTTCCTTCCTTCCTTCCTTCCTTCCTTTCATTGTTCATTTCATTGCTCTATTTTTTCAAATCTTTGGAAGTTGACACTGCACCACCAGATAGTGCATTTTAAGAGATATTTTCCCACACACATATACACAAACACACTGATAACCCTGGATCTTCCCCCACTGTTGCATTTTCTCAGAATTTTTGATGTATTCCAAAGCACCCTGAGATATTAGCGTTTCTAATTCAATACTTGTACCCAAGAAAGGCAAACTGATATCCAAAAGTTCCTCATGGTCACCAGATCCTCACCATCAGTTTGCACCTCTGAAGGATTTTTTCAGCTCTCTGGAGAATTACAGAGATTTGGGGAGTTGTGCACATTTTCCCTTGAGATGTGCTCAGGTCCACCAACACTCATGGTTTTGGGGCAAGAATCACAAGGTGAAATGCTACTCAATAAGCATCCCGTGCTACTCAATAAGCCCTATGGGACTCACCCAACATTGGTGATGCTATAAAATGCCTGAGGCCCACAGACAACAAAGAAAGTATCCCTATGGAGCACTAGAGTGAATTAAATAAGCAGGTACTTGCCATGATGTACTATGCAAGAAACAGCAAAACAGGCAGTCCCCTTCTAAAAGGGCTGCAGGATGGCAGACCATAGTATGACACCCTGAAAACGGTGTAAATCCATCCCTAATCACTAGTGTAGTGCTGAGTTTGCGGTAGATATTTTTCTTATCAAGACCTATAGCTGGATTCACTGATAGGGGTAATTTCCCAGGTGTTTACTTGCCATAGAAAGAGGTCATCTAGGGGGAAAACTGGCTGCCGAAAGATGAAGAGCTGTGACCCAACAACTCCATAAGTGTTGGAGAAGATCTGCCTATACAGCAAAATGTGACAGTTATTATAATTCCTGAAAATGCCAGGGAGCTGGATTCACAAGACTTTTCCAGCTGCACATCCCTAGGTCTTCCACGACACACACAGACACCCCCCATCTGTACCAGCTGCACTCGTGTAAATAACCCCAAAGGGTATTCATTAAGAGAATGATACTAGAACTAAGCACTAGCAGTAATTGGGTTGGCTGTCATGCCAACACATGCTATATTTTAGAAAATAAAATATAAGAGTACTACATTTTGCTTTTCCTTCCTATCTCTGAATGAATTTCCCTCCTTGTTATTGCACTGTCATTTGTACTGCCCAGGATCAGCCTGAGTTTGCATTTTCCTCAGACAAGAGCCAGAGGAACACAGATTTCCTACACAGCCCCTTGAAACAGTGCAGAGAGTGATTTCACATTTCCTCTTTTTATTTTTTTTTTTTATTTTTTTTCTTATTTTTTTTCCCAAGTACTGAAACTAGAAACTTGGCCTTGGGAGTCCCACTCAGCTACTGCTGACAGAGAGCAGTGCCCACCCAGCACTGCTGGGTGACATTTGTCATCAGCCACCGCTGAGCTGAAACACGCAGTTTCTAGCAGCAAGTTGGGCATTAAACAAACCAAAGAAAAANAAGAATTCTCCAAAAGCAGTTTGAAGCAGAAGGGAATTGGAGAAGAACGCCGCATCAAGAACCACGTGAATCGTGCACTGAGCTCTGCACAGATCAGGTTGAACTGTGATGGGAAAAATGTTGGGCAGTGATTCCGAGTGGTCTCATTGCGGTCCATAGTGCTTGTCCAGGCAGAGGATTTTAGGTGGTACTCTAGGGAAAATACCTGACAGAAGCATGTGCCCTAAATCCTTGAGGAAGACGTATAGAGAGGCTATGCCTTGAAAACTCAGCCAGAGAAATTCTAGAAATAAGGTAAAAGTTTATAATATTGAAAGCGATTCATTCTGGTGAACAACATCTAGCAAAGTGAGGAACTGTCTAGCTCCCGAAGTCTTAAAATCAAGAACGGACAGAATATTTTAACATCACAAAATGCTGAACTTCACACCAATTTTAAATTAATAAAATTACCTGGTCTGGGACGTGGAGTATGTCCGGTCTAACGATCACCCAGGCTTAAAATGCAGACTCTGTGAAAGCAAGTGAGTGCACGTGGCTCTGTGATGGCTTCATGAGATTGATCAGTTTGTCCCAAAGCTCTAAAACCTGGGCCAGAAGCTATTGGGAAGTTCTCTGTGTCAGAAAGGTAGATGATGCATTAGGCAAAACATACTTCAGCATTTCCTCTAGATCCTGAAGACACTATGAATACATCTGTTTAAACATTCTGCTACCCAGCCCCATGGGATTCAGGATATCTGGGTTCCCTTCTTGATCCACCTGAGACTTGTTATGTGCCCCCAAGCATGCTGGTCTCCCACTCCCCTCCCCTCTCCCCAGAACCCAAACCACTTGTCCGTTTAAACTGGAAGCTCTGGGGACCAGGGCTCTGACCCCTGCCTTGATGCAAATTTTGTCCTAATAACATTCCGGACAGATAAGAGCATCAAAGCATTTCCATCACAACTCCCTCTTTCACACATTCTAAATGCAAGAAATAAAAATGGGGAAGACTTTATTTTCCCCTGTTTGGATCCTACTGCGTTCCCAAACGTGAAGTTAAATACCTGATTTAGAAGGCAAGGGAATACTTTTCATAAACAACAAAAACCTAGCTACATTTTTAAAATGGTATAAACCTGCTGTGGGTGAGAGCGTAAGTGTTGACACGGGTGTGTTAGGTTGAGGTTTGGAACATCATTATTTGCTTTTATTTACCAAATGTCTTACCCACCATATTATCTGCCTTTTCAGATGTGTACCGCTTTTGATTTTTAATTGGTCTTATTTACCAAATGTCTTACTCATTAGACTATCTACTTTTTCAGATGTGTTCCCATTTTGATTTCACGGCGAGGAGAACCACCATATCAAAACAGCGACACGTAAGGCTTTCTTAGCATCTTGGTGCCTTTGACACAGTGTCCAGCACCTTTGCCAACCGCTCCAGAGGTTCAGCAAATGGCCCTTTCTCCCTTCCACAGTCTGGAATTCAACTTCGTTATCTCCCCCTTCAGCATGGAGGGAGATTAATAAGGCATTGACCGTGATGGGGCTGAGCTAAAGATGTCAGAGATTGTGTCTCCTCCACACCTTGCTGACCTGTCTTTCTGCTTTTGGTTCCCCTGTACCATTTGGAATGATTTATCTCCCTTTTAAAGGAATGACTATGCCACCTGAAATGCTTTAAAACACTGCACTACATGTCTTTTCTCAAGGCTAATTTCTGTGGCACGCTGGTCTCCTTCCCCAGATATCCAAAGCATGTAGTCAACAGCAGCTTGATATTCAGAGGAACAGAAACCCTTGGGGTTATTTAGTTACTCAATGCTAAATATGTTCTTAACTCTCCTGCTGGAGGGAACTCAGGAAGATGCTCACCGTGACCAGTGCCCTTTCATGGTGGTGGCAAAGAGCATCTGAAACACCCCCCAGAAAATAAGGTAGCCCATCACAGGCTGGGGTGTTAATGTAGGGGTCTACACAGGCAGGGGCTGTCTCTGCAGATGGATACCCTTCTGCACCATCCCACTAACCCACCGCGATGTTCCCAGGCAATTCCCACCCATGGTGTGACACCTCTGACAGGACTCACACCCCGCAGTGCACAGCCAACAGACCCCGGCTCGGCATGGGCTCCAAGGAGTCAGCAATAAGGGGCAAAATTGCATCAGTCGTGGGATTTTTCACATTTAACCTCATCTTCCTGAGCATTCTTCACCCCTTGGTGGATTTGAATTTGCAATTAAAACCCCCGAAGGTGGGAACAAAAAAGGCAACTTTTGTGTGAAGAACTCTGTGAAGTAGGTCGGAGGTTGGATTTGTTTCCTTGTACAATAAAATCCATTTTTTTTTTTGGCTGAATAAAACCCAGCTGTTTGCACTGACTGCTTAAGAACCCTCTAACATTTAATCTAAAAAACATCAAATGACAGTTTGCCCCAGACCTCCTGGCAGCTGAAAATCTGGAGCACAAAGGACGCAGTTTTCTAAAAAATAATATCTTTTTCCTCAGTGTATTCTTGAGGAAAGAAAAAAAAAAAATTACCAAAGATATCTAGTACTGAGAAAAACGGGAGAAATTAGCAGTAATTATAGACTGTGATGATCAGAATTTTTTTACTATGTTTATAGAGATTTCAACACATTACAAGCTTCTCCATAGTTTCTGGAACTAGCAAACAAGCAGTAAGTAAGTAGAAATACCTTTAAAGTTACTAAAAAAACCTCTATGAAAGCCACTGTAACACCAGGAAAACTGAAAACCAGTGGTAGCAAATCCCAATAGTCTGTCCTTTAAATTAATTCATATTCTTCTGTTTTACCAAAAGTTGGGTTCATTTACAGCTTGCAACAGGCAGGCTGAATTTTAATTCATTTTGCCCTCTTATTGTTTTGTCTAATAAAAATGTCTTTAGCTCATGACAAACACAATGATGAAAACTGATGGCTTGATATGCAAACTTTGACCCGCAGCGATAGCCTACCATGTCACCAGCCGGGAAAATTCCAAGCAGAAACGCTTCTGACAATAAGCAATAAAGGAACAGCATTCCAGGGAGGAACTCACACTTGAGGCTGACAACTAGGCAAGAGATTAAAAAGGAGAGAGAGAGTGAATTTTAATGACCTGGAATTCTCTGGACGATACATCTAGTGTAAGTATCAAAAAATTACAACAAAGAATGCTAACATGATAGAATACAAATACACATGAAACTCTAAAGTTCTAAAAATACTGGAAAATTCAGTAATTCAGTGCTCCTTTATCGCATCTTTCCTTGTAATCTTAAGTACATCTTTGCCAAATTTAAGAAGGAAAGCTTTGGTTGATCGTCTACTTGTTTTCTGCCGCTTACCAACTTCTCTGAGAGGATGACTCCTGCCTAGTTTCCCTCTCAAACTAACTCCATCTCTCACCTGGCACCACTGGGGCTGTGTCAAAGCCCCTTGTGCCTCCTGAGGCTGTCAGATCCTGTCCCCTTTGCTGCACAAAGTCTGGCTTATACTGGAGAGCGTTTTGCAGTTGGGTGGCAAGGCAGAAACCGTAGTGAGGGGTGATCACCTTTACCTAGAAGAGCATAGAGGTCTTTTTCAAATAAAGGGACAAGTGAATGAACAAAGGGGACAGGTCAAAGGCAAATCCTGACCAGTAGCAGATGCCTGATAGGAAAAGGAACAGAGAACAAGTGTTTCCCTTGGTGTATCTAGAAGTTGTACCTTGGTGAATCGTGGTCTCACTAGACTTTTGCAACATGAATTTGCCTCATCCCGTATCAGAAACTTGAACATGATTTCTTGTGCCTACTAAGCCACCTTTCTAGAATAAGATAATATCTGTCACCTAGAGACAAAAAGATGGCAATGTTTTGAAGTCAGGAATCAGAAGGAGCCCAGCTGACCTCCAGCAGGACAAGGGCAAAGATCTTTGGGTTGGTGGCCAGGGTCCCCCATACAGCTTGTGCTCTGGTTTAAGGACAATCTGGGGGACATACACATGTGCGTAGAGATAAACACGACTGGTTAAATCAGGGTCCACACACCCACCTCAGTCAAAGAGAAACACCTCAACTAATATCCTTCTAATCTTCCTTTTCTAAAAACTCAGATCTACCTGCAGTTCAGAGCAGAAGCTGAAGGTGTTTCGTAGGGCTGAAAACGGATGAGGTTGTTATAACAATTAAAAGTGCCAGTACCCAGACACTTCAGAGACAGCACCACTGGCTTGCCAAAAGCTCTAGACAGGTTATTAAGCTTTCTTGCAGACATTTGACCATGAAGGTACTTGGCTTTTCTTCCCTCTCCCAGATTCTGCAGTCTCTAAGCACTAGCATTTATTGAACTCTCTTTCTTTCCAAGGAAATAAAAAAAAAAAGAAGAAGAAGAGGAAAAATGGTACAAAAAAAATAAATCCTGCTTTTGTTCTGGATAAAACTAGGTCAGCATTTTCCATCCTCACTGTCAGTTTTCTGCAGTGTGTTTCATACAAAGCATCATCATTCTGCAAAAGGTATTTATAAAGTGAGCTTTGACAAAACAATTGCCTTTTTTTTTTTTTTTCTTTCCAGAAAGGCTTTGGCATCTGTCACCACCAGGAAAGATTTAAGATCTAGGTAGAATTTTCATTTCTCACAATGACTTGGCCTATATTGACTAGATCTAATAGATCTGATGTTTTAAAGCCCCTTGTGCAGCAAAGCAGTAGAAATTGCAGCTGTTCAGAAATCCCCCTCCTCCGTGGAAAATTTTCAGTGGAAAAAGTACAAATGTCTCCAGGATTTATTTTCACCCCATACCCCCACAGCTCCCCCAGGTTGGCTTGATTCAGAGGCAAGAAAATAGTACCGCAAAGGAGTTGGGGGATGCCAGAAAGAGTACCCCATGGGACAAGGAGGATGCCAAGCATAGAGTACTGTGGGCAGGGGGCATGACAGAGGTTTTGCTGAAGGAAATGAGAGAGCATTTTCACCAGAACTGGAGAACAAAACCAACTTTTTTTTTTTTTTCCCCCTTTCTTCATAGTTTGCAACCAACTGGTAAACCAAGACCCTTTTCTGCACACATTACACACACAGAAAACAGTGTCACTTGAAATTTAAAAATAGAGAGAAAAATATCTATCATTTTCTTACCGTCTCTTTCAGCTTGAACATAATCAGAAATAGTTAAGGCTTATTGTGCACACACAAAATATTCACACTGAGGCATTTACTCCATAGTGGTGACAAATTACCCACCGCAAAGGGAACATCTCCAACAGTTACCCCACTCTTCCCTCTCTGTTAGGAATATGCTGGGTCTGTAGCAGCCTTGGAGCCCTTTACCTGTTTGATGAAAGAGGATTTAGAATCATAGAACCATCCAGGCTGGAAGGGACCTCCAAAGGTCATCTAGTCCCACCTCCCCGCAGTCGCAGGGACACCCCCAACTAG
>VZRU01019250.1:121648-171789 GCA_013398155.1 Pedionomus torquatus
TTTTTTTTTTTTTTTTTTTTTGTCTCTTCTTGGCAAAGCCCCCCAGGAAAGAGCTAGCGTGGAAAATGAATCCCCTCTCATCTTCCAAAGAGGCAATTCCTCCCCTTCCAGCCTAAGTTGAGCAACGTGGCTGTGCAGGGAGCTGGGACGCTGCGTGTCTGAGCCCTCCTTACACTGGGGATCAACAGGGAGGGTCAGTCGCTACAACAGGCAGCCACGGAAAACTCCTTAAGCAGCAAATAGTCCCTGCAAAATAAATGCCTACTCTCCACCTGCAAATGTCAAATGGAACCTATTCTGTATTGGCCAGAAACATGTCATCGCCGCCTCGATGGTCAGGTAGACGGGAATTTTAACTCTAGGGAAGGTTTCTAACTTGCCTCTTGTTAAAGCCAGCCCTTTCTCGGTGTAGGTCTCTCCTGCTGTAGCAGCAACTGCTTAGAGGCTTTCACAACTGCCCTAGTCATAACTGCAGTGTCCCGGTGGCTTGAAGCAAGAAACAGAGATTCTGGTAGAAAACCCAGCCCACCGATTCACAGCCAAAGGGATTAAGATGTTTTAAAAATTGCTCTGAAACTTTTCAGCTGCCCTTACCCAAGCGGCAGGGGTTTTAGCGTTGGACATTTTGAAGGAAAATAGCGTAAAGCAGAAAGTCCAAAAGGGTTTTACCTCCATTTGGTGGCACAGCAGCATCCTTTTTAGGTCTCTCGTCCCTGCGTCAGGCAACGTTCGGCTGCGATCAAAGGTGGGAGCACCACGCTCCCTCCGCTCCTCCAGGTCTGGAGACAACGCAGCAAAATAATTTGTCAAATTGTCAAAACTTAACAGACATGGTAGAAGGAGCAGGCTGGGGAAATTTGGGTAGACCGTGCCTTCACCCAGTCCTAATCTCACCACTGGAGGCTGTAAACATGATGGGTAAAGTGACAGTCTGGCTACAAATCTGTCTGGCAGCTTCATTAGACATCTTTCGCCTGACTGATTAAACTGCATTTAAGACCCACTTTCATTTTTTTTCAAGCCTTTTGTTTAAATTAAAAGGTCATGTTTTCGAGCGAGTGATCCGCTGCCCTCTCCAGTCTCCTGCCACAATACAGTTACATTAGTACCAGTGTTGCACAAAGCCCCGTGAATAAGATCCACAGACACCAACAAATGTCGCAGCCAGCGGAGGTTACAGAAAGGGGTTTTTGTCTGTTTGTTACATGCCACAGCGGGGATACAAGCTTGAAAAGTCCCCCAGCCTCAAACTTGGACTATTTCTGCTCCGCACTGGGGGGAGGACTTGAAAAGAGGACTCACCCCTTCTGCAAATAAATTAAAGCAGCTGAGTTCTCCTCGTGCATCTCACTCCACCTTGGTTTTTGCTGCTGCCTCCCCATTTGGGAACCAAAAAAAAGGATTTTGGGGGGTTCAAAAAACCCACAAAAACCAGAACAAAACAGAACAAAACAAAACCAACCCAAAAACCAACAAACACAGGACTGGGGATTTGGGGTCTAATGCTGCCAAGTGCTGAGTGCCATCTGTTCCCACTGGCTCCGGGCGGGCGCGGGGCTGCTCCGGAGCTCACGGGATGGGGTCCCAGCATGGCAGAGCCTGATGGAGCAGGGCAGCTCTCCAGAAGATGTAAGACGGCGTCTTTGGAGGGCTCCCAGTTTACACCTCCGCATCTCTGGCCCACAGACAGGCTGCATTTAACCTGCTGCCCCGCAGCCAAGCCTTTCCTTCAGCTCCTAGAAAACAGCAAGCACCCTCAGAGCTGAGAGAGACATCCTGGCTGTGGTTGAGACTTGATTTCTTACAAAGCATGGGGCGAAAGCCCCCTGTTATCTCTGCTGGGAAGTGAAGCTGCACTGAATCATAGAATGGTTAGAGCTGGAAGGGACCTTAAAGATCATCAAGTTCCAACCCCCCTGCCATGGGCACTGAGGTTTCTCATGCCACCCTGATGCCACTGAGAGCTGGTCTAAGTGCAGAGATGAATGGGAGGGTTGAGGCATGGAGCAGCCGTTCCCAAAGAGGGTGATGGAGGAGCTGTCTGCTCTTCGCAGGTGAAAAGCAAGAATCAAGGGAATTGAACAAAAGGACTGAAAACCAAACCAAACCCAACCCCAGGTCACCCCCTCAGAGGAGTTCTCGGCTTCCTGCTGATAAGTTTAACTCCAACACGAAGCTCAGTGCCTTGTGTGAGAGCCCCCTTTACACCTTTTATGAGGGATGTAAAAGTTGGCTAATTTTTTTACTAGATAAGATGAACCTTTCACAAGTGCTCTGCTAGAGATGACTCTACTCTGCCCAGTGACCTGTTGTGCTCTGTTTTATCCCCTAAACTGCAATTCTGTTAACTGAGAACATCACAAATGTAACTTAAAGAACTGAACCATAGCTGGGATTGCAATATTAATTGTGTCCTGTGACCGACATGCTTTCTTCCAGGTCCTTTATTTTTTATAAATCACACTGCATTGGGACTTCGGCTATGAAATTGCAGAGAAAAAATGTATTTGGTAGAGAGTCACTTCCCTTCTTTTTCAGAGACAATTAACTCCTCAATAGTCACTGAGGATTTCAGAAGCAGTGGTGCCATCAGAACCTCCCAGAAATAGGTTTACCTTTGGATTGGAATGATATTCAATATATAGTAAGCAGGCACTTGTTCTCCAATACCTTTGGATTGGAATGATACTCAATCTATAATAAGCAGCCTGTTTGCTGCCTTTTTCACTAATTGCAAGGGTAAAAGGCTGGTCAGGTATAACATCTCCATTATGGCTCTAAAACGAAGCTGGCTTTTCCAACCTACCGGCATGGAAGCTGCTGAAATCCTATAGTGTAACCTTTGCTTTGGGACTACATTTATCTAATTGATGTGCCTAAGATGCATGTACAGGTATTGACAGGAGAAGAGACCCTTTAGCATTTAAAAGCCAATCCTTGACATTTCTATCTCTCTCATACAGTAGGTCCAATTATCCTCCTCCTGCTCTGTTTTCCCAGTCAGAAATCTGAAAGGAAGAGGAAAACCCAGAATACACAGTAAGGATGTCCAGATTGTGTGGACTGCTGTAAATAAGCACAGTGCATGGGATCCAGCAACAAGTAAGAGTATTTTGAATATCAACAGGGCTAAATCAATGCTTCAGGCTTTTCTGAATGGGCCTGCTTTTGTAAAGCCAGAGGACGTTGTGCTGTTGAGTGTTCATTTATAAAAATGAAATAAAGTAATCTTTCTTCCCCAATACCTAGGAGAAATGCTTCTGAATGACCCTTGCCTTTTCTTCACACAGGCTGGTTTTTCTTCACAACTAGCTGACTATGAATAGGCACAACCATTCCAGTAAGCCATCAGTTTGGACTGCCAACAATTATATCAGTTATCCAGGACCTCACGTGTCATTTAATACCTACTTTCATAGAGGGGGGAGATGAAAAGAACAACTACAATAAGATGCCGTTAATTATGGGTATGTTTAGAAACAGCCTAATGAATAATAAACAACGTTTTATTTCCTCCGTCTATGACACAGTGGCAAATAATTAAGAATCAAAAGAATTCAAAGTATTAGGTAACAATCTGAAAATTTGTGCAAGATTTTTTTTTTTCTTCTTTTTTTCCTGCTCAAGTTTAATTGGTTCATTGTTCCCATGAACTATAAACCACGGGGTTGATAGCGGTGCTAAAGTTTACTTCTATAAAGGAAGATTAACATATTCGGGAACTTTACCCTAATCCTTGTTTTGCGTTAACTCAAGCAGATTGGATTAGTAATTCTTACCTACCACCCACTAGAAGAGAATGGGTTTCTTTTCTCAGACAACTGGCTGTATTGTACCTTCGGGTGCATTATCTGCACTGAAAGCGTTCTGCAGAAAGAAATAATTAGAAGTGAAAGGGAAAAGGGTTTTACACTGTGATGGCAAGAAACAAGCGCTGACGTTGCGGAGTCTGACCTCCGCTGAAAGGCTGGACCTCTTCCTCCCGAGTTCGTGTGCTGTTCTTTCGGGCAAAATGAGAATAAGCCCTCCCCAAACTCCTTATTCAGGAAAATAATGAAAATGAAGGAACGTTGGTTTGCTAGCCCTGATTTGGAGATCCATGGGGTGCGCTGGCAGCAGCCCAGAGAGGGGGCAGAACGGGTTTTGTGGTTCAGCTTGGCTGTTAAGGCAGGCTTTGCAAACCCACTGGGCTCCTGCATCCTCAGACCTGCCGGGAAGAGGGGCAGCCACTGCAGGAAGCATCCTGGTGGTCCTCCCAACACATAGATGTGGTGCAGTCCAGGCCAACCACAAGTACCAGTATAACCCTGGTTCCATGGAAATAGCTCGCTAAACATTTAGGTCCGACAATTGTCTCTCATCAAGCTGAAATCCCTTTTTTAATAATTTCTTGAACAAAGACAGGTCTTACTTGTACTGAAGTGGTTGAGTCAACAACCCTGGAGACATTTAAAAGATGTATTGACGTGGTGCTTAGGGACATGGTTTAGTGGTGGACTTTGCAGTGTTAGATTAATGGCTGGACTAGATCTTATGGGTTTTTCCCAAACTAAATGGTTTGATGAACCGCATCTTCACCCCAGGAAACAAGTTGCAGTTACTTGCTCTGTTTGCAGCTACCTTTCTCACAATTTTTTTCCCATTCAGAGTCTACAGCCTAGACCTTCCTGCTCCCTCTCCATATGTGGGAGCTGGCCCTTTACTCCAGCTGGAGCAGGAACAAGATGCCAATGAGAGATAAACACCAGCATCGACATGAAAACCAGCAGAAGGACCTGATACCATGCAGGTTTCTGTGAAGCTTGGTAACTCCCAGGTGTCTTCCAGATGCTTCATTGGGAAAAAGTTGCTTTTTACATACATGGATACACTTAGCTGGACCCTTTCTATCATTCATCAACAAGTTATGCCAGGAAATCTGAGAGGGGAGGTAAATCAAACTCTTTTCCACAGTGTTTATGAGCAATCCAATACCTCAGGTGGACACAGCAGCTCCACTGCTCACATACAGTGAACGAAACCGTGCAGGGCCATGGAAGTGCCCAACACAAGCAATGGTTTCTGTCCAAGCTCCATCTAACCACAAACCTGTGAAATGCCCGCAAAACGTGGCAGCAGCACATAAATGCCAAGGTACAGAGGCAAGTCTGCTTTCTTGGTGCTGGTTGCCTCTGCACCTCCACAGGGCTGATGGCCCTCCCAAAATGATGGAAGAAAATGAATGACTATTTGGGTGGGGTTTATTTCCCCCCCGATATTAAACAACGATTTTGACTCAGGATAGCTTTGAAAATATTCAGCTGCCAGGACTATAGGAGGTAAAAATCTAGCAAACACATGTGCCCTAACTGTTGAGAAATAGGTGGTACAAGCACAACTACAGCCATGAGCTTTGTTCTAAACTGTAGTTCTAAACAACAGGGATCTCATGGGCAATGTCATCTGCTGGCTGTATGTGAAGGAGCCCGCTGGCTAAATTGTGGCCCATTTTAACCTGGATTTCTAATTGGACCTCAGTAGTTATCAATAAAAGCCATTTACTCACTAGTTATCAATAAATCTCATTTACTCCTGCTCATTAGCAGACAGGGATATTAATTAGCTCTGCACTTGGGAATGAAAGCGAGCACTATGAAGAAGCTCCATCTATTTACCCCTCAGTCCAGCCCAGTGCTGTCTCAGGTGGTCCAGGACTGGCTCTTCCACTAAACCAAACCAAACTTGATATCTTGGGAAGCTGAAGAAGGCTACCAGAAAGAAAATTATAGAGGCAATACAGTGGTCAGAGGTACTTTGCTTCAGTATCTCAAGGGCAAAAGAAAAAGCATCCCTCCCACCCCCCAAGCTAATGACAACTAATAATAACACATGAGATTGAGACCCAACTTCTCAAAAAGACAAGCAATTCCTTAAAAGTTGATTTACTGTCCCAAAGGAGGTGGAACCTGTGAGCCACAAGCCCTGGTGCACCTCTGCTCAGCTGCCTGCAGAACGTTTGCCCTCCACCACCCTTCATTTGGCTACAGAAAACACCGATTTTGGGATGTAACGTATATGGCAGGGCCTCCCCTAGCAGGGTCCTGACCTTGTAGAGACCTGCTCAGTACGATTCTTTCTGTACTTATAGCTTATAGCCAGAGCTGCAGGGAATTACTTCCCAAGGTCTGGGGAACAGCAAGAAGATCCCAGGGTGCCCCAAAAGTCCCATGAAACAAGCCAGTGCATTCCCCAGGGGAAATTTCAGGGTTTTCGGGAACGCAGACGTGAACTACCTTTGAGCTTTGCGCTGCTTTCACTTGAAACTTTTTCTTCCTGGGGAAACTGTTGCTTCTGCCGTATCAATAAAGGAAAAATGAAGAGGGGATCAATAAATTACTCAGATGCTTTGTACTGTCCACTAAGAGAGCTGCCAGGAAGAATTTTCCACCTACATCCTTTTTCATGCTTTTTCCACCAAGCTGTGCAAAACACACTGTGTATCGTTTACTGTTTGGGATTTTATGAAGAAAAAAAACCAAACCAACAGAGCCTCCAAGTACTAATTTCAAACTGTTGTAGTGAACTCTCCCTTTTTTTATTACATAATAGGGCCTTTTGTCCTCAGTTTTCCATCTGTTTGCTAAGCATTTTTCACTTGAAGACTCAATTAGGACAAAAAAAAAAAAACAAACCACACAATCATTCAATTCAAAAATTAATTTGGAGATCAAGGGACTGACTTAGGCCTCTACCAGTGACTAAAAGCGATTCAGGCTTTGTCACATGATCCAAGAGAACTGAGCAACAACAGTTTAGCTGCTTTAATCCTGCTTAATTTGAGTGCAAAGAAATTCACATGTGCTACTAAGAACATTTGCGAGTACACTGTGTCCATTTTTCTGGGTCCCCACGTCCAAAGACTTTGTTTCATTGAGGGCTCATGACATCCTTGATTAGTAACCCCATGTGCAGACGAAGGAAACGCACGCTATTTTGCAGAGGTGGAAAATACCCTCGCCAAGGAAAAGGTGGCTTCAGATAACACATTTTACGAACAGGGGTGATGGCAAAACCAGCATCTTCAGGAGTTGTTGCAGTGAAACAGGTCCTGCTGTGGCAAGGACAGTATAGAACAAAGAAGCCACCGATGACCTGAAGGGTATATTTAAATATATATTAAATATATATATATATGTATATAAAATATATATAAAACAATATTTATACATTAAATATATATATATACACAGAGAGGGAGGTCTGAGTGATATGTAGCACTAATTTTATGACTTTTTGCACAGGCTACAGGGTCATGATCAATGTAACTCTACCAGCTCTCACCAACTGGCACGAGTGTGTGGTCCCAGGGCCACGCAACAAAGGAGTCAGCTCTCAGCTCACCTGAAGCTTGGCTACAGCCTGTGTCGATGGGGACAAGCCAAGCAAATTCTCATTAGAGGAATGAAAACTAGCAAAAAATCCCACCCAGCAAACCAAAGCACACACACGTACCCTTACCCTCTGTAATGCCTTGTGCATTTACTGGGTTTGGAAGAACTTAATTAAAGTCAGTTGTGAAATTTCCAAGAGAAAAAAAAAAAAAAAAAAAAACACCAAAAAACCCCCAACCAATCCATAATCCCTTACAGTAAATGTGCTGTGATTGTTCTGGGTTTGCCCTGCCTCTCCCCCTTGACTGGTCTCACGGTGAGACAACATAATCTGGGAGATCAAAAAGCTGAACCCGGCCACGCTCGCTTTTCATCCTCCCTCTGACAAAACAAATGGCAGCAGAGAGGATGTGAACTGCTTGATCCAAGCAAGGAGCCATGTTCATCCCTGCATCTAGAAGTTCCTCCAAGTTCTGTAGCTGGACGCCCACATGAAGCCATGAAATCTCCCTTCCCAGAAGCCAGCTGTCTGCAAATGTCCTGGCTTTGCCCTCTGCCTACAAGAGAAGTGCAACATGAAGGTATAACATCCTTCCTCCCATCCCCTTCAATCCCTAGATCTCTGATAAGGAGTCTCCAGGAGCTGCGTGGTGTGTGTGCACCAGCTTAACCTGAAGGCAGAATCATAACTCGTCAGCTGAGAAAAGCGTGCTGGGGCAAAGAGATGAAAACAGGGTGAGGAACCCAAAGAAAACTCCTGAACAGCAACCCTGAGCAGGGTGGGACATGATGGCTCTGTGCTCCAAGGCACATATTGCTCTCTGCTTGCTGCCCTGTCGGGACCTGGACTATCCATGTCCATGTTTCCAGCTTCGTGACTTGTCCTGCTCTGAAGGCCCTGATTTTCCATTAAATGAGCAGCTGAAAATAGAGTCCCACCTCCCGTTGTTGAACAACAAGCATCATAAGCAGGTAGCTGGGATTTACCATGGAGAAGTCTCAAAGGCCTCTTTGTCCTCACATTTGCCTTAATTTACATCTACATCAAGATCTGTGGTTAGCTGTGTTTTTGGGAAAAAGTACCCACACCCAGGAGTTGTCTAGGTTGGAAGGGATCTTTCAGGTCATTGAGACCAACAATTGACCTAACACTGCCCAAAACTACTGAATCATGTCACCACGTCTGCCTGGCTTTTAAATACCTCCAGGGATAGCGCCTGCACCACTTTCCTGGGCAGCCTGGTCCAGGGCTTGGTAAATCTTTTGGTGAAGGATTTTTTTCCTAATATCCATCCTAAACCTTCCCTGGCACAACTTAAGGCCATTTTCTCTTGTTCTATCACCTGCTCCTTGGGAGAAGAGACTGACCCCCACCTCGCCCTACCAGCCATTCGCATCCTTCAGGTGACGCCGGATGAAATGCTGGATGGTCGATTAAAGAAGCGACCAAACAAAAGCCGCAACGACAACCATCCCGCCGCTCAGTTAAAAGAAAGAAGCCACACAGAAAGGTCCGCCTTGGNNNNAGAAAGGTCCGCCTTGGAAAAAAAAAAAACAAAAAACAACCCAACCAATTCAGCATCAAAGAGAGAAGAAATAACAAGCAAAGCTTGCCCTCCTCCCCTTGCCGGCGCCGGGTGTTTTATCTAGTCGGAGTGGCGGGATGCTGGCGCGGCGCCAGGGATCTCGCCCGATAGATCCAAGCGGTGCTGATTAAGAAACGTAACCAAAGTAATTAATGACGGGGGAAGGACCGGACTCCCGGTGCTGACGGTGGCCCTGGGGGGGTGGGGGGGATCTGACTCGTTCTTTGCAACAGTTAACCCCAGAAAGAGTCAATTAGAGCAGGACTTCCCAACCTTTTGCAGCAGATGCTCTCACTTTCAATTAAAATGGCTCGCTAGGAACCCGGAGCAGCAAGTTTGAGTCAGCAGGCTACGTGGAGCATCAGGCTTCCCACGCCTTTGTAGTTGCTGACTATTTTCTCTAACACGCCAGTTTTTAATTTGCAAAAAACCACCATTGCCTGGATTTCACTCAGGATTTCATGGGGGTTTCAGAGCTCTCTGGGCTCTGTTCAATATTCTGGACAAGGTTCTCATGGGGGTTTCAGAGCTCTCTGGGCTCTGTTCAATATTCTGGACAAGGTTCTCATGGGGGTTTCAGAGCTCTCTGGGCTCTGTTCAATATTCTGGACAAGGTTCTCATGGGGGTTTCAGAGCTCTCTGGGCTCTGTTCAATATTCTGGACAAGGTTCTCATGGGAGTTTCAGAGCTCTCCACGCTCTGTTTAATATTCTGGACAAGGTTCTCACGGGGGTTTCAGAGCTCTCTGGGCTCTGTTCAATCTTCTGGACAAGGTTCTCATGGGGGTTTCAGAGCTCTCTGGGCTCTGTTCAATATTCTGGATGAGGTTCTAACCTCTCTGGTATTAGCAATGGTGCTTGCTCTCGTTTGCAGGACAGCACTTGGTTCTCCCTGTATCTTTCCCTGTATCTCCCTGTGTCCCGTGTCACTGCCATGCCCATGGATGCTAATGCCGGGCCAATATTCTGGATCGCTGCAGGTCTGGATGCAGATGCTCGGTTCTGTCCTCTGGATGGGTGCGGGTGCAGGCTTGTCCATCCTCAGATCATAGCTCAGGGTGGGTTCTGAGGTGTTGAAGGTGATTTCAACCACCTAGATTCATTGTTGTTTTGGTTCTGTTTGAATTCACTAACGCTCTAGCAAGTTTCCCTCAGTATACAGCAAAGGTGTGAGCCAGGTAATCTAGACCAAGAAGCAGACTTTACTTGTTCTCTTTTACATCCCTTGTATCAAAACAATAATATAGGAGAGAACTGCATAAAGGAATCAGAAGCTTCTCAATTTTTCAATTCATTTTACTCCTTCATTTTGTTTCTTAGAGGAAATCGGAGTGCTACTGAGCAAGTCTCAATACGTCCCAGCAAGTTCAAAAGACTCAGGAGCTTCTGATTCTTCCTGGCTAGCCCCACTGGCTCTGCTGAGGGGCAGACGTGGATTTACACCTTGTTTTCCTTTGCTTTCCCCTTGAACCTCCAAACTGTCCATGTCCCACTTGCGGGGAAACCTGTGGAATTCACCCCATGAGATGATACTGAGACACAGGCTTAATTTCAAGGTTGATTTACTGCACGCTGGAGACTGAGTCACTACTTGTGTCCTTCAAGCTCCTATTGCCATTCCTGGTGGAATTCTGTAGGCAGCTTCCACACAGGCAAAACCTCCACCAACTTGCAAAGAGTCTCTGCAGCGTTTCCTTCACGAGTGGGACTTGGTTCTATTTACCTTTGGTTTATGATCACATAGAAAGCCTGCACCGTGCTGAGTATTAACATCACAGTGGAGAGGTAAGATCTTACGTTTTACCCTCCATTTTGGTCCTGGAATAATCACCCTAAATCTCCAAACACTTCATCTATTCCTGGAAACACTCACAGATTTAGTCTCCTTCCCCACACCCGTTTTTTCAACTCAAAAAAAACAAGGTTCATTTTCATGACGTTCTTTTCTGATCTTCATCTCAACCAAAGAAGACATTTTCTAGCCTAGAGGGTAGAGGCTTTGCTTTAAATTGTCAAAAGTAGCAAGTGCAAGTCCTGTGGTGAGGGTCACATTTTTTATAATAAACCCTTCATATCCTTTATTATGTCCTTGTTAAATGGTTCAGTACATTAATTATCGTTATCATCCAATATATTTTGCACTGAATGAAAATAGTCCAACAATGCTTTCGGCTGAAGAAGCAAAACATAATATACCATTTTATGAGTAATTTTCATGAAATTTTGCATGCATCCAGATCTTGTGAGGTAGGGAACACACTTTGTTTGAACTTTATAGCCTTCTCATTTGGTTTTCATTAATATTTTTTCCTTTAGTTCTCAATAGGTTTCTCTAGCATTGAGGGAACAATATCAGAGCCCTCCTGTAGCTTATTTAATATCTGTAAATTTCCATGGCTGATAAGCGATGACTGCGCAGACAAATAGAAAAATAAAATAGTGAATGTGGGAGAAAAAAAAAAGCCCCACAAATGAAAGTGGAGACTGCAAGATGCTATGAAATGATAATCGTTGCAAAAAAAATTTATCTTCATCAGGTAAAACCGCTAGCAGAAGAACAGTAATTATTACTTGTCCTCTAAAAGAAAATCAAAGTTTTAAATCTGTTTCTCTCAAAAATAATTCCCTTGATAGGTAGAAAACACTTTCTAGTGGATTTTTTTTCACCAGCTCCTGCTCTGAGCCATGCTCACAGGCATCCCCAGCTTGCTAGAGACAATAGGAAGAAATAGTTTTCGGGCCCAAGAAATACTTTTCTACCTCACCTTTCTCTCTTCCAAAGCAAGGCTCTGAGCCATACTCACAACTCTACTCCTCTCCTCTGGACAACCAACCCCCAAATCAGGATCCAGGTCACCTTGTTCTTTTTCAATCATCCTGCCATGTACTTCGTGACTTGCAAAACCTCTGCAGTCCCACTGAACCACCTACAATGCAGTTGCTGCTCATCCTTCTCACCTCCCTAAGCTTGTAATCCAGCCCCCATTAATTACCCTCCTGCCCATCCTCCACACACACATGAATCCCACGCACTTTGGTGGTCACTTCAAAGGCTGAACACACCATCCTGAACAAGAAGAAACTCTAAAAAAACCCACAGAGAAACCCAGCAGCTTTGCAGTGTCTGATGCTATTGCCCTCTCCACCTTTAGTTGCAGCTCTGAAGCAAACAAATCTTCCAACAGGCCTGTTCCACAACAGCTTGGGGAAAGAGGAGCCCTGAAATGGATATTCACGGGCTGATCAATTTAAGATGCATTTTTAAATTCTTGCCTGCACGACACAACTTGTTCCGATGAACACTCCCAGCTACGGATTCCTTTGTTGCAGCCACCACGCACAAGAGAAACTACACCGAGGATAGAGGTATATTGTGGGGTTAGAGTATATTGTGGGGGTTTTTGACAAGAGGCAAGTCTGTGGAAAGACCATGGGCATCGCTGCACTCGAATCATCCTCCCAGAGAAAACCGTAGATGGTCTGTAGGGAAATGCAAGGAGGGTCTAATTCTGCTCTCACAAGAGCAGTCAGACCTGGTCCTACAAGTCAGCTCCTCCTTCCAGACAGGATTGGAGCCCAACAGTGGGCCACCGGAAAGACAAGACCTGCAGGAGGAAATAAATTCCCCTGGAGCCACAGGACCAACCGTGGTGCCAGTCACCAGGACGTATCAACAAGCAAATTCTTTTCCAATCCTGCAAATACCCAAAGCCCTGGCACCCGCAGACCTCACATCTCTAATTAAAAATGGCCAGGAATACTTCAATAAACAATGCAATCCATCATGTTCAGGACATAATAAAGGGACACGGAGTGGAAAAGAAGCTTTGCTCCTGTCCTGTGTGCGACACTGTATGTGTTTCACTGCAGGGAAGCATGTGCTAATTTCTTACCTCTCTGCTGACTGCACTGTCCTTTTGCATAGTTGCTGCTAAACTGCATGAAAGGTATTTCTAATCTCGTGACGGTGACTGAGAAGGGTTGAAGGACACAAATTAAGTCTCATAGCAATAGAGCAGCCCAAGAATGGAAGGTCAGCCAGTTGACTCTTCCCAGAATCCCCTGAACAATGCAATTATTCATGAAGGAAATTTCAAATTATTTTCATTAGACTTCTGTTTTACCAATCTAACCAAAGTGATTAATTAGGGATTAAAATATTTACTCTGCACATGCTGCCTTGGCACGGCACTAGAATATTTAAGCATTGTGCTAAAAGGGTCAGCTGTCTCCAGTACTGTTTGGAATTCATTCTCTATTTTCTGTGTAAAAGGGCATTGACACTCATGTCTATACTACACTTAAGATCCCATTAGGGACACGAAAAGAGAAAGGAGTCCCTCTTCCTGCCCTTGTAGCTGCCCCCAAGCTCCCCAACTTCTTTACTGGGCTACCTCAGCTGAGAAGCAGGCAACAGCAGCAGCGATGGCTACGGCACGCCACGCAGCAGGTTTTGGGTTCAACGCCGATTCCACAGAGCCAGAAAGGAAGGAGAGGAGATGCTCGGGACAAACTGGAAGGACCAGCCAGAAAAAAGTGTGTTGGGATGGAAGACACGGAAGAACTGGACTTGGATTTTGGTCCCATTATGGGTATCTTGCACTGTCACGGCCAGTTTCTTATTCTAACTTGTGCCTCAATTTCTCAATTTGGGGGCTTGCCAGCAGCAGGGTGAGAATCCATCACACTCCGTAAAGAGTGGTACTTTGATTCTAGCCTGCCAGGGAGCAAAACACTCTTCCAGTGAGGTCATTGGGATGTAGCTGAGGGAGAGGTGACCCTATTGCATGTTCTGGTGTGGGCATCTCGCAAGTGCTCGTCCTCACCCGAGCTCTGAGTTGGCATTAGACACGATGAAGACACAAGGAGGGTGTGATGCACGCTGGAGTAGAAGTTTGCCTTAAGATTTAGGAATCACAGCAGTCTAAAAATAGAAACATGGACTCACCAAAAATGCTTTCACTGGATATGAAGTCTGGAGAAGGGACCACTTTGCAGCCCCTTGTGAAAGTGTGTTGGAAACACCTCGCTTGCTGCACTCCCTTTCCAGAACCACCACCGGGCACCACCTGGGACAAACACCAATTCACAGAATCACAGAATCACCTAGGTTGGAAGGGACCTTTTAAGATGATCTAGTCCAACCAATGGGNGCAACTTGAAGCCATCACCCCTTGTCCTATCATCTGTAATTTGGGAGAAGAGACCAACCCCTGCCGTCTGACCTTCAGGGGCGGCCGCAATCGATTTGCAATTGACCCCTCATTTCTCCACCTGAAGCCGAAGCGATGGGATATGCAACAAGGAAAGACTCCAGGCAGGGTGAAAGGGAGAGACCAGGCAACTGATGGTGCACGAGGCCAGGCTGCACGGGGATGGTTGCGTTTGTCCCCACACCGGGGACCCGAGAGGCTTTGCTGGCACATCTTGGGCAAATAGGTGTCTCTGCAGGATAGTTAAAAATGCGCGGTACCTCGGAGCTGGCGAGTGCTGCCACTGCAACCTCACCAAGATGAAAAAAGATGTATAACAGGATTTGCATTCCTTTCCAGACTGACTGCTGCAAGCAAACGTTTCAGCACTTATTTGTTACCAATATTATTAGAAGTCTCAACCCATTTCCTGGCTGGGGCATGTTTCCTCGAGGGGACTGAAGTCACCTGTCACTTTCTTTCTCATGTTACTTAATCGTTTTAGTCCAAGCAGCAAGCTGCCAATCATATTTAATATTTAGTCACCTTGAATGCATTGCTCCTGATTAAATAGACTGCTATTTCAGTAAACAACTGATGAGAGAATACTTACAGCTTCATTATAATTATTCCACCAGATATCAGAGCATTATTCATATGTAAGTCCAAAGAATATTTAGGTCTTCTCCTATTTATTTCACAAACAACATTTTAATTGCTGCCACATTAGCAGAGCTATCAGTGCTAATTGGATAATACCCCTTCAAAGATTTTTCTTATAGCAACCTCCTCTGCTTGCATGCTTTTAAAGCATCTCTGGTTTTTAGGATCTCTGTTGATTATCCATAAAGGAATTTACCCTTATGAGTTTATCAGCCAGGCACCTATTTTTATTTTTTTTTCAGACTGTTTTTTTTTTTTATAATACAGTGAAAACAAGTAGCTTCTACAAGAGAGAAGGAGAGAATGGTAAGACAAAGCCTGTACTCCAGCTCACGGCAGAGACATGATGAAAACTCCAGCTCTTCTGAGATCATCCATGGCCTTATCCATAGTACATCCTCTACCCTGAGCAACCTACTCCTGGGGGCTTGGAGGCTCCTTTCAAAACACCCTAGAAAAGTTCACTAAGAGAAGTAAAAGTACTGATAGTAGACCTAAAAGCAGGGATCTTGCTTCCAGCAGAAAATACCTTCTGGGGGCCACAGCATGAGAAGTATTCGAAAATGATGCTGCAGAATCAGATTGAAGCTGGGTAGCAGGTTTTGATAAATTACATGTTTAATAAAGGTCTTTGCACACTGGTTGGGAATTTATTGAGTTGGTTTGGCCAGGAAAGGAAAGGTAAAGGAGAAATATCGGAGAAGTAAAGATGTTCTCTGTTACCACCATCTAGGCAGGAGGTTCAGGCCTTGCTTCTAGAAGGAAAGTTTCATTGAGAAAGGCAGTTAGGGCCATTTTTTATAAAGGAACAGATAATAAATATGTTTGTTTTGGTCCAGTGAGAGAAGATGAGAAATTGTTACTTAAGGTTGACCCAAACATTTCTCCTTGTTTCTTCCCACCCCACTCACTTCCTCTCCTTCCTCCCTCACAGTTTTTCAGTTTGACCAGTGAACTGAAAAATTAATTATTCTTACAGCTCTATTAAAGGATAACTTATGGCAGGCTGCTTACACACAGTCTAGCTGATGTATATTAAATATCTCCATTTCTTATTTGTTTTTCCCCTTTCTTTTAAAATCTATTCCTTCTTTGGATATTTTTAGACAATAAAACCTTTCAAAATGCTCAAGTGTCCATAGAGTGCCATGGATTGTACATTAAGCAAATATGTACTAAATAAAATAAAATGTGAGCCCTAGAAACACCACTAATAATAATGTTGAAGTTGAACTGGAAAGGTAAAATTGCCTCATCACTTCATGATCAGAATTTTGTGCAGCACACAAAATCCTCAGGCACACACAGTCTTCACTGTGCACAGTGATGATTATCTGTGTAGGAAAACAGCCTGAACTGCAAAAACCTTCATGCAGCTGGTTATGAGGAGCAGCAGACAAGTAAAGTACAAAGAACGCATATATTCCCTTCTTTTCTCTTCTGCTGCTGCCTTCTGTTTGTGCCTTCTCACTGCAATGCACCCTCCTGGGATGCTCCACCATGTAGCAGCAGAAGACATCCAGGGCCACTTCTCTGCAGGAGGCAACAGCCCATCGTTATGCCCAAAGTGAGGTAATTACAGGCTTCAGGCTGCTTCTGTTTCCAAGAAATAGCAAAACATGAGCAAAGGAGAGCACAAAAGCATAGGTCCCACAGGAGAAACTTCTGAGCATGAGCAAGAGCATGGTGGGACGGGCTATCACATATAGCTGGGGGAAAGCAGGACACTCACAGGAAGAATCCAGCAGAAAGGACAAAAACAACAGCTTCTTTTTGCCAGATCGCTCAGATCTTCCTGACTTCTCAGGAAGACTCACTGACCTTACCATCTTCTGGTATAAATTATTCAGCCAGCAGGGTAGTGAACACATGGCTTGAGAAAGAGAGCAAGGTGATCAACAGAACTAGTACTCAACTAGAACGAACTACATCTTGGTCTTCATTTGTCTGCCCTCATCCTCTCAAGGAGGCCTGTGCTTTGGTTGTTCCTTGTTATGGTCCATTAAACTCACTTGAAGACAGAGAAAGGCAGAATTTTAGCCTGGGAAGAGGAACCTCCGCCATGGACAAGGCTGTCAAGACTGAGCTTTTCATGGCCATAAAGCCACGAATGGATCTGTCCATTCCTACGTTAGAGTCTACACGTCCAACCAGCAAGGTTACAGGGCTGACTGCAGATGTAACACCAAGATGAAACAGCTGGACGTGGATATGAGCCATTCTCGGTCTATGGAACCCAAGCTGGAAGACCGTTTCCAGAAGAAATTACTTAAATGCAAGGTCCAGTCGTGTCCATCCTAAAACAACAAATGCACTTGGAAGAACTTACTGTGAGCAATCCCGGGCAAGGTCTGCATTACTGCAAGAGATAGAAATGTTCCCCAATCTTATCAGCTACTCTTCCTTGCTTGTCTCAGCCACAGAAACACTGGCCATTGGTTCCAACCACAGACAACCAAAGGATCAGATAAATTACACTGCTGTGTAACTTATTACATCACCTTAAGCGTTATTTCAGGGTGTAGAATACACCCACTATTCTTAATCTGACTGAAAAGGTCTTACTTTTTCCTCTCATTTAATTCCAGACAGATGTATGGAAATGTTCACTTTCCAGCCCAGCTAACAGAGGTAGTGGGAACAAACAGTAAAATGTTCAGAACATCCTAAAGAGCAGAGTTAGAGCTTTTTATTGTTGTGTTATAAGTTTGCTTTAATCAACTTTTTATCCATTGACTCCCTTGCAAGTTCCAACCAATATAATTAGCACTATCTAAATTAGTTATCACTCAAAATTACTTCCTTCTTGGAAAAAAACAGTTTTATTTTAAAATTATAGGTGTTGCCATAGGCTATGCCAGAACTATATGCATGGGCACGTTTTAAGTAGATAATATTTTTAATCCTAATTAAAAAAAAAAAAAAATATTCCTCCCCTCCATAAAATGTTAAGATTTGTGAAGGACCTTATTTTTCGTTTTGATAGATGCAGAGTAACAATCAGCTGATTTTCATTCATATACGTACTCCCCACCTTCCATTGAAACATCGTATCGTTCAGCTAAGCTCTTATATAAACTGAGCACACATTTTCATTGTCAGGCTTATTCTCATTTCATCGCGCACTTGACAGCGAGCAGAGACGCTAACATTTCCAAAGGGTGCCTATTTCAGCACCTGTTATTTACACGCTGCCATCGGTAAGCAAGACTGAGACTTCAGGAGGTGCCAAACACCATCAATTCCTATTGATTTCAGGGTGAAGTGCAGGTACAATCGGTACATCTGATAAAGCACCGGGCAAGCTCACCGCAGCGTGAGCCAAGAACGGAGATGCTGAGATAGCAGACCTCCCTGATGTGGCTTTGGATCCAGGACCTACGCCAAGAGCCACTTCAAAGGGACCAAGCAGAGTAATCAAAAGAGGCCCACAAGATCCTTAGCTAGCTTTGAGAACATTGGCCCTGGTGGAGATCTTTAGGCATCCGAGTTTGGAAATAGTGCTTGGAGATCTTGTACATCCTCGCAGTGCTCAAGCTGTAGAGAGGAGTGCAAGCTCGATGCTACTGCGAAAGAGCTCTCTGTGGATCCGCTCTGAGCAAATTACAGGAATTGGTTGTAGTTGTTGATCTCCTGCTATCTTACGTTGACATTAAATAGGGCAGCCACTCCTTGGGAGCCCCAGCTCCAAACCTGAATGTAACTGATAGCCATGAGAGTTATTGGATCCCAAGGGGAGGAGATGTTCTGGGAACAGTTTACAGGCAGAGGAAAGCAATGGCTCTTTAGAGATCCCATGTCTCAGGGGAAGGGTCTCCTGGAGACTGGGGGATGTGTGCCTTGGTGTCCCTTGCTGGCTTGCCTTCCACTTAGACAAGAATTTGAGTACACCCATCTGCCTGCACAGCACCTGTAATTTGTCCCTCGCTTAGGGAAAGAAACACGGGACGGGGATGCTGGAGAATGGCCTTAACTCTGAGTACAGCCTCCGTCGAACACAGAAGAAGAGCAGGATGAAGCAGAGGATGGAGGAGACCTGAGCAAGACAGCTGCAGTGTCTCAGCTGGGAAAACACTAGCCTTACTAAAAGACCATTTTATTTCTTACATCCCGGTGTTCTTTAACGCTGTACTGCAGCACAGGGTACCCGAATCAGCTTCATTATTCGCTCTGTTCTGGCAATAAATCACTGCAAGAAGAACATCCACCACAAAATACCCCTTCCCCATATTTATCCTCCAGTCTCGCTCCCTCCCTCTCTCCCGGTTTCACATCGTAGGAGTAAGAACTGGGGGTGGGAGGTGCAACAGGAATCAAAGCGACCTTATCATTTAAACGTATCATTTGAAATTTGGTAAAGAGAAAGCTGAATAATTTCCCACAACCTGAGGGCAGTGCTATCTTTCATCCTGACTTGTTCTGCTATTTACAAAAAACCGCATAATTACCAGAGCAAATGCCACGTCACAGCCTGCACCTGCTATGGGCAAGATAGAGAACGTGTTTCTGAAAGTAATAATTAAATAAACCCATCCATCAATCAGCTTCACGTAGTTTTGTAGCTTCTGTGTGCTTTAAAAGGAGGAAAACAATGCATTTGGGCAACGAGCTTTCTCTCTCCACATTTTTAATGGCAATTATTGCATGTAAACTAGCTTTTGTAAGAACTACGAAGCAGATGGATGTGGTCTGAAAAAAAAACCCAGGCAAATACACCCACTGGAAAATCAAAAAGATAAAAATGCAAAGTCACTGCGTGTGTAGTTGCCTGTGTGCTATGAAATGGTTCTTTTTAGCCTCAGCATCTGAATATTCCCAATGGAAATGTTATTATAAAAGACAACAGGTTGTTTCAGCAGAACTGATCAAAAAGTCTGATTGCAGTTTCAGGCACGGTCCCATGATGTGACTGACAATCCCGAGCAAAAGAATTCTTTTTTACCCAGCAGCTCCCTCTCGAATGGAAGTGCCATCCAGGAAGAGATGAAGATGCTTGAAATCCTGGGAAGCCGTGAGAGGGTAAGGATGTGAGGAGAGGATTGACTGCAGGGAAGCGTCTTCTCTTCTCCCCTTCATTTCTCCTTTGAGCTATGCCACTAATGCTGCTGCCAGATCTGCCAAGCATGGCGTCCCTCCCAGGCTGCATTCAAAGACAGGATTCAGGCTTTCTCTGGGGCTGCAGCAGTTTTCTGACACAAAAATTCATCCTAGGCCAAGCCAAGGGAAGAGATGAGTGCTGGACCTTCACGTAGATGAGACAAAGGCTTTTAATGCTTGGGCTCAGCTATCTAGACGTACCCCACATCTGTCCATGTGCATCTTTTTACATCTCTTCATTATGGATTTTCCTCCCTACAAAACTGACATCTGTGGTGCACATTCCCTTTATATTGCGCTTTAACACACAACTAGGATGAGCAACTGGATGAGATCTTTATCCTGTGCGACCACTGGAGAGAGCCATATGTCATTGCCTTTTCTCTGTCAAGGGACAAATTTGCAGTATCAAGCCATTCCACATCACAGTTTTGGAAAGTTGCATGCGAGGTAGGATTATGAGGATTAAAGGGGTGGAGGGCTCTGTGTTCCATTAAGGATTTGCTGACAAAGAATCTGTTGGCAATTAATAGATTAATAGATGGTTTTGTAAGTGGCTCATGAATTCTTACTGAGTTGAGTGAGGCAACGGTCCCAGTTCACAAGCCCACAGAGCACTTCGGTCTGTGATATTTACAGCTGTAATTCCTTTTTTTCCCAACTTCTGATGCTTAAAATTTGACTACAGCCCCTGCCCAGTGTATTTAAACCTGTTGCCAAGGTTGTTCTTCATTACCTCCAGAGACCTCTCAGAAGCTGTTCTTGCACCACTTTGGAAACCCTTGCTTTGGACCAAGCAAACAAGCAACCCCTGACTTCAAAATGCTAATTTTGATTGCCACTTAAGCCTTTACAAAGTATTGAAAATTCTGTGTTCTTGAAACACAATGTAGCGAAAGGGCATGTTTGATCTTAAATGGGAAGGCAACAGAAATGGTTCCAGAAAATCCAAACGGATGATTCCTAGAGGAAAACAGACCTCAGGAAATACCCTTCATAATCACCTCTTCAGACAGCAAGGAAATGACTTCTAGGAAGGATTTACTTCCTTTCCTTAGTACTCTAGATATTTGGAAACTCTTCCTGAGATTTGCAGTGGTTCCTACTTAAAGTGTAATTTATTGACATTCCTAAAAGAGAATGCTTTAATTCACAAAATATTATTCATCAAAACGCTACAAAAATGGCAGTTTTATTCTGATCCTAATCTATAAAGCTTTTTGTCTATCTTTAAAGCTATGGTTATCTTGAAGTGCTTAGTCTCATATTCATTGCTTTTATAATTGGACAACATAGAACAATGGGAGATTTACTAGTTTATTAAGAACCAAAATGAATGTAATCCAATATCACCCTTTGTTGAAAGCCACCTACAAAAGAATTGCATGAGGATGTGAAATGAATAATCTTTCTTGGTTTTCTCCTCTTGAAATCACTACAGTGCCTTTCCAGAGCATAATAAATGGCAGTATGTTATGGAAAATTACTACAGGTCTTACCAGGTAAACAAGTTCACTAGATTGTTTTTGGAACCGGTGCAGCTTATTTCTGACAAATGCTTCCACATAGGAATCCTCTTTTCAAAGTGATCCTGATGGCCCAGGCCTAAAAAAGAAAGCCTTAAAATCAACAATCTGTTTCTTGTGCTACAGACAACAATATGGTCATTCAACCCAAACTCATTTGTCTTTTTCTCACTGCTGAGGATGGGCTTGTGAAATGTTTCTAAGGTGGGAAAGCAAAGGTTATACCAGAAAAGGGAGTGCATTTCAGCACCAGAAAATAAACCAGACAGAATTAGCTCACTTCACAGGATCTAAATTATCCTCTGCACTGGTCTCATTAGTCCTTTAAAGACCAACTGAATGGTCAATGCTGAGCAGCAGTCAAATCTTCAAGGATAAGAGCAACGAAAAAATGGGAACAGTGTGTCCCACTGATGCATCAGAGCTTAAACCAAGCAGTCAAACAAAGGAATTTCGATGCTTCCTTGCCGTGGACAGAACTCATTTTTCAAGTCCTGCAGTGACTTGGTTGAAACAGGTGGAAAAATTTTTCAAAAATCCTCTTTTGACTGAAACTAGGCTTTGATTCTGCAGTGAGCTCAGGAAGTGTCTTTTACCACCTGGGCTTCCTGAAGTCTGCTTCAAATCAGAAGGCCAATTATCTCTTGCAGTGCTCTATCACCGGTCAGCTAATACCATTATTACAACGTTTTCTTCCCTGGCCCTCAATGTGCTTTAATAAAGAAAGAAAACGACAATATGCTTGTTTTACAATGAGAGAAACTGAGGCACAAAAAGAAAGAACATCACTTTCTCCTTTTAGACTGGATCTTGTCACTCAACCAGTGCAAACCATTATTGCCTGACACAAGGGGAGGTCTGTTCCCTGAACCAATTGGTCACCAGGGATGCAGACCCATCTTCGGGATTGACTTTGGTGCTCATGTTGTTTCTCCCCTGAAATTGGCTCCTGCTGACTAGGTGAACCTGGCATCAAAGGGGTGTCAGATGGTCAGTGCCTGACCACGCACGTGACCTGTCACAGTACACTGCTCTCTGAGAAGACAATGGCAAAACAGTGCTTGACCTCATTGAGTGCCTCTTTGGACCACTCGATCATTTCTGCACTACAAGAAATTCTCACCTTCAGTAACCTGCCTTTTCCCATCCAGCCCAAGGACAACAGAACCACCCATGCCTATTTACTGTGTTTCGTGTTCCTTGGGAGCACTGACCATCTCCCTGGAAGCTCAACCAACTCTAATCTTGCTCTGTAGCTTTAGGGCATTGGTGTAATGCAAATAAAAAGTGGATCCAGTTATTTGAAACAGACCTTCAGGAAGACATTGAGAGCTTCAGGAGGAGAATCAGAAAACAGAGATGTAAGAAGTTACTTCTTTAATTTTACTTTATTTAATGGGGTGTTTATGATCATATTATTCCTACCTTACCTTCACACGCCATGAACTTGTGACCTTCTCCTCTCCTGGGTGAACGAAAAGGGTGCTGGTGCCTCAAGAAAGATGGGAGAAATCTCTTCTCCAAGACAGTTCGCCACCTCCAGGAGGGGTCTAGGCTCATGCATTGCCAAGGACCTGGGGAGAAAGATGGGAAAGGCTCATCACGCAGCCTGACACAGCTCAGCTTCTCCCTCTCCGTAACCAGTATCCAAAATAAGCACCCACTGCCATTAGGCCAAAGTATCTAAATCCTTTTCATGCTGAAAAGCATAGAATCATAGAACTGTTACAGTTAGAAGGGACCTTAGAGATCATCAAGTTCCAACCCCCCTGCCATGGGCAGGGACACTTCCCACCACACCAGGTTGCTCCAAGCCCCATCCAGCCTGGCCTTGAACCCCTCCAGGGATGGGGCAGCCACAGCTTCTCTGGGCAACCTGTCCCAGTGCCTCACCACCCTCACAGCAAAGAATTTTTTCCTAATATCCAATCTAAATTTCCCCTCTTCCAATTTAAAACCATTACCCTTTGTCCTGTCACTACACTTCCTGACACAGAGTCCCTCTTCTGCTCTCCTGGAGCTCCCTTCAGGTACTGGAAGGCTGCTAGAAGGTCTTCCCAGAGCCTCCTCTTCTTCAGGCTGAACAATCCCAGCTCTCTCAGTCTGTCTTCATAAGCAGAGGTGCCCCAGCCCTCTGATCATCTTGGTGGCCCTCCACTGGAACCCTCCCAACAGTTCTATGTCCTTTCTGTGTTGAGGACTCCAAAGCTGGACTCAGTACTCCAGGTGGGATCTCATGAGGGCAGAGTAGAAGGGTAGAATCACCTCCTGCGAACTGCTGGCCACGCTTCTTTTGATGCAGCCCAGGATGAGGTGACATTTGTTGTTCTGCCCTTGTCTACCATGGTTGTGATAATATCATAAGAGGCCAACAAATTGTCTCACCGAATTTGGTGAGACTGGCTGGCTTGTAGTTCTCTGGATCTTCCTTATGGAATATGGGGGTTAATCAGAGGTAAATCAGAGGTAAAAATGTGGGTAAATCAGGGGTAACATAATGGATTGGCACCAAAGGCTCCACCAACCTCACCAGTCACTGAGAAATGGATCCCACAGGGTCTCCATGCAGTTACACCTTGCAGAGAATCTGGCCATCTCTCGGAAACGCCTTGGAAACTGGGGGCTATCACTTCAAGCTCCCTCAAGCAGATCATACCCAAGATCATTTATCAAGTTAAACTTTACTCATTGGCTTAAAGAACAAATGAACGTTATTGTCAATTTCCCTGCTTTATTGCCACTAATGGCAGGGCAGGATGTCAATTGTTTCTTTCCTCAGGACTTATATATGCTCTTCTGCTTTTCCCCATAGATTCTTTCTTATAAAGAGTGAGAAATGTAATGAATAAATTGAAAAAAAAAAATATGCTTGTAGACCCAAAAGAAAGAATGCATCTATTATAAAATAAAATCTCTTTTAGTAGCTATTAGAATGCATTAAAAATATTCACAGGACTCTCCCCTCCAGTTATGTTGCAAAAGCCATGCAAATAATAATTGTGGCTAAGTGCACTACAGTGACAGTCAATATTGTACTTCCCAAGCTAGTACTCATTATTCTTTATGGAACTCATGCATTTTGTGAAAGATCAAAAGATTTACATATCATATGGAGTGCTTTAGGGAGTGACTTGCTGTGCACTTTAAATGCACAATGTTCCACAGCCATTTAAATACAGATTTCATTTCTCTCTTCTGTGTGATATTAAATTTGAAAAAAGAGGGAGAGAGAGACGAAATCGACTTTGGGTACCTTTGTTCACATCATGAAATACAATTTTAATTTGGTTCCAATATAGAAGTTTAATATTTTTATGGGATGTTATTGAATAATCTGCTAGGCTCAGCACTGGCCTTTGCTCAGGAAAGAGATGAAAGAAATCAATTTTTTTTTTTATGAGCACTGCAGGCAAAATCATCTGCTCTTCCATGCCCTGGAGAAGGGGATGGACTCTGACACACCGCTCAGCCTCCCTCCACCACCAGCTTCCCTGCAGCCTCCCCCAGTTATTCTGGTCTGCATTCGTGGGTGGAGGGGAACAGCAGAAGAAGAAGCAGCTGCAACCTATAGCCTTAGTGTGAGAAAGAAAGAAAATACCATGATTTCTGTGCTGTCCCAGCCTGTGGGAGACAAGGTGGCATCATTCTGCCACAGCCTGCCTGAGTGCCCTTGGCTGAGCCTCTGCAGGCAGTTTCCTCTCCGGGCAACACGGCCCCAAAAGCATTTTTTTTACCTTGCCAGGATGTCGTGAGGATAAAGAAATATATTAAGGACAGCCGAATGGTCAGTTACGATGGTAATATGGCCACATGGCAGTGTAGAGGAGCTTTGGGGCTGTATTTGCCGTGTTTCACTCTACACGCATGCACTCCTGAGATCTGCCCCTTAGCACGTGCCCAGCTGTAAAAAGATCATCTGCTTAGACTAGTCTCAGCCTCTCCATCTACATTCTCTGCCCCTGTGGTTGTGCCATGGGACCAAAGATGGGGTATGAGCACTGGGGACATGGGAAGTGTCAGGGAGGGGACTCTTTCTTGGATCTTTCTTGGTGAGATGGGACAGCATGAGTTATGCTCCAGGGAGTACCCCAAGGTTGGAACCACTCCTAAAAGTATTTTTTTCCCGAATGGTCTTTATGACCAGAGAAGGATCATAGATGAACACCATTTTGGGGTGGTACCTACAGGAGGGATTAAGAGGACAACAGCCTGTATCATTCTGCATGCACTCAGCAGCAATGGGAGGAGTTGGGCACCACCCAACAAACATATTTCCACTAGCGAGGTAGAGGAAACGTGTCTCTATTCCTCCTCTGAAAAAAAAAGAAAGAAAAGAAAGCCTGCTGAACAAGTAATTATCCCTTTATTTCTCTGGAAGGAAGAAAGGGCTTCATGAATAGGAAATCAACCCAATTTGTTTGCTTCTGGTACATTCTGCATTATTTTCTGAATGAAGCAAATGGAAAACCTCTTTAATGAAGCATAACTATGTTGTGATTAAGGCTTATTCTATCTAAATATTGACTCGGATAACATTTTCTCAGGATGAGCAGACCATAACCCATGAATCTGGCATCAAAGTCAGGAAGATTAATAGGAAAGATGAATTTTCTGGTTGTCTGAAGAGAAGTTTGACATGGCCAAGGCAACAGTCAGAGACTTTTCTCATTATTCATGAGATCCAGCCAGAGAGTTTTCAAGAGGCTGTGGATTTCTTGTTCTGCTGGACATTTGAAAGCTCTGGGGGAAAAACAGCTCTGTCCTTCCCTCACTGGTTTAGCACAGAGACAGGAACGGGGTGGTGGGAATTACTGTAAAACACCACCATTGCCACGGAGCAAAGATTAAGCAATGAGTCTCGCAAGCCCTATTGAAGTACAACCGCTGGCTCTTTGACCTGCATCTGCAGGTAGAATCAGAATAAGTCAGGGATATGGACACTAATCTTGGCCTAAAGAATCCAGAGGAGGAACACATCGACTTGGGAAAATTAAGAGGTAACTTGAGTAAAGAGCGTTTGGAAATTTAGCTCAAAAAGGAAAAAGAAATAGTTCTGGACATAGTTATTCTTCTGCCAGCTTGTACAATGAAGTGTTTTCTCTCATTCAAAAAGCACGGATTTGTGTTTCTTTAATAAATGAGCTTTATTCTCAAGGAAGGTCCCGTTGTGAAGGAAGGCGTGTGAAAGCTTTTTGGTTTAGCCGTCGTTATGTGCATTACAATCAGGCCCAGAGACACCAACAGGACTCAAACAGGATCCTATTTTGCTAAAAAAGAAACAACAGGGGTGAATTTCTGCCCCCAAAGGCTTATTGCATGATGGGGGAAGGCACAGGAAAGGGGTAGGATGCTACGATTCTGTGTTTTGTTGGGAGCTCAGACCTTTCCATCCCTGTCTGCAACCAGCAAAGCAATGATACCTCGCAGAAAAATACCACCTTCAGGGCTAATCAACTGACATGGATAGGGATATCTCAGAAATATGCATAAATAGACAGAAGAAAATGGATTTTTCCCGCAAACACTTAATAGAAAAATCTTCCCGGGAAGAAAAAAGCTCCCTGAGAAAAGTATTAGCTCCTTGGTCCAGGGGAGTTTTTGATCATTTTTAGGATTTTGGAATTAAAAAAAAAAAAGTCATGATAACAGATGATTGTGTCAAACAGAAAAGCGATGAAACTGCTGCAGCGGTAAAGGCACAGTGGTGCACTGCAACTCAGGTGTCTCTTGGCCTGCCTGGCATTCAAGAGGACAAGGTGAGAAGTTATGAGAACTGCAGGAATTATTTGCTCAACAATATAATTCTTTGATATTTAGTTGCTTTGATTTAGCTTTCAAAACTGGAAGCTGTCAAGGCCAGGCTGGATGGGGCTTGGAGCACCCTGCTCTAGTGGGAGGTGTCCCTGCCCATGGCAGAGGTGTTGGAACTGGATGATCTTTAAGGTCCCTTCCAACTCTAACCATTCTATGATTCTATGAACCTACACCTTTTGGGAACCTTAGGAAGAAAATTATCTAAAACCAGATTCCCATTACTCTACAGCTCCATCTTTTCTCCATTCATTTTTTATATAGAGGATGTTTTTAATTAATGAAAGACTGACTTTGAAAACAGAAATTCCCCTTCCAACTGTGAGTTCTCTCATTCCTCATTGGGGATTGCCAGTGTTATGGATGGCACATAAGTCTTCCAGAATAGGTCCAAAGCATTTGGAAATATTCCCCGATAGCATCCTGTCATTGTATTTCCACCTTACCACCTGTCTAGCCCAACTAAACTTTCAAAATTTCAGCTCCGTTCTTCATTGTAAACTTCCCAAAGCTGAGCTCTGCAGTTCCAAGGATTTCTAGATGGACAGGCAGGAGGAGTGTACAGGTTAGCTAACTGTTTGTAAAAGATAAAATTATTATTCTCTGGAAAAAAACCCAACAGCAACAACAGGAGAGACACAAAATAATAACCCAGCAGATCTCATAAGCCAATTGCCAAAAACCTTTAGAACGATGCTTTGTCTTCCTACCAGCTGCAGATCCCAGCCCTTATTTCGGGCTCGGCACTGTAACACTGGGCTTTCCTTTGCACTAGAAGGAACCAGAAATAAAAGAAATACAGAGTCAGAAAGACTGAAATTAAAGTGGAAGAGCAGCGGGAGCGTGGCAGTAGTGGTGTTAATGCTGAAGTATTCCCTGGGAGCGCGAGCTGGCACATGTAGTGGACACCCAGATATTTGAAATGCAGCCAAATAATTTGGCACATCTCTAACTGGCACAAAGCAGTCTTGGTAGAGCTTCCTACTGCTGCTGGCACTTTTACAGCTGTCTTTCTTCATCTTGCTCTTCCCACTGCAACAGCTACTCAACAGGTGTTTCCACAGACACAGTGTGTTTGGCAGCTGTAACCCTTCAATATTATCGCTGGAATACATTTTTCTCCCTCTCAACAGCATCGTCTTGGGTCCGTTGCCCAGAGGCCGGCATGGCAACGGGGACAGCTGACCAACTGGATTTGGGAAAAGGGGGTTGTGTGTTTGGGTAGCCAGATGTACGAGCTGGTAAAGCAGTCAGAGAACAGCAGTCAGAGAACATCAATACTTGGCGTGGCCCTGGGAAGCTGAAGTGAGCTTTGCTGAAGTTTCACTGGAATCCATCTTCTGCTCACCTGGGTCTTCCTATATTTTTCTTGTCCCAGGACCTCTCAGTTCTATGTCCATTTTCTTCATTGCAAACAAGTTCCCACACCTTGGGAAGGACAAGGCTCCCTCTCTGTGACTTTTCATAAGGATTGAGTGTTTGCTCAATCTCAGTGGATTTTCTTTGCCCAACCCTACTCAGCCTTCAGTCCAAATGTGCTTAGTGAAAAAGACAGGAGAGCTCAGATCCCAGAGGAAAGGTGGGAACTGCGAGCTTTTCAGACACAAAAAGTACCCAGAGAGATTCAAAGGTGAGTCCCTTTGGAGCAGAGTTCATGAGAACACTCAAATTCACAATTGTCTCGTTTTCTTCTTTTTTTTTTAGCTTACCTGTCTAGTTTTTTTGCCTTGTGTAGCCTTTTCTTTTTTTCTGATCTCCTACACACCAAACCAGTCTCAGTCCTTTCAGCAATGCAGTCCATGGTTTGCTAAATGTTGTCTTCTTTAGGTCTCTGGTGTGCAGTATACGCGAGAGAAACCATGCTGAGGAATTTCCTCACAGGAATCTGTTCAAGGTCATAAAAAGAGATTTAAAAAAAAATTTTAAATATCTTTACTGATGAATATACACACACATATGAAAACATAAGAATGACCACACTGGTTCAGATGAAAGGTCCATTTGACTCATCATCCTACCCCCAAAAGCCACAGAATACAAATGGCTAAAGGCAGGTTTACAAACCAGTCAGATGTTTCCATCGCATGTTTTCCCCAATGTGCAAAAATTTGCAGCTGAGAAACTTCCAAAGCAAGAGGAAGATGGTGCTTAATAGCTCCCAAACAACTTTCCTTCTATTCATTCAGCCACTTGCTTTTTAAACCTAATGTGAACTTAGAGCATCCACCAGATCCTGCGGCAAGGAGTTCTACTACTTCACAACATCGTGTGTGAAGAACCACTTCTTTCTGTTCAATTTGAACATACCACCCAACAGTTCATCTGGTGTCCCCAAGTCTCATGTTGGAAGAGAGGTGGAAAAAAACCTAGTTTCTGTCCCCTGGTTTCTACAGCAATGGTGATTTCACTGACCAGCTTTCCCTCTGTCCTCCTCCCTTTCCCCACAAACTGACTGACATGGGACTTCAGAAACTTGAGTATGTCAAGGTCCCATTGGATCTTTACTCTGTCCCCTCCCCAGAACATCTCACCTCTTTGAAGAGTCAGAATAATATTTCTAGCCCCTGTGTTGTCTGTGTTTATCTATCTACATGTAGGCACACGCTTGCTAAACTACAGCTAGGGCAATTAAAGAGCGTGTCTCGTGGTATTTCTGCCACAGAATAAAACACTGCATTAAATCTTGGTCCAGAGCATCGTAAGCACTCACTTTCTGATTAGGGCCGGGAGGCCGCAAGGCTGTTAAAGCCCTCTTTCCACTCTCCCCAATGTTGCCATTAATATGTAAAAGCTTAAGCTTGCTAAAGGGATTATTTCCCATCCTATCTGATTGTAAACTGGCATTTCAATGATTACATGTATCTTTTTGTCATTTTCTCGTAAAACATCTTATTCTTGAACAGCATAATTGGCCTCTTACTAATGTTTAATGAATGATTAAATCAGCATAAATGCAACATACAGCTCTACATGGAAAGTATGTTTGCAACCTCCAGAGCCACAGAAATGTATTTTTGCAATATAGGTTTTAAATCCTTATAATTTTCTAATTATGGACTTTCTGGTATATTTCACATTAAGTACATGGGAAAGTAAATGTGAATTTGCCTGTATGAGCTCAGAAGCAATTCAGTCAGTTCTCATTTTGTTTGTAATTTCTAACCTGTGTATTAACAACACCTCTGTGGCTTTCATTTAAGCATATTATATAATCTCCCCACATTAAAAGCCAATTAAAATCACATAATTGCAGGGCTCAGGCAGGAAAGTCCTTGCAGAGATGGCCAAGCAAGGACACTCCTTTGCACTGACACATCACAGTAACCAGCCTCACAGAGAGACTTTAGTTTTTGCCCAGGCAAAGGAGTTCAAACAAATGATTATCTGAGCATAAAAAGAAATGGAAAGGTATTTCTTCAAAGGGGAGAAATACAGGAAGACATAAATTCAGTTTGCTGAAGGTATGAGTTTGAGAGGCATTTAGGAGATAGAATCATAGAATCCTCCAGGCCAGAAGGGACCTCCAAAGGTCATCTAGTCCGACCTCCCTGCAGTCACAGGGACACCCTCAACTAGACCAGGTTGCCCAGGGCTTCATCAAGCCTCGCCTTGAATGTCTCCACGGAAGGGGCCTCAACCAAAGATTTGGAAGTCCTGTGGAAGCATGATGATGATCTCAGGAGTTACAGACGTACAAGCAGTTTGAGAAAGTCCACTTTAAGAAAGGCCCCTTTGCTGGTAAAAACCACACACATGAAAGTGGGGTGTGCTATTACTAAGGTAGTTCATAGTGCCTAATGGACCCCAGCATCTGGTGGCAGTGGAAAAGCCCAGCGCAGCCCTGGGGTATATCAAGCCAGATAAAGCCAACAGAATTCTTTGCTGTGAGGGTGGTGAGGCACGGGAAGAGGTTGCCCAGAGAAGCTGTGGCTGCCCCATCCCTGGAGGGGTTCAAGGCCAGGCTGGATGGGGCTTGGAGCAACCTGGTGTGGTGGGAGGTGTCCCTGCCCAGGGCAGGAGCATTGGAACTGGGTCATCTTTAAGGTCCCTTCCACCCCTAACTATTCCATGATTCTAAGTGCCACAGACCCTTTCCAGGGAGACTGGTCGAGCAGGGTCTCATTCAAGAGAGATCCTCCTATGTCAACAAGAACAGAGAAAAGTGAGTCAGAGAGATGGGAATTTCAGTCTTCCAAGAGAAGATGAGAAAACATTCAGCTTTCCCTGTAGAAATATGGCAGGGAAGTTAGTACAACAAAGCAAAGAATCCTGCTTAGACAGAAAACTGGCAGTAGCGCAAGAAGATACCAGAGGAAGCCAAATAGTTTCAGGATGAAAGCTAAGTTACAGCTCCCACGCACTGAGGTTCTGAAGCTGCTCTTTGACAGATGCCGCAAGGACAGGAAAATGCATGGGTTTTGAAGTGAAGCAGGATTTTTTTATGAGGGGAGGGGCAGGGGCCAGTTTTCCCTTCAAAGCTACTATCTGCGTTGTTCAGAAAAAAAAACCCAAACACATTTGTCTGAAAGATCAGCAAGCAAAGTGACACTGCCTGATGGAGACGTGCAGAGCACACGCCGTGCTGCTGGGCTGACCAGCTCCTCCAACCAAGCTGAAGACACAACCCACATCGAGATGCCCTCCAGCATCCTTCAGCCTCATTCACATCGCTGTGAAAAGCTATGAAAAATCTTCTAAGGTGCACGTGACAGCTGAGTAGTGACAGGACAAGGGGTAATGGTTTTAAATTGGAAAATTCAGATTGGATAGTAGGAAGAAATTCTTTGCTGTGAGGGTGGTGAGGCACTGGAACAGGTTGCCCAGAGAAGCTGTGGCTGCCCCATCCCTGGAGGGGTTCAAGGCCAGGCTGGATGGGGCTTGGAGCAACCTGGTGTGGTGGGAGGTGTCCCTGCCCATGGCAGGGGGGTTGGAACTTTAAGGTCCCTTCCAACTCTACTGATTCATTTATGATTCAGTCAAAATCAAGTGTTGGTCAATGCAAGCCAGCAAGTTGTCTGAAGATTTCCCCAGCTCTTTCTGGACTTCTACGCAAGAAATATCTTTATGGAATCTGGAGAGAAGAATTTTTTTTTTTTTCAATCCAACCAGTCTAATGTGATTCTCACACAAATGTCTTTTCCCTTCTGCTCTCCAACAGCTGTAGCTATTCCTCATATGTTTGCACTGCATGACTCTGGGGTCAGGTCTCTCTCTTTCTGCCCACTAACCAGCCTGTGACCTGGTCCATGGAGCCTACTTAAAAGGAATTCTGCCCCACAACCCACTTCACCATGTAGTCCTTCCTCCCATCTCTTGCTGTTCCCATCAACTTCTAGACTGCAGCATACTCTTGAGGCAGTATAAAGAAAAATAATTAGTGGCCTGTTTCAGTGATGAATGTAAATGAAACAAAAGAAAAAAGCTAGACCCTCAAACTGGGACAATAATTTATTGAAATGGCAAGATATGACATGATACCTATGGAAAGAAATCCAGTATTTCCAGAAAAAAAAAAAAAGAAAAAAAAGCTAGGAAATTAATTTTCTAGTTCCTGTAATTTAGGAAGGAACTGTACAGCTCTACTAACAAGCAACACAGTCCAACTGGTACTTCAACACTTCATACAGCTACAACTGCATCACAGACTAAATCTGAGTTTGGCAAACACTTTCCTGGTCTCATCATCTGATTTACAAAATCACTGAGGGATTTTAGAGGACCATGGGCAGGTGGACTTTCAGTTGGCATCACAGTTTGGATTAATGGAATGCCCTACCCAACAGCAGGAGCAAGTGTTACAGCTCTCAGCAAAACCAGCTTGGATTTATTAATTAACAGTATAAGGAAGAAAAGGCAGGCACTGAAACAGATACAGATTCACCCATTAAAAATAACAAAAACCCAAGCAGCAAATGTGAGAGCATAATAGTTTTACCAAATGCAAGGAAAACATATCAATCAAATCCTTTGGGAATTTCTGGCCAACTTATCTGATGTTGTCCTGGCAAGACCACAGGTTGCAGTTAGCATTCCAGTTTTCAGCATGACCCCAAGTTGTTTTTTCAAATGATAAGCAGAACCACAGTATCATATCATCACTCTTCAATAAGCCTTTACCCCTGCGTTTCCCACCTCTGACAATTCAGCTCTGGGTGCTGAGGATGTCTGAAGGGCTTCTCTGTTTTGCAGATCTTCTTAGAGATACCAAAATGCCCAAGAAAGATATTATTTGGAAAATACCAGGCGGAGAACTAGAGTTGAATGTCTGAATAGCCAGCTTTCCAGCCAAATTGACGCAAGATGCCTTGTTTGTGTTTTATATGAAAATTAATGTTGTATTTTATGTTGTATTTAATGTTGTATTTTGGGAAAATAATGGTAATAAAGTAGAAAAAAATCACACAGCGTCAAACTCCTTCAAGCATCTGCTGATCTGTCACTAAGGAAATCCTCATCAGCCATGTTTGAGGGCTTCACATGAACCATAACAGTATCTGCTAAGCTGCTTTGTTTGCACTCTCTGCCACAGTACAGTGGTTTCAGTCAACACAGATACCTGGAGACAACTGACATCAAACATTGTTTATTGAGCAAACATCCACCATAGAGCTCAAAAGACAGAGAAAGGGAAGAGAAGAAGATGGGCAAGTATCATCGTGAATGTGACTCAGGAGGGACACAAACCAGCCAAGGGCACTGAAGGGTCAAGGGCAGAATCAGAATCACAGAATCACCTAGGTTGGAAGGGACCTCTTAAGATCATCTAGTCCAACCAATGAAATGCAAAAAAAACCCAAAAAACCAAACAACAACACAAAAGAACAACAACAAACCAACCACACAAAAAAACCCACCACAAAACAACCACCACACCCAACACACCACCCAACACTAATCCATATCCCTGAGCACCAAGTCAACTTCTCTCTTGAATACCTCCAGGGATGGTGCCCCAACCACCTCCCTGGGCAGCCCATTCCAATACCTGACAAATATCCTATTGCCAGTCTTTGTCTAACAAAACTGGCCAAGGCTAAAATACCTGGTGAACCAAAACCTAGAACCACAAGTGGTCTTGGATGTCTAGATTAAAAGCCCTGCCAAGTAGGCGCTTGACTCCCAAGGTAATGAAATTCTCTGGATGCTCCAGTTTCCACCAGAAAACTCTTCATAGTATATGAATTTCAGCTGCTGGGCACTCACCTGCCCACCCAGGTGGGATTCTCGTACTGGATTCTTTTAGAGAGGAAACAGAGAGATTCTAATCAGTTAAAAATAAAAGAAAAAAAAAAACATGCTAGTGGTTAAATGTTCTGTTACACCACCCTAGATTTTTCAGGTGTCCTGTGCTCAACCTGGTCCTCCTTGCATAAAATTATTCAAGACTCAATCAGAGAGAAAGCAGCTCTTGCCTTCACGTTGAAGGTACTAATTCGCCAGATCTGGAGGAATATTTAAATATTTATATAGAACAGAACAGAGTTTCTGCAGCAAAGACAGAGACACTACACTCGCAACAGAAAGATGATTAGAGGGATGGAGCACCTCTCCTATGAGGACAGGCTGAGGGAGCTGGGGATGTTTAGCCTGGAGAAGAGAAGGNTAAAGGTTGTTCAACTGGAGCACATTCTGTGCTGCATAATGGAGGGAGGGAAAACACAAGAGAAAGACTGAAGGAGAAGAACAACAACATACTATCCTCCATTCATCTGCAGGGAGAAGAGATGCAGCCATCCCATTCTGCTCTAGAAGACGGCTGGGCACTCTGTCTCCCCACCACCTAGTCGTTGTCACAGTTGGTCAGTGCTGCTGAGTGGTAGCAGTTGGTCCATGTAAGGGACTACCCAGTATCCTTCTCCCCCTTTCAACCCTTCACGGGGAGGGTTTGTCCTGCATCCTTCTCGGGGCAGGAGAACTGGCATAGCAGAGCCACCCCAGATGGGTGAGCAAAACCACAGCTGGCATTGCAGCTTGCATTTAGACAATTAAACAGCCTGCCAGCAGCCATGCTTCTTGGAAGTGATCACGCCGTAAATATTTCACCGAGTGTTGCCCGTGGCCACAAAGCGCTGACAAATGCTTCTGCAACAAAGGCTTGGTATCTGGACCTCCAATCTCTTCAGTCCCAAACTTCAGCCTCGCTCCCCGTTGACTCCCGTAGCTCATCTTCAACACTGGTGAGACTGGTTTCGTGGGATTAGATCAACACAGCTGCACCTACTTCCCGCAGTTCTTTTTATTCTTGCTGCTTTCTTTTTTGAATTCTCACGGTTTTATTGTTTCTGGAGAATTTAATTTACGAGAAAGACTGATTTTCTGGTTTCTGGGGTTTGGGTTCTTTTTCAAATCAACCAAACACCCCACAAACCTGTGCCTCCAGGGAAGGGAAAACTTTCCCTGCCAGAATTAAGTGGAAGAGGAAGAAATTGGGATATTTGAACAAAGAAAGCAGGAGCGATCACTGCCCCATTGCTGGGGCACACGGGGAAAGGGAGAGAGAAATGGAACAGCAGCAGTGAGAAATATGCATGCGTATTCAGCCCCTTTGTCAAAAAACCTTGTGCTGCAGCATTTCAATTAACAAAGTAGGATGGTTTACCTGATAAAATGCTCCCTGTGTGAGTGTAATTACATATTTATGCCCCACAGAGATTTTTTAATTTCTCTTCAGTTTGTTTGCCTTGAAAGTATTTGTCACTGGAAATGTTCTTGATGTGTAATTTTAAGGCAGGGTTGGCCAAATGTGGGGTTTGTTTTCATTTTAGATTTACTTCACTGAAGGAGGATTTGAAAGATAATGTATATTTTCAGTGCAAAGAAAAAAAAATTCAATAAGAAAGGTGATACATAAACCAGCAGCAGAAAAAAAAAAATCCACTCAAGTGCTGCTTCAGAAATTTCACTCTTTGGGGTTTTTTTTAAATTCTCTCTTACTTGAAATATATTCTCAGGTGCTTGAAAATAGCTTATTGTTCTGCCCCTTCCATGTTGTCCTTGCTCCCCAAACCCGCCTCTTGTGTTGCCAGTGAGGTTGCAATGAGCAGGCAGCTTTTGGGTCATTATTTTCCCATTATTTGAGCCCCTTCTTGAGCAATCCCCGGTGCTGAGCCCCAGCCCACCTCCAGCGAGGCGTCACAGATGTGCTCCAGCCTACACGGGCGAGCGATTGCATGATGCCCCATAGGGCTCAAGTCACATTTGTCCAAGGACTCCGCTGGGTCAGGTCCTGGCAGAAGGTAAGTGTTGGAAATTCATTGTCACGCCTTCATTTAGCCATAGAAAAGCACGGTTAAGACTTTGGAGAGCTGCTTGAATGCTTAGTGAAGAGCAGAACCTTAGCTCCCATCAAAATCTAGTCTGTTATTGTTGGTTTTCTTCCTTATTTTGCCCAAACTTCTTCAGAAAAGATGGGAAAGGATCTGAAGGGCAAAACGGTACCAGTTCTGTCTGGAGAACAGCACAAGAGAAGGTCACTGCTGGCCCTGGAGGCCAATATCTCTCTAAGAGATTATTAGAGAGGTTTCCTCAAGCCACACAGTAGTTCAGCCAGTATTTTTGGGAAGCCACCACCACGTGAACTATTTCACTGAGGATTATGCTGGTTTAACCTTGCAGGTAGGGAAGAAGTTTGAGTTGTTTCAAGAGACAAACCTGTGTCTGCATCTTCCCTTCCCAAAGACCAGGATCATTGGTGCACCGGACCATTGACTGGCACAGAAATGATCCTGCTGGGGCAAGCAGAGCTTCTAGCTCTGGAGATGACAAACATCCATATTCGTCTCCTAGACCTGACAGCAATTTTTGACACTGGCATGGCTGAATTCGTCTTACAGGCCTGGCAGAGATATGTGGAGTCACCAAGTTGGCTTTTTTTCTTCCCCTCAGATGGATCCCAGAGGGCCATGACTAGCATCTGCTCTGTCTCTTTGAGGATGCAGAAGGCCAGCTCGTATCTTCTTTTTACTATTAGGTTGTGCGAGAAACTCCAGGAGTGAGTCTCAGAGATGTTATTTGACTTTGGGTCCTGCCAAACTGTGACCATTCCCTGCCTCAGCCAGAAGTATCTGTGGTCCCCCCCCAGATGTCCTGATGCCTGTAAAAGAAACGCTCCTAGACGAAAGACACAGAAGCTGGCTAAGGCCCAACACACAGTTATGGGAACTGATGTTGGGGATAAGGAAAACACGCCAAGGAAATACCCTAAAATCTCAAGCCCTTCAACACGCCTTCAGTGCTCTATTACAACTCCTATGCAATGTGGGAAGGAGGATTTCCCCCACTTCTGGTTACCCAAGAAATGCAAACATCTTTTCAGCTACACACCTGGAGCCATCACCACTGCGTTTGGTTCCTGCTTCACCCAGGGGGGGCTACCAAAACGCAATGGACAACTGATATGGGTGAACATACCACGGGGAGAGCATGCTGCTGCTGCACAAGGTCTCTGCACCCTTTCAATTCAGGTGCCCACCTGCAAACCATTCATCAGGCCCTTCCCACCTCAGAGACCACCCTGTAACCCAAGTTACAGGAGCAAGATAACCCAGGTTACTGCAGCAAGCAGCTATCAGATCCACAAAGCTCCATCAGAGCACCCAGGCATACAGAAACTAGGGTGCTGCACCCCATCTTAAGCTTTATCCATCCTGTCGGGTGAGGCTTCTCACACTCTTTATATCCTTCCATGCAATCTTTTGCAAATATTTTCCTAGACAAGAAAAGCTACCCTGTGATCACAAGCATCCCCCGTTCTGCCGGACGCTCATCAACTACTGCAAGCCCAGCCTTTAGCAGGAGATGCTCCAGCTTCCAGGGGCAGCCGCTTGGCTCCCACCCAGCTCGAGTGCAGCTCCTCTGGAAGACAGCATCCCAGGGCTGCCAGCCAGACCTATGCCAGCAGAAGGGTTGCTTGGCAGTCCCATTCCAGAGAAAAAGTGAGCAAGGACTGCCAAGCAGGCAGCCGAGCACCGCTGCACCCCAACCCTGCCTAGCTCAACCCCATCTAGCAGCATGACACCGTGGGGAGTCATGGCTACCTAACGCCGAAGCTCCCAAAGACACGAGGTATGCCTCTTGGGTCTATTTATATGTGAAAACTTTGACATTCAGCTCGTAGGGACAGGAGGGACACCTGTTCATTGATTCCATGGTCTCCTGAGGTTCCTTCTGGCCCTGTCTTTCTGGGATTACTCACCACCACCTGCTGTCAGGGCAGTTCTGTGATGCTGGCAGCTGTTTCCCAGCAGCTAGGCTGAGGTCAGACACCAGTTAGTTGTTGACACCAATTAGTTCTGGCTTGAATGGCTGTTGCGGGCAGAGCAATTGACTTTGCCCGTAAGACAGAAGTAGTGAAATATTTATTAAGGTGAAACAGAGACTTAACAAAATCAGTAGTAAATGCAGCAGTGTGTTACGAGATTCGATGCCAAGGTGCACTCGTTCATTTACTGCATAGAGGACAGGGTCAGACAAGCTGTCAGGGAGACCCTCCCACTGAGTCACGAGGTTCAGAAAGGACCCTCTTGCTTTCTAAACTCCTTCTCAGAGAGGAATCAAGGTGCGGCTGGATCCAGTCCTAGTCCCAGACCTGGTCAACGGTTTGTGTCTAATGGATTACATATGCACAATTGATTCTTTAAATTACTTAGCTCAGATTTCAGAGTTTAGCATGCTGGTAGTCACTTACTGAGAATCTGTTGCGGCAAGGAATCTCTCAACCTCCAGGAGTAGAACCTCGAGCGAGCGTCCTCACAAAGGGGGAGATCCTGGTGTGCAGCTGCTGCCATACGGGAGGGCTCAAAGTGGAGTAAGATAATTGACCTGTAGTCATATTCTGATGGGAAGAAAATATCTAGGTCCCCACTCCAGGCAGTGTTTTGTCTAGGTTGCCAGCCATCACCCAAAGTCCAGGTCCAACTTATTGCAACTGATGTTGTGGTGGCCACGGCCTGAGCAGGAGCCAGGGGGAAAGAAGAGGGGGGAAACCAGGGAGAGGACATCACCACAATGGCCCAAATGATCTGTTCAGGTTGCAAACTAAGACAACTGGCAACAGCAACAAAGCAAACCAAACTAAACCAAAAGACACAGCCTTTTAAAACATCTTAGCTTCCCTTACTGTCTCAGTACCGCTGTAAGACTGTCATGGTTTCAGCCAAAACTCAGCACACTTTCTAGTTTTATGTTCCACTGATATATTATCAAGAGAGACAACTGCCACGCTGCTGCCACACGACCCTTGCAGAAATGAAAGGCAGCTCACCAGCTTCCAGCTCCAATTCTGCCACATTCTGCTTCCCTGCCCAGGCTTCTCTTTGGCTTTCCTATCCTCTCTTTTATCCCTTAACCAAAGATGCTCTATCAGGGGCCCATGTCGTTGCTGGGTATGTTTGAGTGCATGAAAAACTCCCGAAGGATATTGGTTTCTTTGAGAGGTTTGCACACAACTCCACGTATCATCTTCGAAATATCTGCTTTTTTAAGCTATATGGTAATGCTGTGCATCTGAGATTAGAATATGCCCCTGAGGAACAAAACCCTCTTCTCTCTCTTTACAGCTGACAACGCATAGCTTATTTTCATGAGCTCCTCATTTTCAAGAGATTCAACTCCATGTTTTGGCAGCCACAGTTTCAAGGGAAATCTCCAAAGATGGTTTGACTTCAAGCATTGCCATTTCAACCTCTTGGGGTGCAAGCATTTGTTGGGTGACACTGACGAGTGGCCTGTGTGCCCAAAGTGGGGCTGAGCATTTAAAAAACTCCAGTTTTCCAAGAGGCAGCCTCAAAAGGGAAGATGCACACACAATGAGAGGATGCTTTAGGAAACCCCAAGAAGATTGCTCAGCTCCTGTGGCTTCCTCTTGTTGCTTTGTAAAGGCCCATCATCCACCACCTTCTGCCTTCCACTCCCATCCCAGAGTGCTCCTAGGACCAGATTCGGCATCCACAAAGTTCATAGGGCAAGACCTTCTGAGGTGGGTTTTGGATCAACCCCGTAGACTATCCTGCTCCTCCTTTTACTTATCATGACTTAACAGAAAGGCCAAGAATTATATTGAACTCCCTGGTAACAAAAGACTAAAAAAAGAAAATAATGGAAAACCATTTCTCTGGAAAGCCAGAGAGATTAGGGAAATAAATTGTCCTTTTTTTTTGGTTAACCTTAGGGGACCTGGAGAACTGGTGACTCCTATAGGAACAGTTTGCATCTCACCTCAAAATAAAGTTAATGTACCAATCTTGTCTCCATCACAAGTCTTCTGAAGAAACACTGCCTTTAGACTTCATTGCTAACATCCAAAAGTAATTTCAAAAGCAGAAAAAAATGGGGCAAAAATAAGGCAGAGTAAAGAATCTCTTCCAAACGGGCAGGGGAGCAGACGGAGAACCCCAAGACCGTGTGGCCAGTGTGCTTGTACAGGGTCTATCACTCTCCTGGTCCGACCTTGTCCGGTCCCTAGTCTGCCACAATAACAGCAGCAACAGTAAGGAATTACGTTCTGCCTTCCATGGATGGGGCTGTTTTATTTCGGCAGCGCGAATGTCGCTAAGTGAAAGCTCGTCTTTCTGAACTGCCTTGCTCGTGGGAACCATTTAATCATTATAGAGCAATTATAGAGGTCTTTATTCGGTTGTTCCTTAAGTCCTCATTCAGGCAAACCTATTTCAATGGGAACTGTGCCTTGAAAGGGACTCATCAAAACCTGACCAGGAAATGGCCAGTAAGAGTAACCTATTTCCAAGAGAGAAAAACTCATGCATTACATCCATAATGGGCAACTTCTTATGAATACACCTATTGAAGTGTGTTATATTCATTAAACTCTATTTGGAGAGGAAGGGTGACCTTCCAGTTAACACAATTTCTACAGGCTCGGGAAAGCTAGGTTCGGTTCCTGGCTTTGACAGAGACTCCCCCCGCGGCCACGGTCACACCACTTCGTGATTTTACCTTGGATTTAGCAAAAATGGGAATAAAGCGGGACGGTGGTAAGCACCAGCTTAACTGCAGTTGTGGACTGGAGCTCCCGGTGTACCACCTCTGCAAAACAGAAAAAACAACAGATCGTTTCTCCTGGTTTTTGTCTTTTCTTTCCTTTCTTTTTTTTTCTTTTTTTTTTTTTTTTCTGTTCACATTTTGAGGCAGGGCCGGCCTTTTATTCTGTGTCCGCCCAGCGCATGGTACAGTAAGTCTTTGATCGGGGCTGTGCTGTAACACAGAGCAATAATACTAATTGTTATCAATGCAAGCAAACAACGCCGGGCTTTTGTGGCAAATGTCCAGGAGGAGCTTGCCTGAGACCATCAACATTTCATTTGGGACTTAAGCCCCATTTGAACTGGTCTCCCAAAGCGAGAGTTTACAAACACAATTTGGTCCCCATTCGAGCAGCGCTTTGAAGATGTAAAGTACTAAATTGTGTATCTGTATGTACGAGAGACAGAGACGGAATGTGTAATTTCTTGCTGCATTCAGGGAACACGAGATTTCCTTTTTTTCCCCCTCTTTTTGGAAGAGAGTTTACTGCTGAGACTATTAGAGAAAATGCAAATGCACAGACTGTTTGTTAAGGCTCCAGGAGCGAAGGCGCAGGCAGTTGTTACCAGGAGTATTTCTAGGAAAACGGGAAATCTTTGCCTTTAAGTGTATTGATTTAGCTCAAGAAAGTTTGCACAGCTTGCGGAGGATGGTTCTGGAGGAAATTAAATTTCAGCTGTACCTCCTTCGTATCGCTCCTCCACCTGCCAATTCTTTCGACCAGCCGGTGATGTCCCACACCCAGGGCTCCAGCAATGCTCACCACCCTCCAGGATGAGCTGTTGTGCAACCACCCTTCTTTTTTTTCTTCCTCTTATCCAAGAGAGAGACAACAACCGCATGCCTGCACACAGCAGATTGCTTCTCGTAGGCAAACCCACCAGGAAAGCTCCCGACGGCGCAGGAAGAAGACGTGAGGAATTTTTTTTCAAGGAAAATAAAATAAAATTATATGTTTATAGAAGCTGGTATAGATTGATCCAAGCTTGACACAGCATAAGCAGGGTTTGGTCCAGAATGCACGGAGCCATATTAGCTTATTAGGGCTTATTGGACACAACCCCAAACTTATGGGGGGCGTACATCTATACAGCTTCCAAACTGAATCTAGCTTGTGTCCAGATAGGGTGAAATATTGGTGGGATCCCCATGGCCATGCTTTATTGCGCTTCTCTCCACGCCTGCCTTCAACCTGTGAAATCACCGATCCATAAAAATGCCACAACACAGGCAGGGGAAAGTGTATCTTGAAATAGAATCATAGAATGGTTAGAGTTGGAAGGGACCTCAGAGATCATCCAGTTCCAACCCCCCTGCCCTGGGCAGGGACACCTCCCACCACACCAGGTTGCTCCAAGACCCATCCAGCCTGGCCTTGAACCCCTCCAGGGATGGGGCAGCCACAGCTTCTCTGGGCAACCTGTTCCAGTGCCTCACCACCCTCACAGCAAAGAATTTCTTCCTAATATCCAGTCTAAATCATAGAAAAACAAAGAAAGCTTTAACCTTTTACGTGGTCTGTTGGCGAAAGAGGATCTGAGAATGGAAATCAGGCAAGAGAAACAGAAAGAGGAGGGACCTTGGAAACAGAAACGAGCAGAGCCAGAGGATGTTTCCACACAACACGTCTTTCACAGAAGACAAACCCCAGTCAACCATACTGCACAGCAAGTTAATGCAACTATCACAAATTATTTTCATGAAAAATAGTTTCTAGACTAAATATTTTGGTCCTTCAGTTGGAAACACGTTCCACTTCAAAATATACTTAAATTTTATTTAAAAAAAATTCTAAGAGCTAAAAAAGGTAAAATCTTTCAAACCACATTGAGACACGTTGGTTAGGGCTCAAAGACCTTTAATTCCACCTAAAAAGATACTTTTTATTTACTTGTTAGAATATTGAAATTTTTTTGAAATTGAATTGTTTTCGGAAAAAAAACCTATATGACCAAAAGCATTTTCCCCAATTTTCAGTTATTATCACTGGCACCCCCTGCCCCCAAATCCCCGTTATCAGAAGGATTTGATCTCAATTGCCTTGGAAGAGCCGATATATTAGCATTACAGACCCTTTCCTTCCACAAGACCTAATCATCTGCTATTAATATATTCCCAGTAATTGCTCCATAAGGATTCTGGAGCACCAAGGGTCAGTGGGTGCGAGTCAATACCGCTGCGCTGTTTTGCAGTGCTATGACAATTTCAATAAGCCCAGCCAGCTCCCTTATATCTGAACCTTCTGACGATGGGATGCCAAGTCAGCATCAGCAGGAAGGATAAGCAAATTCCCACACACACGAGCATCCCAACTACAGGACAAGAAGGCAGAGACATGACACGTCATCAAGGCATTGCCAAATAGAATAATAGCACAGGTGAATAAAATATATAGATTATAGAATAGCACGAGGTGAATAAAAGTGTCTATAGATTTGGATCTCTAGAAAAGTGGCTGGTTTTGGGGAGGAAGGTTGCTTTACTTGCATTTTTGCACTTTTAGTAGTTTATACTTGTCCCAGATAGTAGAAATTAACTTCCAGGAAACATCTGACTCTTCTAATTTGTGCAAAATACTTGCTACGCTTCCTTGAAAAAAAAAAAAAAAATACAATAGATCATTGAATGGGTTGGGTTGGAAGGGACCTTAGAGATCATCCAGTTCCAACCCCCCTGCCCTGGGCAGGGACACCTCCCACCAGACCAGGTTGCTCCAAGCCTCCAGCCTGGCCTTGAACAACTCCAGGGATGGGGCAGCCACAAGCTGTCTGGGCAACGATAACAATAGAAAAATAAAAATATAAACCAATGCTTAACAATGTGAAAACTTGATTTGCATTTCAGCAACACCAAGGAAGCCCAGCTGGAATCAGCATCACGTCATGTTATATTTCATATGGTGCCAGAGGTGAACCCTCATTCATTGTTGCCACATAAAGGATAAGCTGAGGATGGGAGGAATGATAAGATATAAGTTAGTTATACAGCCAGCACTAGATTCCAGTGATGTATTTCATCTGCCTACATGTACATGGTTATATACATACATATATATATATTGTGGGTTCTCTCTATATATACCCTGGGTTCTCTCTAAAGCCTCTGAAGATCTAGTCAGTAAAATCAGTGGAGCCTCAGGTGCAATTCAGTTTTTCCAAAGTACCCCTCCAAAGCTGGTCACCTTTCAAAGTTCCACCCTAACAGCATCTTTGCTTCCCAGCAGAACCACAGGGTGACTAGCACAGCTGTGCATTCCTGGGGGATGTACAGACAGACACACACGTCCACTTACTCAGCAGTCTATGCCTGGGGTTAACCTGCCCCAGCTCTCTTGCCTTTCCACCCAGGTCCCTCTGTATTAAGCTGTGTTCCCTCTCTGGCATAGGCAAGACAATCTCAGTCTTTCACCCCACGGTATTCTACCGTGGTTCAAAACAGAGATCTTCCTCTCTCCAGTCCTCAGAAAACTGAATGTACACAGAAAGCCTTAATACAAGTCTGTAGGAAACTAAAGAACCACATCGTACTTCTTCTCACATTGAGAGATCTGTATTTTGCTTCGGTTTGATTTTTACAGCTTGTGTGCACACACACTTGGCACTGTGGGGGGAAAAAAAAAATATAGAAAAGAAAAGCTATCTTCAGCAGTGCGATAAGTTATCTTTCCAGTGATATTTTTTCCCCCCTATCTGACTTTAAAATGAGTCAGATCCGGATGGAGGAATGCCGCTTGCTGCTTTGTGTGCAGACATACTGCTCCACGTCTGCTTCTGTGCAGATTTTTGTCTATGCCTGTGCATTATGAATGTATTAATAATGACTTTTTTTGCTGTTGTTTATGAGGTTTTTAGTAGATAAAAAGGATAAACGTATATGCTCGTACACAGCAGTACCCTGGGATTAAAACAAATGCACAGCTAAGGGCCCACTTAATTAACTCATCTTAAGAGAAGAAATTCTTTCAAAAACCAGGCAGAATTAAGGTACATTCAGGCAGGTTTCTCAGAGACCAAAGCTGCAGACAGATGCCAAAAGGAACCAACAAATATTTCCAGCGAGTTACCAACCTAACCTAATCTGTTTATTGTGTTTGTAAATTCACGAGGCACCCAACCGCTTATCCAAATACCCACACTTCTGTGGATCAGGTCCTAAATTACGACGTGTGTGGCATATTACTTCAAGTACTAGACTTCTTTAAAGATCAGTCCCTTGCCTTATTAACATCCACTCCTGCAGAGATGGAAGCTTCTGTTCAGAGCCACCGTGTCCTCACAGATCCCAGTGGTAACTTCTGCATTTAGTAAATCATCCTTTGTACTAATTACATTTTCCAAGTGAAAGCAAAAGAAATCAGTAGCCTTTCCAAAACAGTTTCCTTCGTTGTCCTTTACTACGGTTGGATGTAGCCAACAGAAGAAATGGATATCCAGAAATACCCATATGACCACGAAAATACTGGTCTGAAGAAGGGAGAAAAACAAGGAAAAGGGTATTCCATTTACTCTCCACTGGGGACATACTGCGACTCTTGGATGTGTCTTCATGGCGTGGGAATGGGTTCATATCGAATGCCAGCCAAAAGAGATTTAATGATTTAACAAGATCCATTTAACGATGCACATCCACTACAAGTTTCCTTACAAACAAGGTTCAGAGGGGAACACAACTTCTCAAACCTCATCTTGCCCCTAAACTCATCTCCTCTTGGGGAATGTAACCTTCAAAATAGAATCATAGAATGGTTAGAGTTGGAAAGGACCTTGAAGATCATTGTGTTCCAACCCCCCTGCCATGGGCAGGGACACCTCCCACTAGCCCAGGTTGCTCCAAGCCCTATCAAGCCTGGCCTTAAATATTTCCAGGGATGGGGCATAGAGATGGAGAAATAGGAGGGCCCTAAACAAAACAAAACAAACAAACAAACAAACAAAATAGGAGAGCCCTAAACCAAAATATGAGAGCCCTAAGTCAAATGGATCTGAGAGCTAATGATTCGCCATAAAATACCAGCTCAGTTTTGGAAGCAATATCCTACTATACAGTAAGATGTAAGAGCCATTCTTCTGCCATGGAAACCACTGGCTTTTTCCATGGAGCAGAACCATAATGTGGCAGGCAGTCACAGAAATAGCCCTTAATCATACAGGACTGTGATCATCTGGTTTTTAGTTGGGTTTTTTTGGTTTTTTTCCCTTTCTCCTGGGATAACATTTCATTCTGTGCCACATCCAGCAGGTCAGGTTTTCCCAGGTAGCTGGCAAATGCTAATGAAACCTTCTCAGTTGTGCTTCACAGCTAATTCATTGTTTTCCTAAGATGAACTTAATGAAAAAAACTACTCAGAGTGCGCTGTCCCACACCATCAACATCACCCCAATGAATCCACGTTATCGCATCATTGCTTTCGTTATACCCCCAACTATCCACTCTTTGTCAAACCATGACACAAGAAAAATCCAGCCCCATTGGATAGAGTCCAGCATAACATGCCATAAGTTGGGTTTTTTTGGAGCACTTTGGTCATTTCAGAGAGACTTGAGAGAAATTATACTTTTTACTTCTTGAACCCCACAGGAACTGCCTGATATGATACAGACTTTAGAAGGGGGCTGACGTCTTGGTGTGCAAGACTGAATATCTGTTTCTTTCATCTGGTTTATATAAGGAATCCACACCTACCCCATCCATAGACGGAGTCTTCCCCTCCAGTTCAGTTAGTGATAACCACAAAAATGCTAAACAGAACAAACAAGGATTTACCCTACAGTAATCTGCAGGTGCCACATCAGCCAATCTTCCCTTCAGATACGCATACAAAAACAGATAACACGCAATATTTAGCAATCCATTTTTCTATTCTGTTTCACTACCACGACAATGGAGAAAAAAAATATATATAAATACGCACACACATACATATGGAATGGAGGCAGGAAGAGTGAAGATACAGGAAAATGTAACATTTAAGTCCCTATAGTCAAGCTTTTTCTGCATAATCGAAGAGGAAAGTAAATCCAAGAATTTGCAGAAATTCCAAGCCGAGATCAAAACTGGAACTTGTTTTCCTTCCCCAAAACATTGTTTGACTTTAGGGCATTGTAGTCCTCCACCTTCTATATGTCCTCAAAAAACAACAACAAAAAAAGAACTGTGTAACGGGAACAGGTGCCAGTAATAAAGCCTAGAAACTCTATTCGTCCTCATAAAAAATTGTCATCTCACTACATAAGTGCAGCCTGGTACCGTCGATAAATATAACCAGCATTTTGATAAAGATAAATTCTAAAGCGGTTCTTTGGTCTTCTGAAGAGACCGGGTATTGCGGACAGCTGTTTGGCTGCTGGAGCTACATTTAATGAGATTTATGCACAAAATTGTTTGCCTGTTTGAGTGATATATTTCACAATGGCACTGAAAACAATCGGGTGTTGTGGGATAAGTACCTTTTACAGTATATCAAGGTCAAACCTTTTACTTGATGTACTTAACTAACCATGTAAAATATTACATCAGCAAGCCTATGAGGCACTTAGAGATATATTCATATTTGCATAATGTCCTCTGTAAGTTAGTCTGCGGTCCTTAAGGGTGTTTAGAATAACTGCATGCAAGAATATACTTAATCCAATCTCATTTTAGCTTTTGCTCTTTTAAGATTTCAAAATTAATAAATCCTCCTGATACTCCAAATTACCATGAGCTTTTATAAGCATAACTTTGTAACTTTAACCCATTTATGAACATACCCTACAGGCATATGTACTAATGAATAAGAAATAACATTAGAAGTTTAAAGATGGTCTCTTTATGAAGTAATGTAAGAAAATCCTGTTAGCTGGATCAAGTACAAAAGTGTGATTTCTTAAAAATAGAAAATCCTTCACAAAATTACTTGTAATTACAATAACCAAAGGATAAAAAGTAAGAATAGTTTAAGTATTGTGCATTATTTAACTTGGTACATGAAATATGTTTTATGTATATGTATGAAGCATGCAAATAGAAATCTGATCTAAAGTGTGCTTCCATGGCTACGGGATTTTTATTTATTTATTTATTTTCTATTGTGCTAGATCGCTGTCAAGAATACTGACAGATAAAGTGTTTTAAATTACCTTAAACACTTGGTGCTTCTTCAAGTGAATTAAGCTCTTCTCTTGTTTGCCTGTAAGACATCTGGAAGAGATGGGAAAAACCTTCCTGGTCAAAGGTTCACCCCCAGCATCCCACAAGTTCCCCAGGATCCACTAGCTAAACACCTCCTTTGGAGAATTAAAAAGATGATTAAAAACTCATCAAAATAAATGGGTCAAGAACTGACACTTGTCCTCCTGCTTGCCATGGGATTGAAGCAGCAACCGTTGTCTGCCCACCATCAGGAGTCATTACAACCCATTGAATGAAATACCCTAGTGGCCAAACCCTGTGAGTAGGAGAAGGGAAGGGGACCGAGTCCCAGACACTGATGCTGGTGGCTGATGGGGAAAAAAAGGGGCCATGTGGAAGTGGGAAATAGAAGTTTGTTTTACCCACTACCTACTTAATATGGGCAGAAAAACCCTAGAACATCTCTTGCTTCCCCCCCATCTCTTCCCACCTAAAGTTAAACATTAAATGGCCAAACTATAGCGACCTCCCCCTTCCCAGTTATTACTTATTATGATAATCCATTTTGTTCTGTTCCCAGATCAGCCTTAATCACTATTCTCCTTGCACAAAATAACTAAAAAAGGGATTTTTATCTGGTATGAGCAGTCAGTGTGTATCATCAGAGCTGCTTTAGATCAATGGAGCTATGATACTAAGAAAAGCTGAACAGCTGGCCCTGAGACCTCAGTGTTCCCAATAGATTAACTCTGTTGATTTCCTAAGAGTGGCATTTCAGCATATCGAGAATGTATTGCTTTCAGAAGGAGGACAGGTGCAAGTCCCAGACGTCAAAGGAGTCACCCTTTCATTGTAAGGAAGCTGAAGTGTATTGACAGGTCTCACAACGAAAGCCATTTCATTCATCCCATGTTGACTTTGGCAAGTTTTTGCCCTGCTCGCTGGAGCAAGGATAAAATAAATTTCAAGCAATGACAGCCGAGATTTTGCCAGGTGGGTGTGCTAGAGAGATGCTCTACCGCTCTTCCACTGGATGTCACTCTGACATTGAGCCAAATTCTAGACCTTCCACGGAGCAAAGTGGCTTTGTTCAGGGAATAATGCAAGAGCTGGTGGAGAGAAAAGCTAAGTGACTTCTTATGAAAGCAGCTTCAGATATCCAATAACTCTTTGAGAAGTGGGACCGGGCTTTGTCACAGGGATTGATGTGGCAAGACAGAACCTAAAGAGTAATTTCTCAGCCTTAGCAAAACAAGGCTGGGAGGGGATAGATCTACTGTAAATAAATCTGTAGATTGAATGCTTAGAGGAAGAAACTACTGAAGCTAAAGGACTGCAATGCATATGAACATAAGAGAACCTTGATCTTATTTAGGCTGGAAATCAGAGGAAGGTTTCAAAGTGTAAGATCAGCTGCCCAGCTGAGTGGACTAACAGAACAATTCTCCCTCTCCATCCAAGAACACAAACCCCAGCTGGGATTAAAATGAACCTTGATCTATTTATGAGTGACACTTTGTCACTCTGTGGGTCAGGAGGTGACTTAACTCTGTGACCCAGGAGGTCTCTTCTATTCTTCAGTCAGCAGCAGCACCGTGGCTATGAACCCACCTCCACTACATACTAACGCGAAGGATTTTGGATGGAGTACAGTCCACAGCTGAGAAGGACTGGAGACCTCTCCTATGAGGACAGGCTGAGAGAGCTGGGGCTGTTCAGCCTGGAAAAGAGAAGGCTTCGGGGAGAC
>VZRU01019250.1:174665-195548 GCA_013398155.1 Pedionomus torquatus
CACGTGTGGCTGTCACACACGGCGTCAAGCAAGAGGCGTTCCAGTGCCCTGTAGGACAAGGTCTCTCTCAGCCTCATGCTACTGGTTGGGCCAGAAATGAAAACGCTTCTGAAAGGTTGTGGGTTGCCACTGACCATAACAAGAGAGAGAAGTTTTAAAAGCTGAAGAACAGGCAAGAAACTCATCTCATTTCAATGAACTGGGGAGGACTGAATGGAAATTATCACTCTCTACAACTACCTGAAAGGAGGCTGCAGAGAGGCAGGGGTTGGTCTCTTCTCCCAAGTTACAGATGATAGGACAAGGGGTAATGGCTTCAAGTTGTGCCAGGGGAAGTTCAGGCTAGATATTAGGAAATATTTCTTTACTGAAAGGGTTGTCAGGTATTGGAATGGGCTGCCCAGGGAGGTGGTTGAGGCACCATCCCTGGAGGTATTCAAGAGAGAAGTTGACCTTGTGCTCAAGGATATGGCTTAGTGTTGGGTGGTGTGGGGTGTTGTTTATGGTTGTTGGTTTTTTTGTGGGGGTGTTTTTCGGGTTTTTTTTTGTTTGTTTGTTTGTTTTCTTTCCCCCCCCCATTGGTTGGACTAGATGATCTTAAAAGGTCCCTTCCAACCTAGGTGATTCTGTGATTCTGAAATATTTACTCCCCAATAGCACTATCAGCTTCAAGTCCGATTCTCCTTTAGGGGACAGAGAGTTTGATAAAAATGCAACATCCTGGTGCCAGTTGCGATAAATGCTCATCAAAGATGTATTTTGGTGGTGATAAGGAGCTGCGTGACTTGGTGGAGACCCAGTGCTCCAAGGCAGAGACTCGTGGGGGTGGCAGCCACACCTCTGTATGGGAGCAGCCCTTCTGCAGGGAAAGCAAATAAAAGAAATGAGCTCAGCTCTGACACAAAACATCTTTTAACTCAATTACTGTTTACAAACACAGCCCTGCTCCTGTCTGGGGAAGCAGAGCCCAGATACTGTCAAACTGGATAATGAAATGGAAAAGGAAAAGGGAGGAAGGACAACAAAAACCCAACCAAGCAACTGACCCCTTTGCCCCAACATCCCTCCTTCTCCTCGGTCATTTGGAGAAATGCATCCAATCCCACCCGGAGACTCGGCGAGGATTGGCCTCCCAAGAGGAGCAGGCAACATGAAAGTCTGGAATGTGCTCTGTCCTACACCCATCACAGCACGGCGTTTGAATATTGGATTTAGCGCTGTGCTTCCACAGATATAAAATTAGGCCGACAGAAGTCTGGATTCGGGCCCTTGCTCCATACTGCTAACTTGTAGAGAGCCGGTAGCCAAGAGCATTTGGAACGGTTGTCTCTCTCCAGATGCTGCCATTCATTTCTGTGGGAACAAGACCACTTACATCTAATTACAGTTTCTGCTCAAATTAACAGGACAGAAATGACAGCACACACACAAAAAAAAAAAAAAAGAAAGAAAAAAAAGGAAAAAAAAAACCAAAACAACAACAAAAACACACAAAACCACTTCTCTGGACTAACTGGGAGACCTTTCATCAGCACGGCTTATAAAGCGTTCGACTTTCAAACACACTGACTTTTAAGTAATTTTAAAGTTCACACGTTTCACCTGCTCAGTTTGTCCCCTCAGCCCATTAAAGAAACAGCAATAGGGAGAGGAAAGAGTTTCATTAAGATCTCCTGCTTGTGAAAGATCTGTTAAATGACCCTGCGGTCAACTATGGAATTGGGATCGTCGTGGGATAAAACATTATTTTCAATATCAAACCAAATGTCAGCTGTGCCTTAGGTAGCATAACATTGCGTGATGTGGACTAGAAGTGAGACAAAGACAAGTTGCCACTGATATTGCACGTAGACTGAACAATACATATGTAGTCTTGCATATGCAAACTCATCCATCTTTCACTTCATTGTGGAAATCAGGTCTGATTCCAGGGAAAGCATAAGAAAATCTACAGGTTTTGGATGAGAATCAAGCCAGCCGTGTGGACCTCCCTTCCTTGCGTCACATTTTCCATAGGGATCATACCAGTAGTCCATTGGATGCAGAATATTTCTACCCCTCTAAGTCCATTGGAATTTTGCTCTTGCCATCAGTTCCACTACGTCACCCTCACGGGTGTTGACTAACTTCACTTGGATTGGTCCAGACACGAAAAGGATGGAAACTGAGGCCACTGTGAGGCTCTGAGGTTCCTTTCCTCTGTTTCATCAGTGGCTGCAGACCCAAGAAGGGTCTCCCCATCTTGCTGGTCAATCAGCCTCCCATTCAGGTGTCCTCACAGCCCAACCAACAAGCTGTACATGCAAATCATTCTGTGCTATTAATCATTGATTAATTATTTTAGTCTGTGGGGAACCTAGACAGCATGGGTTGGGATGAGTTAACAGGATTTGGATAACAAGACAGCAGCAAAAGAAGCAGAACATGCTAAGAAGAAGAAAAGGAGCAATAAGCTTGGGAAGCTGACTTTTTAGATGCAAACAAGAAGCTCGTGGACCAAGCAAGCCACCAGTCATGGAAGAAGAAAAGGCTCGTGAACATTGCAAGGTAGTCAAAGTTTTATCGATCACCACGTGCGCTCTTCTTAGAGACTATATAAACGAGCTGTTGTAGGAATAAAGTGATTTCCATTCCCCCTCGATCACAGTCCATGCATTAATCCACCACACTGGTCCAGCCTTGGGTAGTTGCTGTCTCTCTTAGATCTTAACGTGTGGTACTTGAAATGATATATTTCAAAAGAGGGGGTTACGTCAACATAGTTAATATTAATAGCTTACACATTCAGTGGAAAGTTCTGTCCCTTTTTTTCACGTGAATTCATCAGCAAACGTTTGGGTATTACACGAAGATATAGTTGCAGCCCGGTTCTAAATAGGAAAGGGGGACCCAGAGCATCACCCAGCTCTCGTGCAGCGGAGGAACAGGCACTGTCCCACGTACTGATAAAGACTGTTTAATCGTTTCTAAGCTCCGAGTGAATCTCCACCTGACAGACACAGATATATACAAGCAAACACTTATCAGCTCGGCGTGAGGAAGTTACAGCCTTGGAAAGGAATGGGCAAATAACCATGCAAAGAAGTTGCTGCCGGGTACGGGTCCCTCTGTCCGATGTTACAGGGAGGTAAGGGCCAAATATAAGTGATGAATTACACTTTATAGGGTACCCACAACCCCTCTTAACACCCATGCCACTGTCAAAACCAAATAAAAAATTAAAAATAAGTTTGTAGCTCGCTTCCAACACACCAGCTCCAAAATGCTGAAAGATATTTTTGCCCCATAAATCACAACGGGACACGATTTTAAAGGATCTGAGAGCCAGGTCCAGCTCCTGACTGGTCCCAAGGGGCAAAGTAAAAGCACAGAAAACATCACACACTGATTTTGCACGTGCCAGTTGCGAGGGCAGCTGATTAAGGAGCAAGAATTTACAGACTGAAATGCACAAAATTTGACTTTTCCTTCTATTTCAGCAGCAGAGCCCTTAAGACACAACAAAGTAAAACTCCTCTAGAAATACAGACTTTACCTCACACTGGACAGACTTTAATAAACCTTTCAAACCTGAGACAAATAAAAGAGCAGGAGGAAATATTGTACAATGTGAATCTAGAGCAAATTGACAGGAAAAACAGGAATTAGTTTTAACTGAAGCTTTTTTTCCCTGTCCTGCTTTTCCTTAGGAGAAAGGAAGGCTTTCCATTTGCTCCCACTTACTTATGCTGAACACAGACACGGTGTTTCAGCACGTTAAGCCCATTTAAAAGTGATTTTCAAACAAGCACTGTAAAATTCCTCACTAAAGATCCAGCCTGGTTTCCCCTGTAGTCAAGACTTGGAGCTCAATAGGCCGTTGCGTTGGACCTTTAAGGTTAGATGTTCAGAAGCTTCTCAGTGACTCCCAGTGTGTCTCCACAGTTAGTTAAGTTGTGTCTGAGCCTGATCCTTAACTCAGAAATCATCTGCACGGCTAGCCCTCAATGTACCTATAGTATGATGCTTGAACACCTTCAGAAAAGGGAGGTTAATTTTGGGTTGGAAGGGACCTTAAAGATCCTCTAGTTCCAACCCCACTGCCATGGGGCAGGGACACCTTCCACTAGACCACGTTGCTTAAAGCCCCATCCAACCAGCCCTTCTGGGGAGCTGTGAGGGAAGAGGATGTGAACTTCTTCCATGGGTGGTACAGTAGGAGCTGAGGCTGAAGGAACAGCTTCTCAGGATACTCCTCAGCTACACTTAGCTGGTGATGTTAAATCCACTGTTTGACTTTGCACTGAGAGGGACTGCACGTGCTCGCATGGCTGGTGGCCACAAAGCAGAAACTTAGAAATTTATGAGCACCTTTGCAATGAAAACACTGTTAAGTGTGTGAATATTGCTGTTACCACTGAAGCCATCTGTATACTTAATTTTAAGGTAAGTTCATCTCTTCTGCTGAATCCAATCTCTAGAACCTCCCTAAAAGTCCTACTTTCCACAGGATCAACATCCCAGCCTACCCTTCCAGGGAGGTTCTATGGAGTGGAGAACCACAGCTGCAGTTACAATTCCATTTCTATATTTTACTTTATTTTTTTTAAACAAGTCAACAGAGGTTTAGCTTCCTGGAATTAAACTCACATGGGAATTAAACTCACTGGTAGCTATAACAAGAGACTAAGAGGCATGAACTAGATACAAGAGAAGAAAAAAGAAACATCTATCTTCAAGTTGCTAAAAGATTCAAAATAATTTTGTAAGGGACTAAATGTTGATTTTTTTTTTTCTGGTAGGTAAAAAACACAAACCAAAACCAGAGAGGATTGAATTTGTATAACAAGGAAACAGACAACTATCAATTTGTGATCAGCTTGCACTATCTTCGTCTTTCCCAGAAGAGATTTGTTTCTAGCCAAATATTAGGGATGTTGTCAGTTGGTTCCAAGGATAAATTCCTGCAACAACAGTTGACAGGTTTAAAGCTTTATCCAGAGGGAACATGATAGGGAATGTGCAACAGAACCGATTTTTCACTTGAGACTCACTCCAAGAGCTGCAAAACTACCAGAGTTTCCTGAAATATAGGACAGATTTCCTCAGGTTATTGCTGTACACACACGTCCACACGGCCAACAATTAAAAATTCACAAGAACATCTTGCCACACGGCTCAGCAATTCAACTCGCTTTCCAGTCTCCACATTTAATCTTACCTTGAGCGTTCCTTATCTCAGGAGGAAGCTCTGTCTCACAGTTAAGACAGGACCAGGCTGCAAAGTCAGAAGAGTTCAAGTCCCAGTCCTGCTTCTGAGTTGTGAAGAACTTGTATAATCCCTCCAAAATGCAGCTTTCCATATGGGGATAATACCACTTTCTCTTACTTGTCTGTTCAGTCTCTCCATATCCCAAGTTATTTAGGAAACAGTTTCTTATCACAGATTGGCCTTTTGCTTTGTGGACCAAGCCACCCAACGCCATCGGAACCCTTAAAGAACACAGCAATAGCAGTGAAAGCTAGTGAAATAATGCCAAAGGATATCATGGCGTACGCAGCTTAAAGCCAGGCTAGACAAAAAAAGCCCCCCCCAGATTGTTTTAAACAAAACTGATCCTGTCTTGAAGACCACGGATCAGCCACATCATTGCTTCTCAATATGGTTCACCACTTAAGAGTCATTTCTTCTCTTGCCCTGGTACGAGGCTTCTGAGTCTAAAGGGATTTAATCATTAATTTAACATTTATTGCATGAACACCAGGAGGAAGGAAGTCAGTTTTGCGACTCCTATCCCAAAAAGGAGCTGAACAGGCCCTTCAATTTTAGGTTGACATGCAGATGGAGAGACTTCAGGATGAAACTCCCTGGCTAATAGAGGCCAGATGTCAGGACAGACGATTGCAGTAGATCCCGATGGTTTTACCCAAAAAATTGGCTAATGCACTGTGGCCAACTGTCAGCTCAGGCTCCCGAGCAAGCAGTGATTTCTTGCTGTATCAACACACAGGCCATGCATGGAGGAGTCCCAGGGAAGCCTGTGCAAAACTCCAAAGAGCAAATACCATCCCAAATACCATAGGCCATTCGGTGATTTTCTTTGGCATACAGGGGAAAAAGGGATGCGTTCGGAAGAGTACAGCCTGCAAATTGTTCACCCCGTTCCAGTAAGCCTCCTAAATCATCTGGAGGTGTCCCAGTTAAGCAGAAGCACAATCCCTATTAAGTGGCACTCATTGCCACTAAGCATCGTTGGACTTACACGATTTCCCTTGTAGATGTCTGGATTAAGTGGTTTTGCCAACTAAGCACCTCCTTTTTCTGATTCAGCGGAGCGTACTGAACCGCACGTATTTTACCGCTTTAAATATTTCAAATAGCATGAAAACTGGCTGGGTTTTGTGGAAATTAAAATATGGTTTATCTGTTGCACAAATTTTCAATACACGTGAGCTCCCAAGGCATGCGGAATACATTTCACCCCATCTATACATACAGGCCTGCATTATGTATAGAGCAGTTCTCAGGGAGCAGCCAACAGCCTTCCCGTGCACTTACCCTGGTCCGATAACATTCTTAGGAAAGAGAAATCGTATGCCGAACGTTGGAATTATGTCAGCTCACAAAGGAAGGGGATATAAATAAATAAATAAATAAATAAATAAGCAAGCAAGCCCCGAATCCAGGCAACTTGAAGCAAAGCTCTGAGAAACCGCCCGTTCTCAATAAGGGGGAAAAAATAAAAATAAAAATAAAAAAAAAAAATAATCTGAAGGCTGGTGCATTTGGAGGCTTTCAGAGCGCGGTTCATTGAGAAATGCCTCTTTCATTGGACACTCAAAGCTCTAGAGTCACATCTGTTTGTGCTGGGCTGAGATTGGCAATGCCGCTCCTGCTGATGAAAGCCGAAGCGGTGGTGCCAACCTGCAGGGGAAAAAGCGTGGCTTTCAGGATTTTTTCCTTTCTTTATTCTCATGCAGTGCCAAGGCGGCAAAAGAGGCGAAGGGCACACCAGTTTTCCTCAGAGGATCAGGGGGATGGAAGGAGGAGGGGGTGAGGAGCTGGGCGCAAGGAGGGAATCTTGCCGGAAAGCTGAACCTGTCGCGGAGTTTTTCCTTTTCTGATGATAACAGAGCAGGTCAACCACGATCTGGACCATGGAAGGCAACAGAAGGTTTGCCATTAGCTACCCAAAAGGCAGCTTCAGTCACTGTGCCTCTGTGTGACAAACACCTGGGCTCCCAGCCTTGAGCGTGACTGTGCCTGATTTTCAGAACATAATCTTTACAAATTGCTTCCTTTTCAGGTGAGGCAGATCAAGCCCTCACAGTTGTTTTTTTTTTCAGACTCCCACGTTGGAGCCAGTGAAGCATTCAGGCACTGATGAATTAGGGGTTGCAAAGCTGACCATCCAGGTGCTTGGTCCCAAAAGACCCTAAAAGCTTTATGGCAAATGCCCCAGTTCCTTTACCAAGGGATAGGGAGAGCTGGAGGCCTCTGAATTTGGCTGATGGGACTTTTGCTACTCACGTTTAATTCAGCATGGTCCAAACAACTCACACTTCCATTTTTCTCCATCCTCTCCTGAGATTAGCCAAGGAACAAAACACACATACAAGCCAGTCTATAGTCCACGAGATGCAGACAAATTCCAATCTGATCCCTCCATTCCAGGATAGCAGGGGCAGGGACACACACTTCATTTAGGGACCTTAAAGATCAAATAGATGCTGTGGCCCACAGACAAAGCCCTAAAATAGGGCTCATCCAGGAATTAACACAAGGCTCAGGGTTCCACCCTTCTGATGGAGCAGAAGCCGCAAATTATTTGAAACCCAGGTTCCAAATATTCAAGTGGAAAATGGGCAGGAAAACACCTCTTGAAACAGCGTCACCAGAAGGAAAATAGCACATGATTCATGAGGCCAGATCTCAGGGAGGTTTTTGGTGCCTTCATAGGGGAAGATTTAAAAAATAAAATAAAATAAAGGACTTAGACTTGCAGCAGGACTGATATTTCAGCCAGCCTCATTCTCATGCCTTATAAAACGTCTGAGAATAATTAGATCTGATTCTTTTCTTTAATTAGCCTTGTGCCTCATTACAGTAGTTCACTGCCATGTCTTTATTTACTTGATTATATCTTCTCCACACCTTTGCCTTCCCTCGTTCACCTAATCTTAACATCTTTTTTTCTTCCCTTAAAGCTCTTTATTTTAATGCTTTGATGTTATATTGGCTCCCTCCCCCCCCAACATGCTTTGTTTAAAAGAAAAACAAAGATAGAAAATCTATACACAAAACAGAAGAGTCAACTACATCTTGACAAATCAAGCTTTTAAAAAGTCAGAAAAAGCAGATTTAAAGATGAAAGCTCATTCTTAACCCAGCTTCCTTCTTCAGAGACCTTAATATGATCTCTTTATGTAACTGTTTGGCAATTAATTCAAAATATAATGCAAGCTGCAATTTCTCAGAGACATGCATTCATTAGGTTTGTGGAGAGCATATAGTTTTCAGACTTTGATTGATTTTTAAATCTCATTGAGACGTACAGAACAAGACATCTTTTAAAGACATCAATTGTCCAAACAACCACTGTCTGAATCTACAAATTTACAAGAAACAGATGTTTTTCTCATGAGTGGAAAACAGAATTTCCCCAGAAGACTAGTAACAACATTTATTCTTAGAGCAGTGACAAGCCCTGTTCAAGTTATGACCTACATAAGTAGAAAACCAGCAGTTCATCATCACAGTTTGCCCTTCTCAACACATTACCAAGGGTCATAAGCAGGGGCCAACACCCAAGCTTGGAGAGATCAGATTCCTGAATGTCTAAGATCATAACCTGCAAACTACAAGTGCCCAGAGCATCTTTATCACTTCCATCCTCTTGAAGATGCCTTTGCATTGCACTTGTGGCATGATCATACCCAAAGTTGTTCAGCTGATCCTTCAATGCAATAGTTCCCTGGCATACTCTGAAATACAAGAAAAGATATTAAGCAGCCACAAGCTATGGAATATGGCATTAAGGTCTACTGGCATAAGTTTCAGGTACCCAGAGTGTTCATTAAACAGGAAAGAGTTTAATTGAGCTCAGAGTTAGTTTTCAAGCATCTTTGAGTGGAATCAGGAATCCAAATCCTGCTGCCTTTCTAATCTTGCCACTCCCGACTTACTGAAAGTGCTTCAAAGTCCCTGCCCTGCTCTGCCTCCAGATGCAGCACTGCTACTGAATGATGATGCTGATCGAAAATGGAGTCACTGCCTGGAAAGAACTAGAGACATCCAAAATCCTGGTATAAACCAAAGTATTCCCTGTATTTTTTTCTCATGTAAATGTCCTGAAGCATCAGACACAGTCCCATGGTGCCGTATTTCATAGGACTGGGGAGGGAGACAGTGAGAATCTGAGATACATTGCAGTACCCACTGATTATCTTCCAGGTAAGCATTCCTCTGCAAGCCTCATGTTTTAGAAATTCCAACCCAGACACCTTTGTTACAGCAATTAAACTCATTACTGCATAGAAGATAAAAGCTAAAATAAGCTGCTTGTTGAGCATTATCACCCGCAGGACTTTAGTGGTCATTGTATTGAAGACCATACCAGCTCTGCAAGCATAAAGACAACCTTCAGACCCTACTATGTTCTTCAAATACGTAACACAGACCTTCCATTAGAAAAGGTACAACAATACATATGTACACAGAATTATTTGCAGCAGGACTCAAATTTCTTACGCCACTAGATCTTAGATGACACAGGTCAGGTACAATATGAAAAAAAGCCAAGAAGCAGATTGAGAAATGAAGAGGATCAACAGTGGGAGTGGTGGCAGAGTATGAATAAAAAGCAGAAAAAGGGAAGGATGTTGCTGTTGGGTGAAGTGGTCAATTTTTGGCAAACCAGCAGAAGAGAAAAGGAGCAGAAGAGAAAGGTATGAGAAATTCACAAGAAGTGAAAGCAGAGGCAAGGCATGAAACAGAAGCACTGGACTCTGGCCCAAACACACTCTCCCTTTTGAGTCTGGAGAGAGCCAGCAGTAATCATACATCCTAAGTCGTTCTCTCCTGCATGCAGGAATCATGGTCTAATAGACAAACACCAAAACAAAAACCAAGTCCCCTTGCTTCTTTGGCCACCTTGCTGTCAACTCAGCACCTCGGTGCAGATGGCAAATACCTATTCCACAGGCACTCACCAATTGGACCTTGTTTTCTAGCAAGAAACAAAACCTCTCAGGACTCTTCTCTCCCAAGATGTGACATCTCACCACCTGAGTTAGACCAGGAAAGCCTGAGTGCTCAGCTACGACCCAGCAATATGCCTTTCTCTGGGAGACCACACACAAGACGCTACAGGGATACAGGAGCCAAGCTGCAATCTAGCACCATGGTCCTTCTCATAGTCCATGACCCTTCTCTCAAGATAGCTACAGCAAGCTCACAAGGTAGGAGAGCAGAACAGGGCAGCAGCACTGCCCTGCCAAGTATACAAGGCACCAGCTTTCAGATTCAGGGAGCAGGGGCCAGTTCTGAGCTTCACATTCAGTGCATGAAACCAGAGAAGTAAGGAGGTACTGTTAGCATCACAATGAATGGAAGCCAGAATACAAGCTCTGATCTGGTTCAGAGAGGGTCCAATGGTGTCCCAAAATCTGATTTTATGGGGACAAAATAAAAAAAAAATAAAAAAAAAATCAGCAAAACATGCTGACAATGATGACAATATTGATGGGTTCCTCAAGAGTCTCAGACGATCAGGATCCTGGCCCTGTCCTCTTTCCTCAGACAAAACTACTGAAGAGAGGAATTTCCTCTGCGACAGAGTGTGCTGGAAGCATGCCCAGGCCCACCACGGCTCCATCCCAGTAGTTCAGCGCGGAGCCCCCGGTGCTATTCACGATCAAGAGAGTGGATTCTATAGCCCCCTGCTTCCCCCTTCCCCGCCGGCAGCCAAATTCCAACACTGGCGCTATGCAAATCCACCTCAGCCTCCGCGCCCCCCACTCCTTTGCTCTATACCATATTTTATTGAGCTATTGTTTCTCTAGGACAGTACAGAAAACATCACGTATTGTCCTCCACTGACAGTCTCCAGCCAGAGAGGAAAATATTCCTGCCCTCTGGGATGGGCTTTGCAAGCACACAGCACGTGCTTGCGCCCCGTTCATGGTACCACGCTCTGGCAATGTGGGGTAAACACCAGCCCGTTATCCCAGCTGATGGCAATTCCGAATAGCGGGCTCCCGTTTCGGGCAGCTGACAGGCAGCCCCCCCCAGCATCCAAGGTGCCCAACGAGGCACCCAACATCATCCACTAATTGGACCGCGGCAGCTTACAGGCAGCCGAATTCCCCGCAGACGGGGTTGCGTAACCGGGGTTTAAGGGCGGATATCCTACGGCACCGGGCTCTGCCGGGATCCTCCGTCGACTCCAGCGCGCGTCCAAAGCAATTACAGCAACATGACTCGTCCAGGCGGTTCTACTGGTGGAGCCACGTTTTTATTTCTCCCACCTGGCAAAATAAAAAGCAGGAGAGAATTATTTGTCAGCTCAATCCCTGTGTTAATCTAGTTGCAAGTATAATGTGATTTCCCTCCTGCCCCAGTAGTAGGTATTGCAACACCTTACATATGGATCATTTTAATCTAATATAATCTGGCTGGCTAGAAAGAAGGTTTCCCTCCACCCCAGCTGCTTGTGATTAATGCTAAATATACATGCCAAGCTTCAATCAGCAAGAGTGTGCATCTTAGCCAGTCTGTATTTGGTAAATCAACAGTAAACCCTACAAAATGCACAAGATGCTGCAAAGCTTTACATGCTTAAATTAGATCCAGCTCTTTTTTTCCCCCCTCAAATGCTTCCTCTATTTGCCATTTCTAATGCGTCGTGATCTATTACTTCTTTTCTTTATGCAGAATTCCTTTAAAAGCTGCCGATTACAGAAGATAAGAAGCATCACCTCACCTTTACAAATAACACACCGTGGACACTCAATTAACGGTTTTGTCCTCTTCATTTCACATCCACTTCCTGCAAACTTCAGCAAGAAGAGCAGCATTTCTGTTGAAACCAAGATCAAGCACATATGTTATAACAAAAAAACCCCACAAAGCCAATAAATGATAGCTTTTTAATCATTATTAAATACAAACATGTATTCTTCTTTTACTATAATTATCAAACTGGGATTAATATAATCTTGTATATTGCTTCTCTTCACGGTGAATTAAATTATGTAAAAAGTCTCCCACTAGTATTCTTCCCCAGCAAGAAACATTTTAATTGTAAATTCGCCTTTTGGAGTCTTTAAATTACACACGCACACACATTAAAAAAGGCCAGTACTATGGATGGTGTGTATCCACTAATCTGTAAATAGACTCCTAGTCCAGGACTCATCTCTGAAATGCGGCATCAATTGCACAGGCTCCCATTTAGTTTTAGTTGAATAAAGCCATACTAGATACGCAAATAACATCAAACTTGCCGGATTAGACAGGGGCACCTCGTACTCTAAATCATGATTGTCAATCATCACCCAGGATTAAGGGATATAGTTTAAAAACCTAAAAGCAAGCACTTCCTTTTAACTTCTGCCTACTGTGCATTTTGGATTATCGCCCAGAAACAGTATTACTTGAAACAAGGCTGCCTCCCTTCTACCATCTCAGGGAAGTGCATCTTTACCATCTGCTAACCTCCATTGGGTGGAAAGGAGGGAAGGGGGGGAGAGAGAAAAAAATATAATAAAGTCTCAGCAAAGCATACAATTTAGATTTGAGATCTACTGCCAACTGTGATTATATTTATAACTTGCTTTTCACAGAAAAAATGGGGGGTTATTTTTGGCTTAATAAGCGTTTTCTGAACACAGTCACTATTCTTACCACAAAGATGTGTGGCAGCTGAAAACCAGAGTGGCTACTCTATTCTGGCTGCCTTCCACATGAAGGGTTTGGAAAAATACCTGGCATGTATTTCGGTGTCCTCCCCCAAAACGGAGCAACATCCCAAGGATGACTCTGCCTGTCCTCCTTCACACAAGAGTCAACACTCAGCCTTCCTTCTCAGTCCTGCACCTCTTCCCTCCACCACTTCTCTGAGGTTCCCGTGGTTGAGCTACGAGAGACTTCTGCATAGGTAGTTGGCACTTCAAAAGTCTCTCCTTTACTGTCAGAAAAGGCCACAGGAGATCAGTCAGCGAATGCTAACACTGAACGTGTAGGATGGTTCAACAAACTGAACTCCAGATTGGGTCATAAACTGGAAATAATTGATGGGAACAGAATCATAGAATGGTTAGAGTTGGAAGGGACCTTAAAGATCATCGAGTTCCAGCCACCCTGCCCTGGGCAGGGACACCTCCCACCACACCAGGTTGCTCCAAGCCCCATCCAGCCTGGCCTTGAACCCCTCCAGGGATGGGGCAGCCACAGCTTCTCTGGGCAACCTGTTCCAGTGCCTCACCACCCTCACAGCAAAGAATGTCTTCCTAATATCTAATCTAAATCTCCCCTCTTCCAATTTAAAACCATTACCCCTTGTCCTATCACCAGATTCCATGACAAAGAGTCCCTCTCTAGATCTCCTGTAGGCTCCTTTCAGATCCTGGAAGGCTGCTAGGTGGTCTCCCCAGAATAGTTAACCGAACTGGCTGCCTTGTTTGGCCCCTAACTCCTCTCTCAACACCTGATTTTCCAGGCAAATGAGTATGTGGTTTTCCTTATTTGATGTAAAAATTCAGGGTGCTCTTGGGCATTTGGTTGTTTCTGCTCAACAACTGTTGTGCCAACCGATGTACCCACACATACAAGTCATATGGAGAGCTGGACACAAGAGAACAATTGTGGGACCCAAGCGTGGCTAAATCCAGGCAGAAGAGAAGCTGCACAAGGAATCAGACAGAGAGAAGCTGTCTACATGAACAAGGACCTGTCTGCTCCATTTGAAGGCATTTCCATCAGTGGTTCTGTGCTTCTGTTCCTTTGGCTACTACCAAGGACAATAATATACACCCCTTCATTCACATCCATCCTCACGGAATCAGTTAAATCTTGCAAAACACTAAGGTACACCACATTAATGGGCATGTTATGGCCCACTGAAGTTATTCAGGTATGTAAAACCTCTCCAAATCCATGGGATTTAAACATCCCAATACTTCTGTGGATCTGAGTTTCTGAACTAGAGGCTGCAGTGTTGAGTCCACTCAGCTTTCCATTGCAGATACCTCACATGTCCTGCCAGGGGATCCTCCATAAGCAAAGGTATCTGCTTCTGCTTATGAGTGTGTGTGTGTGTCTCTTCTTTCTCCCTGCATATATGTATATTTATGCACACAGGTAGTTTTATAAGATTTTTAAACACATGGTGTGTAATGTAGTCAAGTTCTAAGGAAGAAAAAAAACAAACCAGAAGAAAATAAAGTATCATCACTGCTATCCTGTTCTATAAAATAGGACTAAAGCAACTTCCAAAGCTAATCAGATTTTTTCAAAAAAATCAATATCTTTGGAATACCTCTATAGTTAAGACACTCACCAGACTCTGGGGACAAGCGCCATATCCTCAGCTGGTGTAAACTGCCTCAGCTGCACTGACTTCTTCTGCACTCCCACAATCTAAATGAGTCCATGATCTTTCCCCTAAGGTACAGTTTATGGCTGCATACTGATTAAAGAAAATATACACTGGTTCTTTAAGCAAGAAGGGGAAAAAAAAAACTCAGCTAAGGCTAATCTTATCAACATATAACCTTTTAATCAGATTATTGAAACAACATGTTAATTTATGAAAAGTTCAGCATTCTATTAAATTGCAAACAACGTAGTGAATTGCAACCCAACAGGCTCCTTCATTGAATTCATGCAGCCACTCCTGGCAAAGGCATTCCAAATTTGAACTTAATTAATATTCCTACTCCTGGTTTCCATAGTTTCTTTTTAAACACGAGTACCAGCAGAAACTGCCAGTAACTTTACCCATATTCTCAATAATAACCCCCCTCCGGCTGTCAATATGTATGAAAGGAAAAATTTTTTGCATACCCCAAACAGCCTGTCATTTTCCTGTCTTTTGTCAAAAATATGTTGGCAACTTCTTCCCCCCCCNCAAAAGGACATATTAAATCATTAGATCCTATTTCCCCTTTTTTTTTTTTCTTTCTTTTTTTTGCTTACACAGCTTAAGATGCTTAACTGTTTCTCCTCTTGGGTAATGAGCAAGGCACCTTCCCTACTTCGTGTATTGGAAAGAGAGAGCAGTAGGCACAACCCCCCAGCTTCAGATGACAGAAACACCACAAAACACAAGTTTCATAGAGATATGGAAATAAAAAAATAATAAATAATAGTACTTTCCTTGGAGAATCAAGATCTTAAGTGACGAAAATGCTTGAAGCGTTTCACATTTTCCTTCCTTGCCTAGGAACTTCAAAAAATGGCCAGTGCCCACCTTGGACCAAGAATTTATGACTCTAAATATGTTTTAAAGCTAGCCTGAATATCAGAAGAGGCCAAGAAAGTCTCATTCACTTGGGTAAACTGTAAACCAGGATTTGTGGTTGATTCCAGCTCATAATCCAACAGCCCTATAAGACTGTGCTTTTTCTAGACCACTTAATGGCAACAGTCAGGGCACTTTTCAAGAGGTACCTGCTAAAGGACTAGTTCTTCCCTTAGCATACAGATCTTGCGATGCCTTACATATCACTGCCACTCCAGACTTCACAGTTTCCCATGTCAGGAACTGTACCTAAAACTTTTTCCAGAATTGAAACCCACATGGAAGTTCAGGGTCTCACCATGGATACATGCAAACTGATTCTTCTCTCCGAATTTCTAGGAGTGGGGTTTTTTTCAGCCCACCAATCCATTTTAACCAAACATGGCATAGAAGATTAAAAAAAACCCAAACATCTGTGCTCCAGTAAATTTTGTGCAAAACATTCAATGCAAAGTTCAGAAATACAAATTAATGCCTTACTAAAAGGCTACAGTGAGCTCAGCTGTAGTTTGATGTTTATCCCATCTCTCAACCAGTCAAAATGTGTGAACTGGCGTCTGGTTAGCACGTATGTTAACGTATATCTCACAAGGATCCACAAGATAGCTGGCCACTCACCCACACAGAATTTGGGAGACACAGCATAGCACAGAGAGTGTTCCAGAGCAATTTAAGGGAGTCTTAGGAGCCTTCAAGGGGAGGAACCTGGTGGACATCATCCCCCAGGTAACCAGACTTGGTTGACTCAGATGTTCAAAGAGAAACTCTTAGAAAAAGAAACAGCAATTAACAACCCCCTTACAAAATAGGACTCAGATACACACAATCAGGAAATCAGCTCTCTGCACCTAATTTTTTTTCCAGAGCTGTTAAACTGCTTGTTCTTTATGGCTTGAATTCAGTATTGATTCTGCTTTAAAAATAAGGGGATAGACCAGACGGCTTTCTGAGGTTCCTTTCTATCTGAGCTATCCCATGTCTATCATATACCTGCGAATACAAGCAGTAAGAGCTACACTTGCCACACACCTAAGTACAGTTGAACTGACCAGCTGCCAGGTTAGGCTACAGAAAAATCCGAGTCAATACAGGTTAAGCTCACGTATGGTAAACTGGCACAGCGAGTCCACGGCATGCCCTCAACAGGTACAGGAGACAGATAGCGATGCCATGAACCAACCCAACACACCAAGGCAACTTTGGGCTGGACAGGACCTGTACTTCACTCCATCAAAGCTGATGTCATCCACAATTTTGAAGATTTTGCAGAATACAAAGTCTGCTTTCAGGGTACCACAGTGTAAAAAAAGGTGATCTTTCATCCTGCCATTCCAAATTCTTCTGTTTTATTGAGTTGAATCAACCAGGTTCTGTTAGCAGTTGCCTCCTTTGTTGCCAGACGGGGAAGCTCAAAGCCACCTGTGAATCAGGAGGGGACAAGACGACAAGCAACTGCTTGACTGATAAAGATCCTATTCTTGGACTAGTTCCTGTCTATCCTGCCAAATATGCCTTGGCTGAAGAGTGTGTGGTGGCCTGGGAGGAGGGACGAAAAGAGGGGAGGGAGTGCCAAGGACTGCAACTGCCTCCAGTTCAGGTAGCCTCAAGGCAGAGTCTAAAGAGAATGGCAGGTCAGATGGAAGCAGGCTGGGAGAGACTGGGCATCTGAGACGATGTCCAAGCAAACCCAGAATTTTCTTCAGAAGTAGACAAATAATTTCTCCTTCATCTTGGTGGTAGCCTTAGGGACTCTCAAAGTCCTAAGCTGAGGGAATTGTTTAAAAAAAAAAAAAATTGATCAGGAAGCCCAAGCGGTCCTTTGATGGCACAAAAATATGTTTTGTGGTTCGCAGTTCATAACATCAGGAAAGGGAATTATGATGGGCAGAAATACCATTCATTGCTGCAGAGAGTAAAAAATTTTCTAATTCTTCATCTCCTTTGGGAAGGGCAACAGAGAAGCCCTTCTCTGAATCTGACAAACATTAGCTAGAAGATGGATCCTGGAAAACAAGAGGGTGAAAACAGCGAGGACATACAAGGGCAGCTCATAAACAGAGCCCTGCAGGGAACAGACAGACATGAGGTCCACCCCAACAGACTGCCAGGGCAGCTCTGAAATAGTAAAAAAGCCCAAGAAGTCATTCAGAGCAGGACCAGTACTGCAGAACTTCACCTATGAAGGGAAGTTCACTGTGGAAAAAGAGATCCAGAAAAGAAGCTTTCAAGGACGACAGAAGAAAGTCCATTTCTACAAGAAGCCAGTGATGGAACAGATGGATGGCATCTGTAGATTGTCTAACTTGTATCGTACCTCATTGGGCAGTCTTAGACAAATGCACAATCATCAGTCGACCAAACGGTCAGACAGCAGCTGTCACTCATGCAGGCAGAGCTGAGATCCAAGGGGGAGCAAAATGAGAGGGCCTCTTCTTCTCTGCCAAGGACCAGCAGGTGTGGACGGAGAGAGATGCCAAGCAGAAGGGAACCAAGCTAGAAGAAAACTCATTTTGTTTGAAGTTAGCCAGTGTCAGATTAAAGAAATCAAAGACTTGTTTAGAGTAAAGCAAAGAGAAATAAAGGAAGCATTTTTCAGATTTCAGGCCAAGCCTTTTGTCCAGTTTAACCTCTTTTCTCTCATCCCTCCATTTGCTTGTTTTCTTCATCAGTCGCAACAGAATGGCTCCTCCAGAAGAGGCTCAGCCCTTGGCTTTGAGATCACCAAAGAGACCAAGATCAAAGCAATTTTGGAAGCGCAGTTTTCATGCCCTGCATCAGCATGTATGCTAACGTGCTCCTTCACGCACCACTGCCACTGGAGATAGTCAGAGTTACTGCACGGCCTTCGCAAAGACAACTACCAAACTCTGAAAAGGCAGCGCTTGCCCGCTATCAAGTTCTTTTTCTCCAGTCTACCACCAGACTTCCAAACAGAAACAAAATCAGCTCTAGATTCTTCCATTTGCCAGGGAAAACAAAATGCAAGGAGCCAAGCAAGCTGAGAGGGCTGAATTCATTACAGACAGTCTTCAACGGTCAAAATAACGAGTATCAGTGGGCTTCGTTGGCCTCTGCAAGTAGGTGAAGCAATCTTACCCCTTAGGCGTCTCATTTTAGCTGGTCTAAACAAGTGGCTCACGTCCCTTTATAACTGATGAAGCAGCTGAGACTCTTCTAGGAAGCAAATCATCTGTCCTACTTTAGTTGTATGCCAGGATGAATCAGACTTTGGAATAGCTCCCCTCTCTCTTCGTCCATGATGTAAGGAGCCTGCACAACTAGCACAGCACGCATTTAAATTCACAGAGTGGGAATTTGGTGGTATCAGTCCCTGACGATGTTGCCATGCCTTGAGAACTGCTCCACTTTCCCCTCTCTTGGCTCCAGCGATGCTTTGCATGGCACTGCAGAGTAGCTGCGTTGTCTTCTACAACCGCGTTTCACTGCAGAATTGGCTCCGTTCCGTTTTCCCCTTGGAATGCACACGGTTCGACATTCAAAAATAACATCCCACCAAATTAAAAACAAAAAAATTAAACCCCGTTATGTTACTTTCCCCTACAATCCTCAGAACATTCAGTTCTTTCTACGCCTTTTTTATACAGACCAAGTTCTGCTCAAGAATGAGAGCCATTTCTTGTCTTCCACGGCACGAAGTGATTTGCTGGCACATAAAATTAAAGGCAAGAACACTTCAATTCAAAGTTCGAGACAAGTGTAAGAGTGGATCTGACAGCACGCTATAGCAGTCAGGCAATTTTTTTAAAGAGAGTTGACAGACTCTTAACAAGTTTTTAAGAGTAAAGGGCAGATATTTTCTGGGCCTGATTAGGTCCTAGAAATAAAGAACAAAGATGAACTCTCTTCTTGAGCTGATATTGCTGTTGATTTCTGCCCTCGCAACATGACTGAACGGTTGAGCACTAAGCACTCCCGTTGAATCATTATTTTCTGCCTTCTCTTTTTAAGCTAGGTTCCCAACGTTGCTAAATGTACCACTTTTACATGAAACAAAACAGAAAACTGCCCACCTTCCAGTTTGTTACCTCATACGGTGGGTCTGAATTGAAAACCCCAACATGGAGAGAATTACGCGCTGCACAAAGAATAGCTTGGGTTTTCTCAACGTGCGTGGTGTCTTAAATGGGAAACAAACTAGGTTTTGGATCACATTGCTGCCACATGAGGCATTCTCCCTCTGGTGGTCTGATCTGAGGGTACATTCTGGACTAATTTCCCAGGGGGAGGCTGTCAGCTCTTTCACACCCTTCCCCTCCTCCCTATAGACAACCTGCAGTATTATTCTTACAGGAACGTTATTTATCAAGACCAAATAAATAATTTCCTTTAAAGCAAAGAGCCTTCATAGTGTAACACTTCAAAGGGTTCTTTGCCCACCTTGGTATGGATTACCACCACCTTGGACGTGGGTCTTTTCGTCTCCCCAAAAGCCACTTCAAGCTATTTTTCACTTTTGAGAGAAGAGGCATTCTTTGTTGCTAACAAAACCACCACCTGAGCACCTCACTCGCCAACAAATTAAGTGCTATCAGCTAAACACGCTCCACCGTCTGCTCGGAGTTCTACACCAGTCATGGTAGGTTTTAATTTGATTAGTGATTGGGCTAAAAGCAGCTAAATAAAAATTATAATGCCCAAGAGCCACTTCGACTCGTTCAGACACTTTAAATACCAAATCCCTTCAGCAATATAACATTATAGACAAAACTGAGTTTAAAAGTACAAATCTAATTGATCTCAAGTGCATTGGAATTACTATATTTAGGCATTGGATTATGTACTACAGAAAGCCTCATGCTATGTAAGCAACAAAACTAATTGTGGAAAGACAAAGGTATGTGTCTAACGGGCTTATGGACTTTTAAAAATTCATATTTTCATTGAAGCTGGCAAAGTTACAGCTGCTCACACCAGCAGTGAATTTGGCACGGTGCCCTATACATTGAGCGAACACAAGCCAGCTAATTTCTGGTCTCCTTTTAGAAGGCCTGGACTTCAAGCCCCGCCTCAAACTTACTATTTAAGGCTCTCACTGTTGCAAGAAGAAAAGAAATAAATTAAAATCCAGCAAGTTGATTCTAAACAGCTGAGCAAGACTTTCTTGTCTTCAGTCACAACTAGGGGCTCAGTTCCTGCAGGCACTTATGGCAGATGCTCAGACATCCCAGAAGGATGCCAGTACGCTTTTAAAGAAGCTTTTCAAACGCAAAATACTATTTCATAGAATGATAGAATGGTTAGAGTTGGAAGGGACCTTAAAGATCATCCAGTTCCAACCCCCCTGCCATGGGCAGGGACACCTCCCACCACACCAGGTTGCTCCAAGCCCCATCCAGCCTGGCCTTGAACCCCTCCAGGG
>VZRU01019250.1:200777-229632 GCA_013398155.1 Pedionomus torquatus
TTACTTTTTTTTTTTTTTTTCCTTTTTTTTTTTTTGTTTAAATAGAAGGTCTTATACAATCCAGTATAAAGATTTCTGGAGAACATGGAAATGAAATGAAAAAAAAAAGTGTCTGGAGGAAATTATTTTTATTGAGGAAGAGTTTACAGATCTAAGTTTAAGTATTCACCTACTTTTTGCTGCCTCCTGTTAACAGGCATAATGAAAATATTGCACTGAGCATATGCATGGAAAAACACAGCTAATAAAGCAAGAAACATGGTAAATACATCTCATACAGCCTTAAAATAATTCAATCATACAACAAATCCTGAAGCATTTCTGTGATCCGCAATCTGAAAACGATGTTCACTGTTCTGAGCGTTTACAAATTGACACTTTTTTTTTTTTTTGTAGAAAGATTCTGTGTTGGTTAATAAAACCACAGCCTTAAAATTGTTGGCCTTCAGTTAGAGAGGTAACAGAGAGGTATCATCTGAATTCACATCAGAGCGTTTGAAAATCAATGGCAGCAGTATAAGCGTGCGCCTCCTCCAGTGTCCCAAACCCTTTGTGGCTTTGCCATGGCCGAGGAATAGAGCTCTGGAGCTCAACAAAGCAGCCCATCTCCCCGAATACTCTGAGACAGTCTGGCACCTTTCTCTTGTTAGCCGATAAAATGCTCTGCTAAATAGAAAATGAAGCAGAAGAACCTCAACTAACCAAGAGAAGTTCCACACAAGTCTGTCAATATTGACTACACCTAGGATATAGTTTTATTTGACTGACCCATAAAGGAGATTTCTAGAAATGCCGCTCTGAAGATGGGAGAGAAAGAAGTTTCCAGAACATACGCTGAGCCCAGAGTAGAAGTGTTACAGACGATTTGTTCAAGGATGATGTAAACCAGACTGAAGACACAAACCACAGCAGTTCCAACCGGTTTTCCACAAGAGCTCACTTGGAACAAAGGTCTATTTACAATTTTCAACCGCTCGTGGAAAAGCTGCTCCAGATGTTTCGAACATCACCATTGCTTCAGTTCACTATATGCACACTACGGGTCCACCCCAGAAACACCTGGAATAAACGCTGGAGAATAACGGACACAGAAGTAGCCCGTCGCCAATATTGACATTACGATCAGTGGAAGAGAAGTTTTCGCACACTTCAACATTTTATATTGCTCAGGCACTGAGAGGATCGATCATCTTCAGCACAGGAATTTTCAGCTCTGGGGTTTTGCTAGAGCCATGGTCCATTCCTCCCACATATGAACAACTGGGCTACATTTTCTCCTTTCACTTCGTTATAATCTGAATTTATTTACATACAAAAACAATAGACAGGAGAAAGTTCTCTTATATCAACCCAGTTAACGGGCACCTTCACCTTGTGATAAGAGCGTCTTAGACAAGGCAGCTGCATTTACTTTAGGAGCATACATAAAATTCAGTGTGCCGTTATCAGACAGAAGAATCTCAGATCATACAATGGCAAATACATTCCGGTGGGCCCTCAACTGTTAGGTGCAAAAAAAAAACAACCCCAAACCAACCCCCCAAAAACAACAACAAAATAAAAGAATCCACCCCAAACTTGTCACCACTTTAGTTCTGTTTAGAATGCTACACCATGAATAAATTAGATCCTTCTGGGACAGTGTTGCTTTTACTCCTACATCTCAAAGAAATTCCAAGCTAATTAATTAGAGCAAGAAGTTACATTGAGCAGGATGTTTTACATGAAAGAAATGACTTAGAAACACCAATCAAAGATAATTTGATTATGATTAGCTGTGCTGAAGTCTAAGTCATTAAAATTGATGAAGAATGTTTTTACACTGGTCTATTCTATGTAATCCGTTACCTACGCTACGCTCTGTAGTTCAAATCTAACAAATGGTATCTGATAATTCAATATTGAAGACTAAAATACTTTCAGTGCGCCACTTGCTTTCCTACACCGACATGTTTCCAATAAAAAAAAAAAAAACAAAAAAACCCAAAAACCAGTAGCAAGTAGGTCTGCAAAATTCTTCACTGGGAGAACTTTAGTTTAAACGAAACTCCATTCAGATTTTTACCCGCTTGCCTTCTCCGTAGTCAGGTTTAAACATGGCTGCTGCTTTACTCTGAACAGAACTATCCCACAAAAGTTACAACCATGGTTTGGTAAGAAATCATTCCCTGTGCTTTCTAGCAACTGAGGCCTGCCCAAAAGGTACAACATTTCTTTCCATGCTCTCAGCTGAAGTGACGAGCAAGACGAGCAGACCTATAATCGACACGCAGCTGAACAAAGGAGTGAAGGATGTTCTTGTCCAGATTAGCAAGTTGTTCTCCTGAGCAAACTTGCTTTAAATTATCCGGGGCTACAACCAGAAGATTGCAAAGTGCATGCAAGGTATCAAAGAGCTGTAAGACCAGTGCAATCTGCGGTCAAGAGAAAAAAAAACAGAGAAAAACAAATATTAAGAGTCAGAGGTGCTTGATCTCTTATAACACAACGCCCACCCACGTTTTCAAAATACTTCCTCCCAACAGAGGACTTAAACCCATCATTATATATTTATGAATGCATGAGGAGAGAAAGACACATGCACATGTGGCAAAATACAGATGCATGCAAAGTTATACATAGAATATATAATAATACATCCTCAATACTTCTTCAATAAACACACACAGCCGCAAGCAGTAAAATGGCAGCAGGAAACTGCTCTTTAGGACATTATGAAGAACTGTTAGTACAGTAACAGAATATAGAATCATAGAATGGTTAGAGTTGGAAGGGACCTTAAAGATCATCCAGTTCCAACCCCCCTGCCATTGGCAGGGACACCTCCCACCACACCAGGTTGCACAAAGCCCCATCCAGCCTGGTCTTAAACACCTCCAGTGGTTTGGTGTTTAGTTGACGGGGCATCCACTTTCAGGCCCAACTTCTCTGGGCAACCTGTTCCAGTGTCTCACCACCCTCACAGGAAAGAATTTCTTCCTAATAGCCAATCTAAATCTTCCCTCTTCTAGTTTAAAACTATTGCCCCTTTTCCTAACACTACACTTCCTGACAAAGAGTCCCTCTACTGCTCTCTTGGAGCTCCCTTCAGATACTGGAAGGCTGCTCGAAGGTCTCCCTGGATCCTTCTCTTCTCCAGGCTGAACAGCCCCAACTCTCTCAGCCTGTCCTCGTAGGAGAGGTGTTCCATCCCTCTAAGCATCTTTGTGGCCCTCCGCTGGATCTGTTCCAACAGTTCTGTGTCCTTTCTCTGTTGAGGACTCCAGAGAAATGACATACATGTCCTTTCTCTAGACATGTACAACATCCATGTATGAAATGTTATGCTCAAACAGAAACAAACTGGTTTTGTGAAGAAAAAATGTCCAAGGGAAAAGAGAGTCCTGCTACTACTTTGGACACGGCTGAACATCAGCAACCCGCACACACTTACCTTGAAGTCTTTGGCACACTTCCTATATTCAGCCACATCACAAATGGCCAACATGCCTCCCATGCAACTGTAGGAATATTGCTGTAGGTGTTCATAGATAAGTCGATGGAAACGAACTCCAAGCTCCATCAAAACTGTGTCCACATTCTTGCCATCCATAGAATTTCTAATCTTTTCCACCTGCTTTCTAACGTAGCCACAGACTTTAACACAAGCCTAAATAATAGAAAAAAAAAAAAGAATTAGGCAACTTGCTTTCATGCCACACCCATGACGCTCCTACCATTCCAAGGGAAAGTAGTGCCCAGTAACTAGGGCTCCTGATAATTGATTTTCTGAAACTGATAGTGTAAAGCTGTTTATCAGCTAAAACCCCTGTTCTAAATCTGGGGCTCTTGGGAGGGGAATTTAACAGTTTGTCCAGCACCTACTGATTTATGTCTGACAGTGGATACAAAACTGCTGACGTTCCTTTCCAGCTGGAGAAAATAATCCACAACAGAGTTTCAAATTGTTTAGGGCAAAATGGAATAGCTAAATAAATTAATCAAATGCACATATCATCTAATGCGTTTTTGGTAAGGAACATCTCGTGCCTGGTAACACTCATGAGCATTTGAAGCTATGCCGATGAGGCAGGACATAGTTTACTTACATTAGTATATTGAATCAAAACATTGTTTTCATCTTCTGGTTTGAAATCTGTCTTCTTTTGCTCTGCAGCCAAGATGTGCTTCATCTGTCCAATCATACAATTCAGCGTCCTTTAAAGTTACAAATACAGATCGGGTTTTGAAGGTAACATTTTAACTCCGTTGATTTTTATATTTACATATCCTAATATGATTCCATACAAAAGTAAACATCATAAAACAATGAGAAAAAAAACTCCCACTACCTAACATTTGAGTAATTTGCAGAAGATTTAGTAAAAGCAAACATTTATTTTAAGAAGAAAGTGGTGCTAGGACATGTCAAAGGAAATACTTCATTTAACAGACATGCACACACACATTCACACTCTTCTGAAGTTGCAATGCAATTCTCTCAAGAAGATATGCTTGATTTTATATAAACAATTAGAAAAAGAAGAACCAGCCAAATAAAAAAACCCAACAACCCTAAAAACTCCTTCCTGCAAGTCTGGTGTCCTGGAGCACAGCACACAGAGTGCTGGACAGCTGGTTTGAAAGGGGGTTGGTTTGGTTTGAAAAGCGACACGTTAATTGAACGACAATCCTTTCTAATCCAGCTCTTCAGGGAAACTGGGTGGCATTCCTCAACACAGGGAGTCAGAAAGCTGCTACACAAAGAGCGTAGCAGAATTCTACCACTTTGCATATTACTAAGAAGCATCAGAAAACACTGGGAAAATGAAGGAGGGGGCAAAAAAAGAAACAAACAAACAAAAAAAACCCCCAATCAATAGGAAAAATCTCCCTCATAGGATTTATCTTTTCAGAACATTATCTAAAAGGTCAAGGCCCTGGTTTAAGTCCAAACCAAAAGTCAAACAACAAAGCAGTTAAGAGAGTCTGGATACCTCTCTCAGTGCCCACCTTTCAGAGAATCAGAGAATCACAGAATTGTCAAGGTTGGAAGGGACCTTTAAGATCATCTAGTCCAACTATCAACTTAATTGATAAAAAACCATCACTAAACCATGTCACTGAGCACTATGTCAACCCATCTGTTAAATACCTCCAGGGATGGTGCTTCAACCACCCTCCTGTGCAGCCCATTCCAATGCTTGATAAGCCTTTTAGTGTAAAAGTTTCCCCTAATATCCAATCTGAATCTCCCCTGGTGCAACGTGAGACCATTTCCTCTTGTCTTACTGCCTGTGACTTGGGAGAAGAGACCAATCCCCATCTCTCTACACCCTCCTTTCACTTAGCTGTAGAGAGTCATAATGTCTCCCCTCAGCCTCCTCTTCTCTGGGTTGAACAACCACAGCTCCCTTAACCTCTCCTTGTAAAACTTATTCTCCAGACCCCTCACCAGCTTGGTAGCTCTCCTCCAGACATGCTCCAGCACTTGAATGTCCCTCTTGTAGTAAGGGACCCAGAAGAAAAGTTCTTCCCTCTGTCTCCCTTTTTTCTTTACCCCTTCACCCCTCTAACCTCCCCAAGGAAAACACATTCAAGGTCATTGCAGCCTTGAAAGATTCACTCATCCAAAGAGGGAATACACTTCTATGCATAGAGCTAAGACTTGCATTTCAGGTGTACTTCATTTGACAATCCCCATACCAACAGAAATTGAAAGAAATCACATCCTGCATTCTCCTCAATTTCCACTTTCAATAAACACTCCCACAAGGTTGTTCAGACAGAATACACATTGAACGAGAGCCAGCTGAACTGATATTGTTTGGCTAATAAATCACTTTGACAGAGGTAGACATTGCTAGGAATTCCATTCAAGAAGCCGTTATTGGACTTTTCCAGATCGGATAATGTTGAAACCACCACCAATTAGGAATTTGCTTCTATTTTTTAAAGGAATGATATAATTTAACCAGACAATGTTTCTCAGTAGCATCAGTGGCACCAAAGTAGCGTGCACAAATGCACTCAAACAACATTTGATACGTAACATTCATCTCAAAACTAACCTCTCTTGCATGTGCCAAAACACAAATGTTTTTGAAGTCTCCACCTACAAACTTCTGAACGTACTGTTTTCCAACAGAGACTTGTTTCTCCTAAGTCTTAATATGACTTTTAAGAAATCAACTAATTTACACAAACTGTTCTAATACTGGCAAACTGATACATATCTGTCTAGATCTAAGCTTAGAGCACTGGTTCAAGTATTTCCAATTTTGTGTTTGAACCTCTAAGGTCACTTCCAGCAGGAGCAGCTAAAATCTCAGTTGCCACTTACACATCCCTTTATCTTCACCTTTCTTTATGCACCTGCAGAAAACACAAGTGCAAATAACATCAAATCTTTTCCTCATCTCTCTGCAGAAAGTACCCAGTAGGACACAAACACAATGCCCATTTCTCCTATACAGTGCTGGTCTCATCTCTCTCCTGTATGGTGTAATCCTTGCCAAAACATCAATAATAACTTCCAGAGTAGCCCTCGTTACCGCAGGATGGCTTATTTCCATTACTGCAGAGAGAGAACAGGCACAAAAAGCTTAGGTGACACGTTCAAGGATGACTTATGCCACGTTGAAATATGGGAACACCACGTTTCCCACACCAAAGTAGGGCATCGCCCACCAGCTCCATTTCCTAATATTAAGCCTGTTAGTTTGTTATTTTCCTCTGCTACAAAACAGCTATGATTTTAATTTACAATTTTTATACCTATCCCTTCATTTTTATTTGGAGAAATGCAAAAGAAAAAAAAAAAAAGATTAAATGAGTCAGTCGCAACCTTAAAGCAAGTCAAATGTCATTATCAAAATTATTCCAGGTCTATAGACTTCTACGACTAGGTCTAATCCATAGCACTGCACAGATTCAAGCAAATCATCTAACCTATTTTTGTCAAACTTTGCTCCTAATGGAAATCCTGCAAGTCTTTAACCTATTTCAATCATCATTCCTCCTTCCTTTAAAGTTGCAAGAAGTAGTTTGAGACAGTAATGTAAAACTGAATTATTGCACGTTTGACATAAGCAAAATTCTTTAGCATCCTGCCAGAAGCATTTGTGGGTCAGAAATATGCCATGGAAAATATGACCAACAAAATCCAAGTATCCTATGCACAATAGTGTATACTTATGAATTTAAAATTAATCAATCAACTCTGCATTTAGAAATAATACATCCCTAAGAGGAAAGCTAACATACATCACAAAGGAGTTTTACAAGAACTAATGATCAATAGGAAGTTTAAATCTATACTTGCCTATCAATGCCCATATCCAGCTTCACTTCCATTTGTTCTATGATATCCTTTTTCTTCTGGAGGCATTCAGATAACTTAGGAGAAGAACTGCAACAGTAGAAACGGTTGGGCATGTGGCAGTGTTAAAATATCAAAGCAAGTTTGTCTGCTGAGTCTGCTACGTACAACGGGATTGTGTTCAGATTTGCTATCCTGTGAGAAAGGACTAGTTTAGATGAAGCTTGCTAGCTTCAGGGCAACAAACCCACAGCCTGAAGAACCACCTGACCCTGAGCAGGATTTGTCAAGGGCTGCCACACACTTTAGGCAAGGCTGTGTCACCTGAACAGCACCTCTCAGCTGCTGCCAGCGAGCAGACCTAGGTTCTCACACACACTAATTCAGTGTCCATCAGTGAGCTCTACCTCAAGTGTATCCCACCTGTGACTCCCACAACCACGCAGCTTTCACATAGTTGATGTGTGGCTCCCAAAGGCAGGGGCAGCTGCTCCCTTTGCAGACCCTGGGAGGAATCTCGGCACCCCTGATAATGCCAGCTCAGCCCCAGGTGCAGCCACAAACCCCCTCTAGCCCTGTAATGGAGAAGGGAGGTCTCTGAGGAGCAACTTATCTCTCCTTCCTATCAACATTTTTGGACCTCCCTTATCTCCCATTAATTTTCCAAGGTACCAACCTGTTTAACTTCCTTCCTTCCCCCTTTTGTTACAGCATCCCCCCTTCCCACAACATGAAGCTGAAGCACTCCAACAATAAAATCCTCTTAAGAGAGATGAAGAATGAAAAAAAAACCACTTTCTTCACCAAAAAAACACTCAGAAAGGAAATGCTAAGCAAAATAAGGTACCTGATCAATGGCATCAGATGATCATTGAATTGCTTGTCAAATAAATGGAAAATAGTATTCGCCTGATGGACAACATCCAAGAAATAAAGATTTGCGTTCTTCGAATCAGAAGACGGAATGCCTACAGCAAAGAAGGTTTCATTAGGATTGTAAATGATATGTAGTTCTTATAATTAGCATGATGATTTTTGAAATATGCAGAATTTTTCCATGAATGCTTAAATCACAGGCTGAAGAGTTTCAAAAATCTACCATGGTGCCATATATAGAACACTTCTCATATCTATATTGGGTAATAGCCATAAATAGCATAGAAATATCTTGCCTGTAAAACTTTTAAAAAGAAAAATGGAATGACAAATTTAAATAATTCTTGAGTACATATGATTTACGCTTTCATGAAGGAAAGACAGACTCTCACTGTCAAGATTTTAAGCTTCATACAAGTAGCTTTGTTGTACACTGTCACTTTTTAAAATGCACAGGTATACATTTTATAAGAATTCCATGTTTGTTTGTAAGACATTGAGCCTTAATATAAAAATGTTCTCTTGCTATGGCACAGAGCACAATTAAAAGACACAGGGAATGCTGCTGCTGTCCCAACTTGTGATATAAATGTTTCTGAAGACAGTAGCGTGTTTCCATCTGTGCATCAATTCCCCAAATGGAAGTTACACTACAGAAAACACTAAAAGCTGACTCTCAAAATACACAAACTGAATTTAATTTAACCAATACAGCCTGAACGAGGCCAATCAATAAGGCACGGCAAGGACCTGCAAAGATCATCTGCACAAAAAGGGTAATCAGATGAAATGCTCAGAAAAATATTAAACTCACCAGCAAGGCCTGTTTCTAATGCGTAATCGATGTGTTCAGTACACAAGAACTCTACAAGCATAGAAAAAATTCTGAAAGCGTTCTTCGGTAAGTCAGATGGATCAGAGAGCTTTAAAGAAAAAGAAAAAATCTAAATATCTTAAAGGTCAGTTCTACATACATTTGAAAGTTTATCCAATACTGCGTAGGGGATAAGCTTAAAATGTAACAAGTATTCCAGAATAATTGGAATTTTATTCTAAATTAAAAGTATCCATACAGAGACTTATTCAGGAAGAGCCTTTAGTATCAACAAATCCTTTGGATTAACAAGTAAACTGAAGCTAGCATGCCACAGGACGCTAGAAAAAGTGAAGGTATGAGCAGTTGTTAATAGTAATGGAATATATTAATTATTAGTCCTTAAAACACAATTGTCCAGATGCAATCTCAGGAATCATCTAAAACTGCGTACAGCTGCATGCTGGGAAAATGTACAGAAAAGCTGACTCTACCCATTCCTTGCCTTTTTTCTCTTTTTCTAAGCTTCTGCCACTGGCCAGCGTCAGAAAGACAATGCTGGGTTTGACAGACCTCCAGTTTCACCCACTGCAGCTGCTCTTTGAGCACCATCACACCACCGCAGAAAAAAAATAAATAAAAAAATACGCAGCCTGAACTTCAACGACATTTATCACAGTTCAGCTGGAGTCAACGGAGCATGACAATTTTTATTAAGCGAAGTAATGCCCACATATACCCAGAGCATCTGTACCTTCATGAGCTGGAAGCAACATGGGATTTTGGACAGCAACCTGTCAGTAAATCCCCTTTCTAAAGAAAAACGCGACAGGGCTTTTGCACATAACAGATACGGCTTTGGTTTTTAAGGAATTACACGAAGACTTTATGAAGGCAGGAATCAGAAAGATTATGACTGCAACTCAAGTTAATTTATGTAACAACACTTCTAGAGATTTCTGCTATTCCCCCCCAAAAAACCAAACCAAACCCCACCAATAACAAAACAGCAAAACGTTGCAATGATTACTTTCAGAATTTCGAATTTATTTTGCCTAAAGCAGTCATAGTTGGGGCACACAGCGTACCTGCATGCATCCATCATGTGCTATCAATATTAAAATTAATTAGGCAGGGACATATTTAACTTTTGTTTTGCATAGTGAGTTGCCCTGACCACAAAAAAACCAACCAACTCAGCAGTATGTATAACAGAGAGGTTATACACATGTAATTCTAAAATTCTCCTTATATGCCGAGATGCGTTTAAGCATTGTTTTCTACCTCAATACATACAGTTGTTTTCGGGGCAAGTATGAAAAATTCTGATCCCAACAGGGAAAAAAGTAAAAAAAAAGAAAAAAAAGAAGTTGTGCACAATTGGAAAAAGTTAGTTTATATCATGAATTTAACAACCCTTTCTAGCAACTACCATATTGAGAAAAATAATGATCAACCTGCCTGACTCGCAGGTAGGTAGACCTCACCACTGGGAAGGTCATCACAGCACGTACAGGAAACAGTGCTGTGTCTGTATTTTGTTAATCTTTGGCCCCTCTAAGTATATAAAAAGAAATGAAAACTTCTAAATATTTAAAACGTTAGGGCTTTTTTCTGCACTAAGTTAATTTAGAATGTTAAAGGAATTAAAATTTGATAGAAATCAGTGTAGTTAGCTAATTAAAAAAATGGCCATCATCTTAGTTTACAATTAAATTTCAAGGGGTTTCATTTACACTGAAGTATCAGACAAACAGTAATTGACAGGAGTAAAACCAGAGATTTAGTCAAAAAGAAAACGCTCCCCCTTTTTTTTTTTCCTGTTAGACTAAACCTTTTAAGCATAGCAGAGGGTTACTGAGGTAAATCATGTTAAAAAATGATTCTTCTCAGCATTTTAATAGTGATACTCTCTAACACTAGAAGAAATGGCAGGTAACACAGGGGAACAACTGCTGAAGTATTTTCTGTATTTTTAAAGCAGGAAAAAAAAATACACTAAAGGCTGCCAAGTCTTGGGTCTAATGTGGTAAGAAAAGCAATGCAGGTTTTTTATTTGGTTGAACCAGAAATAGGTTCAACCCTCCCCACTTTTTCCAAAAATAGACAGCATTAAACCCCAGAAAAGACAACTAGATCCACATTTCAAAAGCAAACCCTTAGCCTCCACCGTGACCCTGATTCACTGAAAAATACAAAAGAGAATTTGTTTAATCATGTCCTTCCTTTCCTCCTTTCACACTTCAGCTGAAAACTGAACCTCAAGATTTAATTTCACACACAAAATTGTATTGTTCATGGAGATCGCAGGAAGCAAACTTACCCTGTGACATCTTTCAAAAGCTTGTTTAGTTTCTTGCAAAAGGTTAACCACCACTTCTTGCGACAGAAAAGTTTCTCCATGTGTATCAATACTTGGCCCCAATGGTAAGTTTGTACGTTGCCTTATTCTCTCTTTGAGGTCTTGAATACTAGAACGAAGATACAGCAAAAGCAGGATGGAAATTTCGATGCTCAAATTCAACAACAATTTACAATATTTTAGTTGTTAAAAAACAGAACCCAAGACACAATTTAGAATGTGCAAGCATTAAGACAGTCTTGCAAGCTTAAAAAAAATTGCCAATAAACACAAAACTACCACCTCTGATCCCATGGTCAACTGTGTTCTACCATGGCAGGTTTGTACCATGGGACCAGCTAATCTCCATTGTGGAATAATGGTAACTTCAATTAAATCTTATGGCACTTATGCTCTGTGGACAAAGTGTAGGCTCCATAAATTCTGTCACACTGTACTTTCCAAACACTAATGAGAGCTTTCCATCTCATCCACGCCCACAAATCCTCTCATCCTCATCTACTGTCTCAGCAGTCCTGATTTAGTCAAGCATGCTCCGACACATTTCCATGCATAAAACAACCCATAAAGTCAGTCATGACAATCAATTTAATTTTCCCCAAGAAAATTAAATTTTCATCTTTGTTTCTCAATTCATGGAATTCCTTTGCTGTTGCTGTTCTCTCCAAGTCACTTTTCACTCCTGACACACTGAACCCATTAGCTCTTTGAAAGGTGCAGTAGTCTTATCACCTCTGCTTCACTCAAGTTCTAATTCTTCCTTTCCCACTTCTCACTACTCCTTTATTAGGGTTTCTCTACCCTGAGGATAATGAAGTCTTGTTTTACCTTTCTCTAAGTCCATTGCATCTTCTGGGCTCACTAAGAGCTTTCTCACTGACATTGCTATGGCCTTTTCCCCTTCCTAGGTCTTGGGAGGGAACCACAAGACCTAGGCAGGTGAAAAAAAATGTATGCTTTTAGATACACACACATACATGCTTTAGGTACCTTAATTTTGCTTCAGTCCTTTTGTGGATCTGGATCCTAAGTTGAAACATAGGTTTAACTGGTATTTTTCATTTCCCATGAGCGTATAAATACCATGCATCACCTTTCACATGTACCAAGAGCAATACAATTTTTAGCAGAAGTTAACGAAGTGATAGCAAATTATAAAAAGCTGTAGGTCATTTTGAAAGCCTGCTCTTTGGCAGTTCATCACCATATATCTGACACAGCAAATACTGTTTCTCCCCTTATGGCCTCCCTTCCACTTTAAAAGTATGAAACTTTACAGAAGAAACTTACCCTCCTGTGCCAATGGACCTCTTCTGGTGGTTTTTGGAATCATAAAAGCGTTGCAGAATCATAGCACTCCTACTTTTCAAATAACCAATTTCCACCTCAATGTAATTCTCCAAGTAGGAAATGAAAATGGATTTGATAAGCTTAGACAAGAAAGTCTGCTTATCAGTACCCAAGTTAAATTCCATCAATTTGCTTGACAGATTAGTGGTTCTTTATGCAAAAGAAACAAAGAAGGGGAGAGGAGGAAAAGGTTGAATTCGTATGAATTACAGCATTACATGTTTGTAAAGTACACAGCACAACGAAATCCTGATTGCGATTAAGACTTCTAGCAGCTTTACATTTAAGTAAAGAATTTTGCATAATTCACGTTCAATTACATACAGTACAACTGCAATCAAGTAAGTCGCCAGCGAGACATGGAGGACAGACTTTTGCACAGTTTTAAGATTACTCTCAGAGATTGCTATACTAAATATTTCCCATTAAAAATAAGAATAGCAATTTTACTTTTTCTTTAGGAAACCAGGCATCGTAAAGGTTAATGGCCATCACAAAATTTCAATTTTTAATAATGAGTTCACATTTTTGGCTTCTCTTTCTACATCTTGATAAGAAATCAATCCATCACAAGAAGATATCTGCAACAGTATTTCATCATCTATATATAAATACCTTGTATATAGATCATAGAGATTCTTAAGATACTGTTCTGCATCTGATTTCCTGTGTTCTTCTAGCTGGTCCTTCACGTAACTCTGTAAAATTTGGGTACAACTGTTAGAAGATGAACTGGCGACCACAGGCCATACTCGCTGCTTGCTAGATTGTATGTAGTTTACTGCAAAGTATATATCTTTCTTAAGGTAATTCATACAGTCTTTAATTAAGTCTAATTTACAGATCCTGCATTATCTACAGATAGTTAGATGCATCTTTTAGAAGAAAATTACTTAATAGTACAAAGAAGTATCGTGTGAAGCCAAGACAAAAGACTGAAAATATCTGAAAATACGCTTGACCAACAAACACAAAATCCCCTCTTTTTAAGAATTGAAAGCACCAGAGGCCTAGGGGCATTTCTACAGTTGCCAGTAAGCAAAGGAGATGCTGACATATTTGCTCATCACAAGATATACACAAAGCAGATACAAGCTTAGAGCCTTCTTGTCACTGAGAATTTGGACAAAAAAATATCATTTACCATAAAATACTAAGTAAAAACTGACACACAATTGAGCTTGAAATATAAGCACAGTCTCTGCACTATAAGGATAATAAAGTCTACAGGGAAATTGCTTTTTGCAACCAATAGCCATGTTGTTGACTTTACACACTTGAGTGTATTCTCAGGATGGAAAACTTAATGCTTGCAAGTACTCCAGACTTTCATATAAATATTGCATTCACTGTGAGACAGCATTCACAATGTAAGTTATTTTCACTTATTCAATGCTAACCTCACACACGAAACCGAATTCCAAGAATGAACAGATTAAAGATACTTATTAAATGTGAAACTTCTTTTCCTGACATCTTCTTGCTAGGGGGCATACAGAAGAAATCAAATATGCATATGACATTTTGTGAATTAGCTAATGAACATGCCGATTCCCTTATAATTTTATATATTGAATTTGAGTACTTACAGTTGCACTGTCTTCAGAGTAAAAGCGGCTTTATATGATATAAGCTTGATTATCTGTCTGAATTGTTACAGAGCAATCAGCTGTGATTCTACATCCTTACAGAAGATTACAAAGGTTGTAAGTTCTCATTAAGTGTTATTATTAGATACAATATTTTTGGATGACAGTCTCCTCAATGAGCTTCAGCACATTAAAATTTGAAATACCTGAAGTTTAACTTCAAAGATATTTTGAATGAGTTTGGCTAGCACGGTCTCTGGGTTGCTAAAGACTTCTCCAACTTGCTTATTCACTCGTTGGCAGAGAATGGCTGCATCTTCAAAGACATCATTCCTCAGGAATGCACCCTAAGGGTTTAGAAACACATTTCAAAATATATTTACACGACTGAAAAACAAAAATCAACACCCAAATTGATATACTTAAAGTAAAACACATTACCTCTTGACACTGTTTTATGTACACATCAACGCAGTGGGAATAGCCCTATGGAAGGAGCAAAATAACTCGCTGTTAAAGCAGGTTCCCCCATGCTTTTCAGTACAGAATGAAATCAAGTAAAAAAACACCATGAAAAGGTTATTGCAAAAAAAATAATAGTATATAGATTCATCAAAAGTGTAGACTCTTTCAAATGCACTTTTGTCACAAATCTAAAGTAACTCCACTTATCACCACTCTACATGGATATACACCACAGGTTTGACTACTCTACCTCTCAGGCATGAAAGTCAGTTCCCACAAATAGAAGAAAAGGTCATCTTAGAACAACCCCAAATGACACTGACTCCAAGCCCTCATCATCTTGCCTCTTATTCCCCTGCATATGATTTCAGATGGAACATCTCAGTATCTTTTGAAGTTACACACGGTATCCGATACGGTGGCTGTCCACACGCAGATATGATCACTTAAGACAGGCACTTATTGTATTGTGTGTTGTTTCCTTTATGCATTTAAATTGACCCCCTTGATTTTTACCTTAAAATGAAGCAAAACTGCTGCCACTTCTCTCATTCTGGAGATTTCACCTCTCCGCTGTGCACTGGTAAACTCTTGAATTAGCTGGCACTCTAAATCGTGGTATTTACCTGGAGAGGAAAGGAGATAACAAAAATCCATCAGGCTGTGTAATACAAGCACTGACAAAAACTCTAATACTGACAGCATTGCATACTTTTTTAATCATCTTTAACAATTCAAATATAGGAAGATAACTTACTTGCTATCTTTGATTTTACTTCAGAAAACCTGTTAACAACAAAAATACCGCGATTAAATTCAAATCCACATCTCAAGAGAAATCACAGACATCCTAGATCACGAGTAACAGACACTCTACTTAAAAATGAAAACATGTAACACAAAGACGACAGAAGAGTTACACGCTTTATATCCACAAAAACCTACAAGCATCTAATTCAAATCTAGCCTTAAGTCAGCACAGCAAAATTATCCCATTAAAAAGTCTGTTAAGCAGTTTAGGATGTGTATGTAAAGATGATCCTACAACACGAGTGTGCGAACACAAACTCGAGAATAGAGGAGACAGAAATAAGCACACAATCCATCTCAAAAGCTATGTGAATCATCAAGTAAAGTGCCAAAAGCACAGACGAGGGAAGTATCAGAAAATTTTAGCTATATGAAGATTTTTATTTATTTTTTTAAAAAAAAAAAGATGTGCAGATAGAATTTTACCTGTCAAAAGGCAGCTCCTGTGCAATCAAATGCAGTTTCTGAATAATATCAGCTGCCTCTTTAATCTGGCAAGAGTAAAACATGACAGAATTATTAAAGAAGGTCTGATTTGATTGTTTGCTGTTCCTTTCTTCTTCCTCCACTGTCCAATTTCCACACATGTAGTTTCTGTTTCTAAAGCCAGCAGAGTTGATATGCCCACAGAAGAGAACACCTTTTTTAAAGTTCCTGTATGTGCTTTTATGATGCTTAAGGTGTATATACATTTTTAATATAAAATTATATAGGTCAAAAGAAGGTCTGACTTGATTGTCAGCTATTCCTTTCCTCTTCCTCCACTGTCCAGTTTTTGTACATGCAGTTTCGATTTCTAAAGCCAGCAGAGTTGATATGTCCATGCAAGAGAACACCCTCTTAAAGCTCCTGTATGTGCTTTTATCATGCTTAAGTTGTATATATATATTTAAATATAAAATTACAAACATGATAAAAAGTCTTTTATTATCCATTCAACAGGTGGGCATGCCTGTGTCTGTTTAAGCTGCCCGGACAAACAGCTCGTGACTGCACTATGCCTGTGCAGCCATACAGCTTGCAAACCAATGATTACTCAGGGATGATTAGATCAGAATGTGGCCAGAGGAACATCATGAAAATTTGCAGCCTTTCCATCTGGGAATAGACTAAAATATATAGCTGTAACACAGAGCTGGCTCAACTGCAACATTTGAGTTTCCAAGGGATTAGGATAAAAGTTTTAACCAAATCACACCAAACCAGAAGACACCTTCTGCTGAACACAGAAGTGAAACAGCCAGCAACCCTTTCAGATGTGTCAGGAAAAGCACTGAGGAATTCTTTGCAATTGATGAAGTCAGCTGTACAGCTGCGTCCCAAAAACCCATGACAACAGCCAGCATGGAGAGAAGAAGGGGGGAAAGGGGATCAAAGCAGAGAATAATTGGAATACCCCACTTTTTCCCCCAAGAAGATGGATTAGAAATTATAAACTCTGAGGTCCAAAGCAAAGAGCAAGAATAAAGTCAGTTATTCACGCAACTACAAGCTATGAATAGTTGCACGAATACAAAAGCTAACAAATAAAGTTAACGCAAATTTCTGTTGTCCTGAACAGCAAAATTTTTTATCGTTTGACTTTACACTGACTAAAACTACAGAAAACCCCAATTTGAAAACACGGGGAACACAGCTGTTCACTGGCCCAAAACAGACACAACTGAGATGATTTTATAGATTTTACTATTTGGTCTTGGTGACTGGAGGTGATGAAAGCTCCAGCTACTACATTCAAGCAAAATCTTTATAAGCTGGCACAATGGAGAGGACAGAGTTTATCTTGTTCTTCCTGTTTGTTGTGTTCTAGGAACTGGAGTGAGAGGAAAGGAAGTAACGAAATCCTACTCTCCCACCACATTGAGCAGGTTGGGATTAAAACTTTTCAAGAATAGAACAAGACACACAGGTAAGAATACGGAGCACAGGCATCATGCCAGGTTGGTTGTTCAGCAAAAACAGGGGCTCTCATATAGTATATCCATTCTGCTTATTAAGAGCTGCTTATGTTCTGAACTGTCAGCTTACAATAGCCTCTTAAGTCCAAAGCATTTATGCTCCTCAAATAAATCCAATGAAACAGCAGTTGCTTCTGTTAGTTTACAGCACCCTCCATACTTAAAAATCACCATCAATACTCATGTCATTAGAATATGCTATGTCCTAGCAGTTATTCACCGAAGTTGCCAAAAAAATCCCCAAATGAACAAAATACCCCAAACCCACATTTTCTTTGTCCTCTCTTCACACAGTAGCTGTTAACTAGGTTAGATTTTATTGAATTCTGGGCCTTTTCTTATGTACAAGAGAAGCCATGACAAATCCATTCTCCGCGGTTTCTACTTAAAACTGGACGTATTTCATTTTTAATTGAATCAGGCTTCTGTAAACTATTAAATCAACACAAGTATAGATTCTGTCAAATACAACTTAAAGGCATCTCAACCAAAAAAAAATAAATCTGAAAAATCATGGACAAGAGAATTTTAGTACAAAATATTTTGATGAACAAGTTAAAAGACATAAAGGAATAATGCGGAATATAGAACATAAATGGAGGAAAGGATGCAAGAATAATAGTTAAACACACTAAATACAGGACAATGTTATTGCATGATAAAGTGATCTACTAGATCATTTCGATAGTTTTAATTGTTGTTATTTGCTCATTTCAAGACTCTTCCGTGCAGGAGAGGGACTGGTTAGGTGGCAGTGCAAGAGAAATTATAAGGAATCAGAAGATGAAGACACACGGTATGTAAGATAAGACAAGACAGCAAGGAAAAACCTTCACAGAGACAGTAAATTAAAAATCAGTAAGGCTAGGAGAAAGTGACGTGGGAAGCAGCAGCTTGAGTGTAGGGAAAAAAGGGATTGCAATAGGTTTTAAGAACTGACACTACTGAGAAAAAATACGAATTCCCTAGGAAATAACTGTGTTATAATGCTTTTCTTGCCACTCCTTCCACAGTATTCCCTGCTCTTAGTGTCTCAAAGAAAAATCCACACTTCTAAGGGGTGGCATAGTACAAAAAAAAAAAAATCATAACAACTTCCAAAACACTATCACGCTATCTAAAAGCCACATCAGTTTGAAGATCAGAACACACTGACAAAGCATTACAGTTTTACATTTAAGAATATCTGTTACCAACTCATACTTTACAACTATTTTTAGTTCCAAGATGCCTTTAGAGGTGATAGCACATGTCTAGGCAGATTCTTTTATAAACACTACTTCTACTTACTATTTAAACCAGGTGGCAAAAAGTTCCAGAACAATACTACCTGTACTAAACCGCCCTGACTGGAATTAGTCTCGGGAGACAAACTATATCCAGAAAGTCTTGGATTTGCTCCCACATATTTCCTCTGCAGACTGGCAAAAGACTTCTACTTTACTCCATTTATCTTCCTCTGGATTTGCTGGATGTCTTATTATTCTTCAGGGTATTTAAAGATTTGTTTGTTTACCAATTTCCAGGTTTATTCTATTTATCTACCAATTTTTTTCAGACTCTCCAACAGAAAGAATTATCAAACTTTAAATTATAAGTAAAGCGAAGTTGATTTTTACATGAGACTCTTCAGCAGACAATACAATTTTCTTGAACTTTTGGTGTTATTTACCATGTGGCCATTACATTTTTTAAAATGTTTATTTTACTTCTACTTAGAAAAAAACAGAAAAGAAAAACGTATGCAGATCTGGAAAAGGCTGCCTGTAGAAGAAAGAACTTTTATGTTGAAACTCTTCTGTTTTCCTTGGAAGTCAGAGAAGTTTTCAGGTGCTCCCTCTTTCACCAGGGCAAACTGTCAACTGGCAATTACCATATATCCACAGACCATGAATCAAAAGTCACTATGCCACTGACTTCTTGGAAATACAACTATATGAAATGATTAGTTTTTCATTTCCCTGAGCAAAACCTTCAGCTCAGTGGAGAGGGGGTGACTATTAACCTATTCTCGGGTCCTTTAGGAGCTGCATTTCAAGCACATATTTTCTGCTGAATGTGCAAACCAAGTTTTTGCTGTTCCCACATACCGCAATTTTTCCTGACTACAATTATACCACTGCACAGAATTTAAGGAGGGTAGGAAGACTCTTCAGGACATACTTTAAAAAAAAAAAGAAAAAAACACCATCAAACAATAAAACAACAACTTCACTTTTCTTTCAAACTGCACATGGAAAACTAATATGTGTCCTTTAGCTTAGAAGTAGACACCTTTCCTTCAGTTTATTTCTATTAGCCTCACCATTCAGATTATATTTGCTTCATGAATACACTCTTGAAGCGTAAGAAAAACAAAATGCTTTAACATTTCTTTGAAGTTTTCTTACTCGGTTCCTCTAAATTCGGAGGGTGGAGACATAACCACAGGACTATACAAAGCCCAAAGGCATGCTGTGACAAAAAGGTATCCAAGGCCAGTGGACTGACCCAACAGAGTAAAGTTGCACAAAGAAGTTGTATTCAGAAACGTTCTGCATTACAGGGTGGATCTGAGGCAAAGGGTTCAAAGGAAAAAGGCAGATATTCTAAAGTTGCCCTCCCAGTATTTCTCAAATCTCTGATAATTTCATAAAATGAAAAATGCCAACATTGGCACATTAAGCATCAATGAATACAAATGCTTTATCAGCAATCTGCAGCCTAGTGTTGTTAATTTACATTTCAGAACAATGAAACTTTAACAAGTCAGTCACTCACTGGTTTGAAGTCTGACCATGGTAAGTCATGGTAGCAGCTTGTAATTAGGGCAGTACTGCTTATTGCTTTGAACTGCTTTCATCCCTCTGACAGCTCTTACCTTTTCAGAGTTTGTAAAAACATCAGACTTCAGCTCTCCATCCAGAAACTCATTAAAGTATTTCATCAGCTTCTGAGCCTCCACAGCCCGTTGCCGTGGCGTGTTTACCCCCTCCAGTTGGTCGCCAAGGTGACAGACCTTAGTTGCTACATAGCTGATGTGCTCATCTAGTTCTTGGAAATGTTGGAAGGCAACCTGGGAGAACGTAGACAGGGACACAAAACTCATGATTTCCATTTACTGTACTTTGGGAAACACTAAATTTACTTCAGTAAGAAGCACAGTGAACACAGGCATCAGTTTTCCAGGTGCTGTATCTCAGAACTACAGAACTACTCGGAACCACTAATTAAGTACACACAACTCCTTAAAGTTCACTGTCTTCCTTTTAACTACTGCAAATACTCGCTACCTTCAGAATAGCTGACACTCATTAATGGAACATGCAGATAAGCCCGCTTTGACAGAGGAAACTGTTTTCCACCAAACCCTCTTGACTGTTATCTCACACTGTAGCAGGGTGTACCAAGAAATGTAAAAGCATCACACGGTCTATTAAAAGTTTAGCCAGTGCTAAGCTGTGCATACTCTTTAGATTTTACCTGGTTGCTTTTCTGCAGCTCTTGTACTTTCTTGGCAAATTCCTTTGCTTCCTTCTGGCATTGCTGTTCTAGTTTCTCCACCTTTCTCTGAATCCTCTCATCCATTACCTGTAGTTCTTGGATATGATTTACAAATTCTTCCAATAATCTGATTTAAAATAAAATACAGTAAAGCAGACTTTATTTTAAAACACAGTCTTCCGCAGAGAGCTTAAAAAAAAAAACACAAAAAAAAGCTTGCCCACAAGGCTGATATAATCATGTCCAACTTAAAAATGCTATTTTGTTTTAATCTATATCACCCTGTTTGTATAGAAACTCTGCATCTACATAAAAGCTATGGGATCATGTAAATACCTATATACCAATCGCTCAAGAATGTGGCTCTGCCACAGTTACAAAAATCCCTGTATCCTCATCTTCCCTAATAAGTCTCATCAGGGCAAAGAGAGCTTAGGCTTCTACATCCCTTCAGTATAAGGGCCCTAACATGAAAATATTTACTACTGTACTGTAGATGTTACTGTAAACCTGTAAGTCAGCATCCTATTAATAGGCAAGGAATGTAATTATATAGTCTCATAATCTTGTTTTGGTTATAACCATGTTGCTTCCTCTAGCATATATTGTTCTAAGGATTTTTTCGGCCCTTTCCCTTCACTTTGATTTTTCTCTCAGACTCACATTTTACGCTTCTCAAACACAGTACATCTGAATGCATTTTTAAATTTCCTCTGTACTTTTTCATTTTATTCTCAATGTTTCTCTCTCGTTCACATCTTTGTTCATTCTATCTCATTCCAGTCATCTTTTCAGCTTGTGTTTTTCTAAACATCCCAGTCACTGATGCTGAGGGAATAGATTATTTCCATACCCTCCATAGCCATAAAACTCATGCTTGTAACTGAAAACAGAGAAGATTTGAGAACTCTGCTGCTCAGGTATAATGTCAAAGCAGAAGAGGAAAGGAAACAGGAATCCCTTGCAGAGAGGTATTTCTAGACTACTCAGAATTCTGTATTTTCTTATATAACCCATTCAGAAGGCATACTGTGAACGTGAAGCCCTTCAGCCTGCAATGCTGTGGAAGGGCAGAAGGAGCACACCGCCCCTCTCCTGGCTCCCCACGCACAGGTTACAGACTCCCACCAAACCAGAAGGGAAAAGGAGAAGGTATTATTCTACCCTGACACGTCTCCTTCCCAGTAACAACTACAGCCCCTCTCCTGGCCAACATATAGAGCTTTCTCTGAACAACATCTAAATTAAACTAATGTTTAATTAGTTTAGTTGCATGGAGGCTCACTGAATTTTCAGTTTCATCTTCTGCTGCTAAGATGACTGGCTTTTCCCTGCTGTCTAAAAACCTATTTCAAGCGGTATCTTGACAGTAAGTGACTTAAAGGCACAACGTATTAAAGAAAACTGGATTGAGGCAGATGTTTATGACTTCTTTCCTCCACTTCCTGCTTGCCAGAAACCTAAGAGTAAGCATATTGCATTAGGTTGTATAAAAAAAAAACCAACAAGAAACAGTCTTAACTTTATAGAAGTATTTTTAAAATAAAATTTAAACAATAGTAAGTAGTTCAAAGCATATTTAAAAAAAAAAAATAATAAAAAAAGCCCAGAGAAGCACAGATAGTTTCTATTCCTTTTAACAACCTGATTCCATTCAGTTTCGGATTTGTTTTTTAAATAGGTACTGTGCCAACTCAGCACTTATTCAGCAATAGTATTCAATATAATGTGAGAGGAAAGCAGGCTCAAGTAGGAAGAGGTAGCTGCAGGTCATGTTTTTCAGAACAGAAACAAGGAATCCGGCATTCTTTCTACCAAACAAACGTATCTTCTTCTAAAAACAGAAAAGAAAAACCATACTCTAACAGGTCTGTTTCTTTTTGATATTAATTCTGGCTCCCTGCCTAATACTCTAAGATCCCACAAGAAAAACATTTAGTGCTGCAGGATTCTTGTCCTGAAAAATATAGAAGTGCATCACAGAAGTTAACACAAGCAAACCAGCAGAAACATAAAAGACAGGTTAAACTGAGTTGGCATTGGTACAAATCACTAACTACTCTAAAATACATACTAGGGACATGTGCGGAGGAAGAGCTACAGGAAGCAACATTGTCTATTTCCAGGCTTCTGCTTAAATCACATGTATCCTGCATAGGACAGGACTGAATGTGAAGGGCTCAGCATCTTGCTAGAACTCCCAACAAGATCCTTCCTCTTGTCACACACCTCCAAAAGGCCAGCCTGCTCCAGAAGGAACGTCCTTTGGCCGTGGTAGTGAAGCTTTATTTATTTGCTTTTGAATAGCAACAGCTTGTCTATGAAGTTACTAACTCCTAAACTTCTTAAGAGCTCTAGCTCTGGTCACTACAAACAAATTCAATTTGGAGTAAGATCAGGCGAATGAGAAGTCACTAAGGAACTGCTATTGCACTTTGAATGTATACCACCATAACTTTAATTAACATTCAGGTAGCCGAACTTTTTGTTGACCCTGCTAGCTCAACAGCACTCTAAAATCCATAAAACAGGAAGAACCTCCAAAGTTATAATCATGTGAAAAACGAAAACGTTTAAGTTAATTACATCTCTAGAAACACTATCAATATTGATAACATAGCAGTATTTGAAAGAGTCACTCCTTTTAAAACAAAAGGGGATCCAGAGGTTTGATTTTCACAGAAAGAGTTGCCAGCACTGGAACAGGCTGCCCAGGGCAGTGGTAGAATCATCATTCCCAGAGGTATTTAAAAGACAGGCAGACGTGGTGCTAAGGGATATGGTTTAGTGATGGCTTTGGGAGTGTTAGGTTGGACTCTACGATCTTAAGGGTCCTTTCCAACCTAGATGGTTGTATGAATTACAGAACCTTAGGTAATGAACACCACTGTATAAAATTGTGCATCTAAGTTATCAATGAACCACCCAACGTTGGCTGATTTCTCAGGGTTAAGCCTCTAAGCAGAGCCGAGCCAACAAGCACATACAAGAGAAGGTTCTGCACTACCTCCTCCTACCCAGGCCTAGCTCCTTTCTATACCCACATCCCTCCTCATCACCAGCTCACAGACAAACAGCCTCTCCTCTTTGCACCTGCTCCCAGGCTTTTCTAGTCCCCCAAACCTGCTAACTCAACTAGGAAAAAGGGGATTTTATTTTGTCAGTTTAGTTTTCTAATATTTTAGTGAGTTAGATTAGCTTATCATGAGATCACATGCCTAAAGCTAGCTCAAGATGAGCCATCACAGCATGCAGCTAAGAGCAAGGAAGAGGGGGACAAGCCCATCTCATTCAGCAGCAGCATGCTATTCCATTTGGTTCAGACTATACAAATTCAGACAGACTCAGTTTAAAACAATCTAAGGCAACATTGCCACGCTCCTGCGTTTCTTTCCACCCTATCTGTTTGTGCCTTTTGTTTGTACCAGGACTGTAAACTGCTGGGTCTTACAACAAGCCAGCTCAGGGAGCTAAACTAGCAAGAAATTCATTAAATTGACTTAACTATCATAGCAGTGAAGCCTCGTATTATGCTTTAATCCGGCAACTCTAGTGCTTTGGAACATTCATGTCTGAGAAGGACAAACAACATCAATTCTCCTTTATTCAAAAGGTCTAAATCAGAAAGTGACTTTCCTTACTCTTGTTACTGAATAATTGGTTCTGAATAATTGGCTCATGGTCACAAATTCTAGCAATTCTCCCAAATGAAAACCTCCTTGGACACACACCAACACTACATACAGGCTTTTTGTTATATGTGTAATAAAACAGTACAATTAGAGATACATTCACTTTGACTATTATGCAATTTTATTTTACCTTTTTGGATCAAAAGCTTCTCCACCTCTGGAACCTCCTCCAGGTGTTCTCCATGCCAGGCGTTCAATGTATTCATCTGCCACAAAAGGCTCCTAGCCACAGAATAAAAACTCCTTACAATGTGCCACAGCGGGTTATTCCTTAAGCAGCTGCTTACACATCATTTTGAAAGCGTTTAGAAGCTTTACTACAATCAAGAGCAAGTACAGTGTTGACAATTAACCCATCACCTCTTCTGTTTACATATTTAATATAGAGAAAACCGTTCTCGATATGGTGGGTTTGAACATCTAGGCTAGAGGTTGTCAGACTACTATCAAAGAATTTGCTACAGGTCTGTGAAGAGTTGGCTTTAAATTATCTGGCCTTATTTCCAGCTGAGCTTATGGCTTGTCATTACAAAGTGTCTGAATCAGGCAGGAGCTACACCGATTTGAGATATTACATCACGAGCCCCAGCCATCAGCTGTGCAGCAAATCAGAGAGAATTGGTCTGTCTGAAAAAAAAAATTAGGTGGCAAAGTTAAGTTTTCTCTGCAGTTGCTCAACTCTGATGCAGTTCGCAACACAGCATCGCCAGCAGAACTGACCAAGGCACTGCCCCATGGAAAAAACAGCATGAGATTGTCCCTGGACACCACGCAACACCAAACTGCAGCTGCAGAAACAAAGCAGATACAAAAGAAAAACACGAAACATAAAAACAGGAGGAGGACTGGACTTTTGCAAGAAATGAAAAACAGGGTGTGAGTGATGCTAAAAACACAAGGTCAGTCAAGTTTCTTCCATAATATTTACTGGATCTTCCGTAACAACTCTACACAATGGTGAAGAGTTAAGATTATTTCTCTACCTAATGATGTTTTCTAAAGGCAGAGACTTCATTATAAAACCAAAAGCTCCTATTTTAGTTCACCTAATATTTAAATGACCTTAAACATTTCTTCACATCGTTAATATTAAATAATCAAAACAGAGTCCAACGCCTGTCCTTCAAAAGAACTAGTATTTATCCTTTCAGCTTCACTGGTAATCGAGCAGCACTGCTTGGGTGCCAAGAGCAGCACATCTAAGGCCAGTAAGCAAAGTGGTCTCACAACCACCAGGATGTCACAGAAAGATTTTAAGTTTCATGCAGCAGTGTTTCTAAAACTGTGAAACACAACCCAACTCAGAGCTGGTGACGGCTCTTGTTAATAGTGGTACTTACCACAACTCATTTCTGATAACAAAACATGTTGAACAGGCCATCCCTGCTTTTAATAAAGTTTGGTTTACAAAAATAAAAATAATAAAAAATAAACAGGTCTTCCACAAGTATCAAATTGGTTCTTGCATAAATAGGTCTAAAACCTTGTCAGTAGTAATGGGGGGGAAGGGGGAAGAAATAGCATTAGTGTTATTAAAATAACTGAATACAAATACTGCCAGTTCAAGGTTTTTCATTCCTCGAAAAACAAATTAGGCTCTACCCAGTCAGTCAGACCCAGCTGTTAAATGGAAAAAAAGAAAACAAACTTCAAACATAGTTTGCAATATGCTGAATCCTGCTAGACAGGACAGAAGTGTCTCCCTTCCAACAGATCACCCAGTAACTCTTCGCTCAAAGATGGACTGGAGTAACTGTGTTTTGCTCAACTTCCCTGGTTAAGCTCAAAAATAGCTGGATGATACCGCACACAAACAAGTCACTCCTCTCTTGAACCCAGTTTTTCCTGATACACAGCGTTAAGTTTCCTTCACATGAATCCTTTTCATCAAAAGTTATAACGTGGTGTTTTCATACCAAGTGTAAATTTTCTCCTAATGTCATCCTTACATCTAAATGTTTGGGAACATTTTTGCAATTTTAATTATAGGTGAAATGAGCCATTCAATATAGTAACATTCCCTTCAGGGGAGTCCTCCAGCTTCCTAATTACCTTACAGCTCTTCTCAACACTTCTTCTTTATATGAAAACCACAACCACTGTCTTCCCTCTAAAGATCCCGTAATTCAGCTGAAGTACCACTCTAGTTACAAGGATATCAATGCCAAGTATAATGCTATAGGAGAACCCTATATAAAGGGTGCACTGTTTACTGATCCTCTGTGCGTATATATAATATTTTCCACATTTCTCCCTTTGCAGGTTTGCCCTGAAAGATAATTACATACAGACACAGAGTGACCTTGAGAGTTTTTCTGGAAGAGTTTTTCTGCAAACCCGTGAAAGCCTCCTCTCCTAAGGAAATCTGATATACATGCCTCAGACCCTCAAAAAAAATTAAAAAAATCAATTCTAATGCCAATCTTGCTCTATCCATTATGCCTCTATGCTCATCTAAAGCTCCCTCCAGAGCACGCATCCACAGAGTACCTGCAGCTCCCTCGCCTGCAACCCAAAAGCCAGCCAGGCACACGGCAACAAAGGCTGTGGTTGACCCCCAATTCGGTGTCACCCGAACAGCCAGGAGGTCAAACGGAGCCGGCAGCACCCCAGTCCCCTCTGCTGTCCTTCCCACAGTGTGGGCACTCACGTGTCCCCCTCGTCAGCAATGCTCATCCCAGCTCCCAGTCTGCCTCTCTCCTTCTGCAACATCTGCTCTTCTGCAAAAATCAGAAGCCTGCATTTTGTTTTAACAATTTGACACATTAATTAGTTTTGCTAGACCTAAATGATGACAGGTGTAGCAATATTTTAAAGAGGCATAACCTGGAAAAACATTGGTTTTTCAAGAGCACTTCACAGGAGACCCGTTCTTTGTTTTTTTATCATATAAATCCTGTTCTGTGTTACTTCAGAAACCATACCAAAGGGGATATTCTAATGTACAGAATACTGACCAACAGAGGAACAAGACGAGCTCTTTCTTCCAAATTTTCACAGAAATGTGCTAAAAATAACCTATTTGATTTATAAAGAACTAATTAAATCCAACAGTGTCATTTTAAGACACGATCTCACATTTTCCACTGCAAACCCCAAACTTTTTAGTTTTGTTTGGATATCACACCTTCCATACACATTTCCTCTTTTAATGCTATCTTGATAATAGAGTTACCTATAGCTACCCGACAGCCTAAAATCCCATTTTAAGTCTCCTATCCAGTTCTGCAGAAAGTGCTGAAAATCAGCTATTACAAATGTCATTTGCAAGTCCTTTGCCTGTTATCAGATGAGCCCTAACAGTCAATTTCTTCCCAGCTTTGAACTTCCCTCTAGCTCTAGATGAATTAATGCGATCCTAGCTATTCAGCCAATACTACTGATTTAATAAGAGATACGCCTGAAGTGGATGATAACCTGGTTTGATCTGGTCTGCATAAATGAAACTACACTGGACCTAGCCACATTAAAGCCCAGTTTGGAAGTAATAATTGTTAAATTACGCTTTGAGTTATGTGATGGAGAATTGAGTCCATGCTGTGTCTGGTTTCAACCACAGATCCTTCTACACAATGTCACACATACATATCGAAAATGACTTTCAAACACACTTAGGTATGGACAAGGCAGGCAAATATTACCTTTGCTATGCCAGTAAGGGTAAATACCATAATAAGCACACGTTTTCATGTTCTAGCCTTCATGGCAGTGACTTCAAACTAACATAGAATCATAGAATAGTTAGAGTTGGAAGGGACCTTGAAGATAATAGAATTCCAAACCCCCTGCCGTGGGCAAGGACACCTCCCAATAGGGCAGGTTGCTCAAAGCCCCATCAAGCCTGGCCTTAAATACTTCCAGGGATGGGGCAGCCACAACTTCTCTGGGCAACCTGTTCCAGTGTCTCACCACCCTCACAGCAAAGAATTTTTTCCTAATAGTATACAATTTAATGCATTTATTTACTGAATGTCCCTTTAGTGAATGTCCCCATGCCTTTTGGACTGAAAAAGAAGTGAGAGGAGGACAGAAAAAAATACTGGTTTAGGGTTTTCCTTGGTTTTTTTTGTTTTTTTTTTTTTTTTTTTTTTTTTTTTTTTTTTTTTTTTTTTTTTTTTTTTTTTTTTTTTTTTTGGTTTTTTTTTTTTTTTTTTTT
>VZRU01019251.1:17731-38263 GCA_013398155.1 Pedionomus torquatus
ATTCCCACTCCCTTTTTTTTTTTTTTTTTTTTTACAACTGTAAATGGTTGGAACTCCAGTGCTACAGACAAGATGACATTCTGCTCCACAGCTTAATTGCCCTGAAACACCACACACACAATCTGGCATCTGATCCAGCTACGTTTGGAAGGTAAATTTGGCTGCTGTCTGCGGCAGCTGGAACACATCCTGAACAGTTCAGGAAAACAGTGCCTCTGCTCTGGCAGACAAGATATAGAGATCTGAGGATGTCAGGCTTTTTCATTAAAAAAAAAAAAAAAAAAAAAATTTTGGGGTGGGGGAAACAAACGGATTTTTTNCAGTGCCTCTGCTCTGGCAGACAAGATATAGAGATCTGAGGATGTCAGGCTTTTTCATTAAAAAAAAAAAAAGAAAGATGTTTGGGTTAGGGTAACTACATAGGTTATTATTATTACATAAGGCAATTCCTCTGTCCTGAGCAGCCAAAACTCACTGTTTCCTCCTTTTTCAACTATTAGCAGTTGCTGTATGACCTGCTGCGATAGGACGAGGGGCGATGGACTTAAGCTGGAGAAGGGTAGATTTAAGTTGAACATTAGAAAAAATTTCTTTACTCTAAGGGTGGTGGAACACTGGAGCAGGTTGCCCAGGGAGGTGGCTGAGGACTCTTCCCTGGAGATCTTCAAGGTGAAGCTCGATGAGGCCCTGGGCAACTTGGTCTAGTTGGGGGTGTCCCTGCGACTGCGGGGAGGTCGGACTAGATGACCTTTTGGAGGTCCCTTCTGGCCTGGATGATTCTATGATATACTTTTAGAAAGGAAGAACTTGTATTAATTAAATTATTTTCCTGGTGAAGTTCCCAGCCTACGAAATGAGCACACACAGCTAAAACAATACAGCCAGGACACACCTCACTACACTTCTTCTATCAAGTGTCCCAAGAGAAAAGGGTTTGTAGCTCCCCTTATTAGGAGCATTCATGGCAATCCGTAATTCCTTCTGTAACACGCTCCCTGACCTCTGCTTCTAGGAAGGAGCTCTTCAACTCCATCTTTTACGTTGTTTTCGCATGCAAAATTTATTGTCTCATCAGTATTTCTGACATTCTGCTCAGTCCAGAGGTGGACCACTGACTCTTAACCGCAAGGCTATTTCTGGAGTCAAATAGCAATTCCATGAAGGTCACCGTACGCGTGTGTGCGCAGCCCAGCGTGGCCGGGACAGATAACTGGGCCTGACCTTTGCGGATGAGTGATTTTACCTCATCTGCAGAACTGTTGCTGCTAACCTGGACTCATCTCTCTCAGAAGCCAACGGGAGGCAAATACTTCAAATGAATTTCATTCAAAGAATTCCTTCGGCAGCCTCCCAACAGTGGGCTTTTCTTTTTTAGTTTAGATAAGCAACCCTATCCATCAGCCAGCAGTAACAGAGAGAACACAAGGCTTCCACCTGTACAACGTACATACATTTACAGAAGTATATTATAAGGTGAAGAGTAATCAAACATTTCAGTTAAATAACTGTCTTAAGCCAATTTTCCTCCCTTGCTCCTGGAGCAGGCTGTTAAATTTCTGCTGTCGTTACTCACCTGCAGAGGCATTGAATCGAAAGCCAGGGATGTTGTTGTGATGGTTTAGCAAACCCTGGAACCTGACTAGAAACAAATTTATCTCCGGGCAATTAGTCTGGAAAGTGAGCATGAGTACTGCACAACCAGTTCATCCCCAGCTCTAACACCGTGCTTGAAGTAACCCAGGCAGGTGAGGAGCCCCCCCTTCCTTCTGCTCTAATTAAACAGCGAGGTGATGGCAGTAATGCTCTTGTCTGCAAACCAAGATCATCCTTAGCCATTCTGCCTGGTCTTATTCACCCAAAAAAGCACAAAAAGTGATGCTGAGACAGAAGTCCTAAGTTTTTTTTTCATGTATGAATTTATCACACGCTGTAGGAAATGGCAACATAAATTAATGGTTTGATTCAAAAACCTATTGGGTTGATGGAGTCCTTGCCAAAGACTCCAAAGCACATCAACCAACGGCGTTCTCATCCTGGTTTACTGGTGTAGTGGATTTTAAAGACAATGCATAGGACATATAGCACAGATGGACTTAATTATCACACATGTATTTTTGATAAAACACTTAATTCACACACAAATATGAAAGTATCTGTGAAATCAGGTACTTTGTTTAATGGAACAGCCGTGGAAGTGGAATTCAGCCTCACACAAGTTTCATAGAATAGTTTGGGTGGGAAGGGGCCTTAAAGCCCACCCAGTGCCCCCCCCCGCCGTGGGCAGGGACACCTCCCACCACACCAGGTTGCTCCAAGCCCCATCCAGCCTGGCCTTGAACCCCTCCAGGGATGGGGCAGCCACAGCTTCTCGGGGCAACCTGGGCCAGGGTTTCACCACCCTCACAGCAAAGAATTTTTTCCCCGGGTCTCACCTCAATTTCCCCTATTAAGTAAGTTTCTAACATAGAAGTTAGAAAGACACCTGAGAAAATCTTCTCTAGCTGTGTCACTAACAAACCAAGCCAGATAACAACCAGCAAAGCTGCCAGGTTCCTCTCGGGGCAAGCTCTGTACCTCTTGCTTTCCTATGGGCCAACCCCCCAGCACTTTCCCAACTCATTTCCACTGCAGGACAATGAGCAGCTTCTTGGACAGTTAAAAGCAAAGTCACAGGCTTATCCAGGACTGAAGCTGGATCTAAATCTTAATTTGCACCAGATAACTCAAGAATTTTCTCTTCGGTAGTAAAATGGATCAAGGATCCTCTGCCCTCATGGGCCGCAACAGTAAGTGTCTGGCAAAGCCAGCAAATTTATTTGGGCATGTGCTCCCCCTCCCCCAGCATCAGAATCCTCAAAATACATGCCTGTCCTAGGAGGATGCCATTAAAGCCATCAAGACGGGTAGGAGAGCATCAGCACCAACTGTTCCATCTGCAGGTGTGAGAATAAAGCATCAATCAAAGGACAGTATTCCCCCAGGAAGAGGCAAACTCAGGTATAAAAGAGGACAGGCAGAGCTTGCCAAATGAGCTTTTTTTCCCCCACTCCTCTGTAGATCTAAATCCGTTAGTAACGCCCAAGGTAGACCTCACTGGAGGAGAAGTCAGAGCTGGCAGGAGTGCCTGGGTGTCACAGCCACAGCCAGCCGCCCCACACCAGCACACGACTTCAAACCACACAGCCAGAGGGGTGGGCCGGGCATTCGGGACAAGGAACAGAAATCTGGGAGGAAATGAAGCTTTACTAGTTCTGCCGCTCATGGAACAACTTGTTTTAATAAAGAAAAATTACTGAAGACATCCAAGAACAGCAGGTTCAGGTTTCAAAGCTGAAAATAAGTTGGGGTCAGATGCAAAAAGCAGCCTGCAGCAACACCATCTGTTCCTAGGGACAGCTTTTATTTCCTTCCATCTGAGCTAAGGAAAATGTGGGTTGGAATTTCAGCTATTTTACTTTGCTCTATTCGGCTCAAAGCCTGCATCTACTACAGATTACTGCTGGGCAAGAGGACTGTGGTAAAACACCCAAATCTTTGTTCTAATGCTCACAGAACTGAAGGTAGTAAATCACACCCATAAAGAGTGCTAGCTCGGACAAGTTCTAAAGACACCAATTACAGACCTGCCAGGCAAATTTTCTTGCTGCCTCTCCTGTGTCTCTGAGGGTTATACCTATTCATCGAATTCTTTACTGCGTTGCAATGTGTGGGGGAAAAAAAATAAAAAAAAAGTAAAAATGCTTCTATATTCGTGAAATGGAAACAAAATACCACAATGGAGCAAAGAATTTTAAGACACTGCACTGATTTTTACCCAGGGTAAGAAATTATAGTGAATTTGGTGCCCCATGTTCATCGAATATTACTAAATCTAGGAAGAGTTCACCATCATCATCTCAGTCCTTGGTCCTTTCCTTCGAAAGGTCTTCCTATTTTAGGGCTGAAAAGTATCAGTATTCATCTTCTAAATCACTAACAAAATCCATGATACAGAAAGGAGTATTTATGAAGCCTGTTTAAGAGAAGAAAAGAAAAGAAAGAAACAAGATCAAAGTACTATCACTATGGACTATTTTTTATATTGGCATCAATTGCCTGTTTGATCACAGATCAAGCACAATTTATCCAGCTTTTGATTCCCATGAAGAAAGCAGGACTAACACTCCCATAATTGTATAGAACTTGACATTTACTAACTATTTAAAGGTCAGGATGTGAAAGATGCTGTAAGTGCAAAATGAAATGCCTTTGGGTTTAACAGATGAGTGTGGAGGCTTTTTTCAAAGTCACTCCATAATAAGTTTAATTTAAGGCATCTATTTCTAAAACATGTTCTTCACCAGTTGCTCACACCCATAAAAAAACTCTTATTCCTAACACAAAATTAATTTTGGGGAGAGAGAATGCAACGGCGAAAAAATCCAAGAACGAAGAAGAAAAAAAACCCACTACATTTGGGCTAATGACTGCTTTCAAAGGGCACAGCATTTTTTCAGACTCATAAAATCATAGAATGGTTAGAGTTGGAAGGAACCTTAAAGATCATTGAGTTCCAAGCCCCTGCCCTGGGCAGGGACACCTCCCACACACCAGGTTGCTCCAAGGCCCCTCCAACCTGGTCTTGAACCCCTCCAGGGATGGGGCAGCCACAGCTTCTCTGGGTAACCTGGGCCAGGACCTCACCGCTCTCACACCAAAGAAGTTCTTCCCCACATCTCATCTCAATTTCCCCTCTTTCAACTTAAAACATTCCCCTTTGTCCTGTCCCTCCATTCCCTGACCAAGAGTCCCTCCACAGCTTTCCTGGAGCCCCTTTAGGGACTGGAAGGGACTCCAAGGTCTTCCCAGAGCCTTCTCTTCTCCAGGCTGAACCCCCACAACTCTCTTGTAGCTTGTCCTCACAGCAAAGGGGCTCCCAACCTCTGATCATATTCATGGCCCTCCACTAGACCTGGTCCAGCAGGTCTAACATCTCCCTGTGTTGAGAACTCCAAAGCTGGACCTTAGAACATACCTGGAGTTTACAGTTGTGTAAGACTGACTAGGCCATTTTTCAATGTTCTGTCAGAAATAAACAGTTTTATTCTGAAAGGCTGCTCTCATTCAGAGTTAGCGTGCTTGTCTACTGCTGCCTTGCCTAAAAACAACACCCAAGAATTCAAGTCACTTCAAATTTTATGCAGACAACAGCCAGCGTGACAAGTGTTGGTACCTGTCTACTTTAATACTTGTGTTAGTACAGATTAATATAGATAAAGACTCAAACTAGGACAAGGACTTCTAACTCAAACTGGGACAGAAGGATCACAGGTTTCATGCAGAATCAACATTTCATTTGCAGCCTTCTAAATATTGAAAGTCAGAAAGAGAGGAAAAAGATTTCTTTAAATGACAATTATTCCAGCAATGACACGGATAAACTCAAACACATACGTAGTAAAATTAAAACAGTGAATGCAGAAGTTAAAAATCTTACTTTAGGGAAGCATATTGTAAAAAGCAAATGCATACCATGCAAAAAAAAGAGCAAATTGAGAAAAAACAGCCTATTGTCATCTTCAAAGACCACAAGCAACTGAAGGGGTAATGAGTCCTTCCAGCTCTTCCAACTGTTCTTCCAACAATTCTTATTAAAATGGAAAAGGCACACCACAGCAAAAGAAAGTCCACAAATTTCTTCCATAGCTTTGACCAGCACACAAACCACCTCCTTCTAGGATAGAAATTACTTTGCATTCATCCCCATGGAGGAAACTGGATTTTCCCCCTCCCAATGCAAGCAGCAGACTCTACCTGCTCTGCTAAGCTCTGGCTCCCTTGCGAGGGACAGACGTCCCTGGCCCAGGAGAGGAGCACAGACATCAAACCTTCTCAGGTATCAGCTACAACCTACCTGAAAACAGCCAGATTCACATGAAAAGATGAACAAGAGTTCCTAGGCCAGTGTGCACACCAGTTACCCAGCAAGCAGCCTCCTAAAATACCTCCCCTGCCAAACCAATAGCACAAGCTGGGAAACTGGGGGCACAGAAGTGCAGCATCACAGCCGTAAATACAGCCATTCCCCTCCCGCACACACATTCCCCAGCAACACCGCACAGCAAACAGCTCGCTGAGCTTTAGGCAGGTGATGTACGTTATAATTTTGTGTGCGGATCGTAAGCAGCGTACCGGAAAACAGACCTATTTGAGGAAGGTCTAAAAGCTCATCTGTGTTTCCCCCCTTCCCCATGTCAGTCAGCCTCATCGTTAGCGTTAGAAGAGCTCGGGGAATTTTACACACGCGACGGGCTGCTCTTCTGCAGAGGGTTTTCAGGAAAGCCTTTATCATTAACAGCCATCTGAGAGCTCCATTTCAGATTCCCACCCTGCGCTGGCATCACACACTCCCAGGCGTGGCGGAGGTCAGCCCTTGGGGTGATCCTGCCGCTTTTGGAGCTCTGGACGTTGAGTGTTGGAAGCGGGATTCAAGGGGATGGGTGCTGCTTCGCTGGGAATGACTCAACCCTGCCAGGCTGCCACAGTCTGAATTACATTCTCGTTCGGCACCGGTCCACGTGAGCGAGGGAACACCAGCTGAGCGAGAGGGGATTATCTCAGCCAGCCCAAACCAGTTCCTTCGCTGCAGACTGAGCCCGTGCCAAGGCTCCCTTTCAGCCACCGAGCTGTCACGGAAAGAGAGAGAGACTCTTCCACGGCACTGCCCAAGAGAGGGAGGGAGGGTCAATACAGATTTATTTTTAAGGATATGAAAGGTGAATCCATGCATCTCCTGAACCAACCCTTGACTTCTGCATCAAATCACTTAATAACGATTGGGCTGCAAAGCAGGAGTCTGCAGCTAAAAATATTTCTATTGTTCTGGTTAAACTCACTTTGGCTTGGAACGTGTTTGAAAGATCGCCGAGTTACTAAAAAAGCAGGAGCTGCATTACAAGCTGGAAACAAAATTTGCCAGCAGCAACCCCCAGTCCTAGAGGGACCTACAGATGTTGGGGTTTTTTTTTTAAAAAAAAAAAAAAAACACAAAAAAACAACTTTGCTTGTATAATCTTTCATACCTTTCTGATAAACTGCTAGATTATAAAAACACCAAGAGAGGAACATGCAACTCAGGAACCGCCACAGTAGATTAATCCAGAGGCCCAAACATTCAGCATTTTGTTACACGGCAGCAGGTTCTTACAAATACTTCAGAGAAAAACCTTCACATAGCAGATAATTAAATAAAGCAACTGCTGGAGAAGCTCCCTCCCAAGTCCCAGCAATTAACTCTTGATTTCTATTCTGCACCACAAAGATTTATAACGCTCTTGAAAAGCATTTTTAATCCTGCCTTATATAACTAACTGTGAACCTACTTGGTCATCCATATATAATCATTTAATCATTTCCGAATCCCAGCATCTCTCCAATTTGAGGATATTTGGAAGCACTTTCTAAAGACATGGTTTACATACAATGCAGTCAACTGCTATTTGCTGTCTTTAAACTCCTTCTGAAGAATAAAATTGTTCTTCCAGCTTTAAGAAAAAAAATATGCCTTCTCCATACAGATCAATCTGTTTGATCTGCTGTTTGATCTCTTTCTGAAAGAGCTTCAAGTGAAAAAAAAAAACCAACAAACAAACACAAACACATTAAGAATTATTGCTTGTAACTCTTAGGATCAATTTCTCTTATTCACATAACATTTAAAATATGTACCAGACCAAACAGAGGTCCCTGGTTTGGAGTGTCTTCAATAGCTCACAGAGTCTTATTTCTACTTTCTACCCAACTGTTAGATAGTTCTGCAAAAGCACAGCTGTTTTTCGAGGTTCTCTTAAGAAATTGTCCTTCACACAGAGAAAAACCAAAACAGAGAATATAATTGCATGTATTGAAATGAGTGTAGCCTAATTTTTATCTATTTTCAGTTAGAGGTATCAGGCGAGGAAAAGTTCATTCCAACTAAGAGCCTTAATTACATTCCTGTGCTATCTTTATTTAGGACTCTGGTTTTCCTCCCACATCTGATGTGGATATGGCCAGTGACCATACTCCTCTCCACTTTAAGGAAAACAAGCAAGAGTGATAAAAACAAATCCCCAGAGCCCTGGCTAAGCATCAGCAGTGAAGCCCCAGAAGCTCCCATTCTTGTCAAAAACTCACCTCTTCACAGACTTCTCGCACAGCAGCCACGTTGGGCTCCTCTTCTGGCTCCATGCCACCCCCAGGGACAATCCATCGGTCGGGATGACGACTACTGCTAACCAGCAGCACCTGTGGAGAGGTGAGCAGAGCTGATGGACAAACTCAAGGCAATGCTCCTTCCCAGAGCCCAGTGGCAGAGAAGTTCTCTTTGCACCTCTCACCCCTCCAAGCACAACCAACCCAAGCCAAGTCTTTGAAAATACTCCAGTTTTCCCCAATCCGCTCAGGCCCTTCCAGGCAGCTGTGCAAACTCCATGATCAGTGACACCAAGGCACTCCAACGCTCCAAAGGATTTCAGTCATTACCTTCCACTGCTCCAGTGCATCACAGAATAAAGTATGCCTCTGCATACCAAACCAACAACCTGCTATTTGATACAGCATGACAATACTTACGCTGCAAGAGCTCACTGCTGTACTCAGAGTCTCTCCATGAGCCCGACAGCCTGGGATACACATCAACCAACAACAGAAGATGGTACAGAATCCACCCAGCACCTTCACCCTCTACAGAAGTAGATGGATTTAACTTTTTTGGTACCCTGGCCCTTGGTTGCCTCTGCAGTTCCAATAACTACATACACAAGGCGGGTAACCAGCCATTAATATATTTATATGCAATTATTTTAATGAAGATTTTCAACTTCTCTGTTTGACTCTTCTGATGCAGGAGGCAACAAAGAGTTCAGCTCTGAAACCAGCACTTGTTTACTTTTGGTTTAGATTAAGTTTTTTCAATGTAATAAGCCGAACATAAGCCTACACTAAACCACCTAAGGTCTCTAGGAAAAGGCTGCATAGAAGGACAGACTTCTTTGAATTAGGAAAATGATTCAACTGGTTCCTCAAGAGTAATTTTTCTTAAGCCTGCTTTCTGGCAGGTTTTCTTGAAACACATTTTATTCCAGTTTAATTCTGTTCCATACAAGTTCACTTTTTATTTTGGCATCTTCTGGAAACAAAAAGTTAAACTGACAATCTCGACTGGCTAAAACTTTTCCCAAAGAATACCAAGATGCTGTGCTTATTAAATCTACTTGCCATACCTCCACGAGCAGACGTGGAAACTAAAAACAAGACTAATACTGTTTTTCAGCTCTCTAAACAAAGCTTGTTCATTAGAGTTATCATGCTATACTTCATCATTTCACTGGCACAAAGCTTACAGCCAAAGCGACTTGCTCCAGAAACTTTCCAACATACCAGTCCAATTAGGTTACAGGCCAGCTGTAACAGTTTCAATCAGACATTCTGAAGCTAAACTGTGCGAGACACTGAAATCCCAGGCTTTACTGGCTAAATGTTGATTTACCAGTAGGATATGAAAAGATTTGCACTAATTATCAAGAGGAAACCTACCTACAGAATTCAAAATTAAACTTCTGAAACAAAAACAAGCATAAGAGCTCCAGGGTTTCCCCACTTCTTTTATCTTTTGAAAATTCTCATCTGGCAACCAACCACCCTGCAAAGTGATTTTTCATTTTCCAGGGCCACCCAGACCACGCCAGCTCAGCAAAGGGAAAAGAGAGGGGCCAACAGACTCGAACACGCCGGGGTGAGGAGATGAGGGTCCACTCTGGGGGTCCAAACCAAAGCTCTCAAACCAAGAGTAGCAAAAGCTTAAGGCAGAAACCGAAGAGGGGTCACAACAAACATTTTGGCAACTGCTGGTCTAACCTTTCCTAAGTCTGGAACTAAACGGTGTTCTCAAGTGTCAGCACTCCTCTAATCCGGAATTTTCTGTGGATCCCACCAGTAATAATGTCTCAAAACCTCCTCTTCCTGCTTCGGTTCAGAACCCACACCTCAACCATGCAATGTGTGAAGCAGCAGCATCTATCAAACCACTCCATTTAAATCCCTGAGCACTCCCCTGTCTGTCTATTGAATTAAGGCAATTACAACACATACTAGAAACAAATTAAGCTGAATGGGCTACCTTAATTTTGCAGTTTCCTAATGGAGATGTCTTCTGGCTAAGGCTGCAGTGGAACAGCATTGCCTTTATAGTAACATCTCCCACGGCATTTGGCCTTCTTCAAGAGGAAGCCAGAATTCCTTTCCCCAAAACATCTATTCCATATAAAACACGATCCATAAGCCATGCCTAAATAGGGAATGTAAACTTCCTTCAGCCTCAGAGCCCTCAGGGCTTGGGATGGCAGCCAGGTACCGTGGGCTGAGACTGTGAGGCGTCACCAGCAGCCACCTCTGGTTTGCCAATATTTGGCCACTGCAGGCTCAGGACACAACACACTCCCCAGCCTGCACCACCTTATCACTTCTTTGTACCTTTTCCTATTACAGGACTTTCACTTCATCCTGATCCATCCCCGGTGTTGTCCACTGGACCGAAACCCCTAACTTCAAGTCAGCAGGTGATTCTGAGGGCAAAGTTAAAAAGAAAAGCAACAAGACATTTCAAATACACATTAACTTGCCAGGTAAGGAAGCGTCACCTTTGTCATTTCCTATTTCAAGTTCACTGTTTCAGCTCAAAGTAAAAAAAAAAAAAAAAAAAAAGGAAATTTAAAAGCTGCAGAAAGAGATCTTTGAAACTCAACACAGCACGCTTCATACCACTGAACTGCTGCCACCTTCCACTTGTGAGAAAAAGTATCTGCTACAAAAATCCCTGTACAAAGACTTGCCCAGGAAAGCCTGCTCACACCAAGACAATGCTTTAGCTACACACTAGTAGGAACTTTAAGGTGTAAACAACAGTTTTAGGCAAAGTAAATTAACTTCAGCTGCTCTGGCAGTTGGGCATTTTCTGAATAGAATTAACATGAACAACCCTCACTGGGAAGGAAAAACCTGTCATTCTCACACTTTTATGTAATCAGACTATTTCCTGTTTAATAAAAAGGAAATCCCATCAAGAGAGAGCAGGAAACATGCCCTACAAGGTCATTCTTTTAAAACAACTTTAAACAGGATATTGCTACCAATGAGCTCTCCCAAGACAAAGGGGCCTAGTTCAAAATGAGGGTGAGACACTGGTATGATTTAAAAAACCACACATCTAAAAAAAGTCCCGTGTCCCAATACATGCAACTCATTCAAAGGGATCAAGTAGAAAGGTCACCACAACCCAAAACCCCTATTTTCCCAAGGCAACATCATGCAAATATTTTACAAATTGCCCCAAAGCCAGTAAAGTAAGATCTGCTGGAAAACAACCTCTCTTTGCAAACCATTCATATTTGGGCAGAACAACCCAAATGCCGTTTCCAAGATGAGAAATACATTCCCCAGCAGAAACCTTTTTCCCTTGATATCTACAGGGTGAACACAAGATACCAGGGGAAGGCAAGATCTCAGCCGAGCAGTTGGCAGAAGAGGGATGCAATAGTTTATCTTCTGCTATAACAAAGTCCGAATTATTTTCTAAGTCTCCGAACATGTGAGATAACATGAGGTTAAACTTACACCACAGCAGCAAGCCAGGACAGAGAAGGGCAACTATACCTTTATTTTACAACATAACGTGACAAAGTCGTTACTCAATTGCTCAATTGGACCAAACATTTTCCAATGCAAGTGAGTTCTAGAAAATAAAAAGCACAGGTGCATGTTTTTCTAAAGGACCACCTGGTAATGGTCCTTTAAGTCCTTTTAAGCTCCTAAGTCCTCAACACCTAAATTTTTGTTCGGTAACATCATTATATATAAATTATTTATATATTATATAAATTATTACACATTAATTTAACTATATACCAAAGGAGAGATTTTAATCTAAAGAGTGATTTTTTTAAAAAAAACAAATTTAAAGAAATACAATAAGTACTTTTATATATCAGGCCAAAACACAAAAGAAGGTTGACGTTTCCATTTCATTCTTTCCAGGCAACTGGGTTTAAGACGGCTACGGAGACTCTGGGTCTACCAGAGACTTTGGGGGCAGATTTTGGAGCCAAGACTTGCAGTCTTTTTTTGGAAAAGTACTTGCAGGTATCACGTCACAGGGCCAAGTTCTGTTTTCCAGGATTTGAAAGACAATTATGTCATTTCAAAGCAGGGAAATGAGCAACACCAGCCTCTCCGGCAATGCACAAGGCAGCCCTGAAGTGGCTCTCACACACAATCAATGAAATAAGAGAAAGGTTAGAAAAATAAGCAAGGTTTGAAGTGGACAGCAGGGGCTCCTAAGCAGCACTAGATTGTAGCCCTCATGGTAAGCAACCTTCAAAGCAGCAGGCGAACAAAAAAACCCAAACAAATCCAGAACAGCCCACCAATTCTCCCCAGAGGAGACAGGAAACACGCCAAGACATCTAAGGCACAGGAGGAGCGAGGAGCTCCATGGGAAAAGGGGAAAAGAGCTTGGCACTGGGATAAATCTGGGCATCCAGATTCACGGGCATACACGAGGCTGACTTTAAGACAACTCCATCCCAAACTTGTGTTCACATAAGGTGGGTTTTTTCCTTCTTTCCCCCAGTCCCCTCCCCAGAAATAACAGCGCTCTGAAAAGCAAAATACTAAGCAACCAAAATACGGCAGAGAATTAATTCTCAGTGAACAGAACAGATATTGAGGGATTCCCAGGTTCTGTCATGCTGTGGAGGATTTAAACAACCACCACCACCACCCATAAATAAAAGAAGAGTAGCTACGCCGTAAGGAACACGATTCCTAGAAAGCTCCACGGAAGCATTACAGCAAAAACAAGAAGGGCTACAGCATTATTAGAAGCTGGGCTACGACGTTATTAGAAAATGAGCTGTGAACCTTCCAGGCTTCCAGGAAAAGACAGTCCTACCCCCACGCGCCAGCCTAGGGACAATCAAGCTGGCAGACTTCATAATAAACAGGAGACAAGATGTTAAATATGTGGGTTTTTTGGCCCAGCCAGTATTCTGCTGCCAAAAGCCAATCTATAAGCTACTGGCTACTGAAACAGCCTCTGCACCTTCTTTCGTGTTTCCTCCCAATATTAAGCCACAAAATCACATATTTCATGTCACAATTAAAGCCCAAACCTCCTGACGGTTAAACTCATTTCACACTTTAGCGTTATTTATCAGAATGAAGCCGGTGAAAAAATACCAGGGGCTCCTAAGAGGCTGTATGTAGGGAGCCCGGCTGAGAAGATGGCTGACTTCAATGATTTTTCCCCCGTACAATCTGCCTTTGTTTGAAAGTTTCAATTTAATAAGGGTCTCTGTATTCAGGAGTTTGGAGCTTAGCTGTGCTAGCTACTCTCTCTGCCCTATGACCAGGCAGGATATTGTAGCCAGCGCAGCTCTGTGTCCAGCATAATAAAGACCTTTTATGCTTTACTCAAAGTTAACACAACGCTCTCGCGATCCCTATATGTTATTGTTACTCAACCCTTTTATATCTGATAGAACTGGGAGCTCAGTTCCACCCCATCAAACCACCTTTAAACACTAACAACTGCTTGTGCTGATAAACAGAGCTGAAGAGGAGCAGGAGGGGAAGGGAGACACTATAGTGAGCAAAGCCACGCAAAAATTCAGCTAGTTTAACCGGCAGAAACACGGCCTCAATGACACTACAACAAAACCTGCATTTTTTTGCCAAACTACTAAGGCAGGATGGTCTAAACACACACGCCAAGGCTCACAGAAGGGCTTCTCCCACCCTCTTGCTATGCAGGGCACGTTACGGAGTTAGCACATAGGAGCTGCGAGTACAGCCTGTGGTCAGCAAAGCTACAGCCGGCTTTTAAGCGTGACAGTGTCTTTAGCTACGACAAGAATACACACAAGCCAAAGAAAAACCCCTCTCCTGACCATAACAGCCTGTCCTCACTGTTCCTCATCACCATACATTTCCTTAGACAAGTGTTATGTTCACACCCGCGCTTCGTTCCGTGGCGTGTTGTGAATTCAACCTACAAAGCGGTACCTGGAGCCTGGAGGTGGCACAAAGCTGGAAGGGGAAAGGACTCTCGCTACAACTTGACAGAAGTAAAACGGCAAGCCTTGGAAAAGGAGTAAGAGGTGAGCTGGAAGAAGTTCAAGTCGTTTCAAGCGTTTGGATCGCACCTACAGCACTAAAACCATAGAGGAAAAAAACACAGAAAATCCTGTTGGTTTTTAAGCTGCTGCTTAGAATAACACTAATAAATCACCACGTTCGGCACTGGTGCTCCAGCTTCAAAATACCAAGGGTCGTATTGCCGTTACTACAGTTTTCTTGTGACTTTAGAGCGACTGCTCACTCTTAGCAGAGGACACCACCGTCCAAAGTCCTCTCCCGCCATCAAAACTATGTTTTAGATAACCACAAAAATTATCTGCAACCTGCCTCTTACAGAGGGGCCAGGACAGAGAAAAGAGCCGAAATGCCCCAACCAGCCACGGCTTGTTTCAGAAGCAGAGGGTTGATAAGGGAGACACTCCCAGCCAGAGACCCCAAAACCAATAACCCACTTCTGCCAGTCAAAACCAGTTTGTTGACCACTGGGTACTTACACAACTCGTACGGGCAGAGTTTTTCCAGAAGGAATGTCAGCTTTGAAACTGCCTTTTTTTTTTTTTTTCTTCTCTCTCCTCTAAGGGGAAAATAATAAAAAAAAAAGAAACGAAGGGAGTATTTTTGGTCTTTTTTACACAGACCAAATGACTCTGGATGTCAGCAGTCGCATATGTATACACTTACTGTTTTGATTAACAAGCCCTATTCATAAAATAAAGCACGCAAGAACCCTACAGCCATGAAAACCCTTGAGAAGCTTTTCAAATATAAGTAGCTAATTCTACACGTAAGATCAATATACGTTATTTACACAAGAAAAAGTAAACCACCCAAGTCAATACAAACAAAAATAACATTCAAACCACCTGAAGCATCTTAAAAAAAAATTAAAAAAATAAAAATTCTACCCAGTAGGTAACTGAATCCCCCTGAATTTCACATGTTAACGTGAAATTTCTGAGAACAAAGAGTTACTGTGCATTATCCACTGCACAACAAAGACAGCTCCAGAGACACAAATTCAGATATAAATACACTCAATATTTGAAAGAGCCTTGACCACTCTGCGCAGTCAGTCTCCCAGTTAAACCGAAAAAGAACTGCTGTTCAAAGAACACGAGTACCTGCTTCCCAGTTGCTGGATACTACACACACCATCTGAACGCTGATCCTTACTATTCATAACGTAGAACTGAGAGTTTCTTAATTTTGCCTTATCCTATTTTTCTGGGCAGAGGTATGGACACCAGCATAATTTTCCCAATTTCAATAAATAACAATAAAATCCAATCACACGCTCATTTCCCTTTGACTGAGAAGGGAAAGAGTTGTTTTTCCAGACCATGGGAGACCATCCATGGAAGGATTAGGTCCTTTGCCACCAGACCCAGATGGGAACACCCCACAACCTGCCTTCACACTTGTCTGGAGGGTGCAGAGATGAACCAAGTCAGGGTCCTGATCATGAGTTTTTAAATAAAATCAAAGGGGAGGTGGTGGGATGAGACACAGCAAGTGAGGAGACACAGGCAGGAAAATCAACTACATCCTCTGGTCAGGCAATAACTACATCTCAGAAGAAAGGGATTTCGGAGAAGTGTTGTGACAAGAAGAGACAGCGGCCACCGCTGTTGGGACCTTCTCAACAAAACCTTGGGGTGGAGTACACTTTCTCCCGCTTTCCTTATTCAACACTTTCCCTGAGTTGCAGCAGAACAAAACTGACTCAATTCCTCGGTTTCACAACAGCTTACAGAGCTTCCAGTAAATTAAGTGAAAACTTAACAATTTTCATTCTTTTGCAGATTGGGAAAGTACAAGACATCATGGAATCTCTTATAAAATCATTTATGAAAACTGCTTTTATGAGAAGGCTAGAAAGCACTTTTTAAGAGGAACGGTAGGTTTTGAGAAGTTTCTACCCTCACACAGCGAAAAAACTAGCTTCAAGCACAGTGGAGAGGGACAGGAGAGGCACACGCAAGAGAACTGTATCTAAACTAGCCTGTAACCTACTGGAGATGAAGTATTTTGTTAGCACCAGTAAGGGAGAACTTTACTTGGTTTCAACCACAACCCTTCTACGTAGCCAAAGGAAACACACAGAATCAACCCGAGGCATCGGAACAGAAATTCTGAGACTATATTCCATGAAAAATAGGATGATCACATGAGGCTGAGCTCCCTTTACATCCCAACAGTGAAGCACTCCAAGTGTTTTTAGCTATTATTATTTTTATATTGAAGCAAAAGCACAAAGGATAGGCCAGGAACACCGCGTGATCATCAACGGAGCCTTCAGTTCAAATTTGAGAACTGCTGGATTACGTCACGGCTCCGTTTAAAACTGACCCAGGAAAAACAAGAAAGAAGAAAAAAAGGGTTAGTTTGCATTCAAATTACTTTCCCAACCAAAGCTGTTGAGGGGCTACATAAACGTAGCTTTGGGTGACCGTGTTGGCTTGGCGAGCGCGCAGAGCGGCAGAGCCAGGGCACTTACCAGCCCCTGTGTGAAAGTTCTGTTTCCTCATCTCAATTTAGACTTCATTCACAATTAAGAAAAGACGACCGATCCCTGGATCCTATTTTTCCCCAAGCATTTCCTCCAAAAAAAAGTCTTTAAATATACCAGTTGTTAACGAGCAGCTTGTCCTTTCACCAAACACAATGCAGGCATGCTTAAACCTGTAGCTACACCAGAGCTGGACTTAAAGCCAAACGGTCCCCCTTTTTTTTTTTATTTCTGTTAAAATATAACACCAAGATGCTGCCACTGAGCCAGCCTCCATCTGCTTCTTAATAGTAAGACATTAGTGAAATTTTCTGGAACATTTCCTCATTGAAACAGCTGGTCCACGCACAAAAAAAAAAATACTTGTGTTATTTAAAAATAACACTGTAATGGCAATATTGAGAGGCACTGACATCAGAAGCAATAAAAGGAGTGATTGCAGAGATAGCACAGGGATCTCTCGATCCGCACACTCTCCTTCCCCCTTTTTGCAGGGGCAGCAAATATCAAGGGAGTTTACTCCATTTGAAAAGATGAAAATAGCAGAGTCCTGGCGTTCGGTTGCCGAAAGGTCCTTTGAAGTCTGTTCACACTCTCTTTGAATTAATCCTGCTGATTCCCCTCTTCTCCCTTCTGCCCAAAGAGACATCACTCGGTGGTGGGTGACTGTTTAGGAAACAACACAGATACAGCTTTTTTTTTTTTTTTTTCCCCACACAGCCCAATTAAGAAGTGTATTTTTTGCTCCATTTGAGATTCCTGTTTAAATGAATTCTCCTTGTACTGCTTTTTAAAGGAATATGTAACAAAGACATCTTTTCAGCCAACGTTTGGTCTTACAAAAACGTTCCAGAACTTCTTTCACGTCCAAAAGTAGCAGCTTCCAAATGTAATACAGAGAAAATCTGCAAACTTAAGCAGCATAAGGATAGGAAAAAAAATCACTTAAAAAACTGAAAAGGAACAAAGTTAAGTATTACTATGTTAAGACTCTTTATTTGCAAATTTAACGCCTAACCAAAGATGGGCTGTTTCAGCAATTTCCATTAACTGCAGAGATTTTAAAGGAAATTATATCAATGAACTGAAGAGTTGGGGGGTAAACACCTAAAAAGAAAATGAGTAGCCTCCTCTGTAAGTGTAAACAGGATTTTTCTTATTTCTGCTTGTTCATTGTTTAATTTGGGAACTAATTAGGGGTTCAAAAAGAGAGAAAACTTGGGATTTTAAATCCATAGCGGGAAATGAAGAAGAAACTCAAGAGCTAAGATCCATTTCTTAAGTGCTTAAAATAAACAGTAACCAGAAACAGCCAGTCCTGGAGAAAAATATTTTAACACAGCAAGTTTAAATTATTTATCAAAATACGCTTCCCCCCTCCCTTTTCTTTTTAAACAGTAAGCTTTTAATAGAGATTTAACTAACATACTTTGGTTCTGGGGGTTTTTATCCCCTCCCTAGAGAGGCCTCTTAAATAGATCTCAATTTCCATTTAAATAGAAGTAACCAATAATAAAATATGTCAGTAGCATAAAAAAATTGTATTACTCTTGGTTTTTCTCTTTCTCTTGGAGACTTCTTTCGCACACATGTTAAACTATATAATTAAATGTGTACAGATAACACCTTTGTTATCAAAAAAATTGCATGGAGCAGTAAGATTAGACAAGTAGATTTCTCTCAAAGTTTAAATAAACACCAATAAATGGAAATTAACCCTAAGAAATAATTAGAAAAGGAAATTAATAAAAATCAAAGTTTCCTGCTTATTGATTTTCAAGATCGATATAAGAATAATTTAAGTGGCTTCTAGGACTTTTGACTAAGATCAAGAGCAGTATCTGTGAAAGGAGTCCATTCTGGGGGGTGTGTTTAACACGGTCTGACTTGACGATAACTTTCCTAAATGCATTTGTTGAAAAAGTCCACTTCACGTCCAGCTACTGCAGTAGGTACAGAAGAGATGAGAAGACAGGATGCAGTTTCAGCCCTGCGTTAAATACACAAGATGCCATAAATAAATGCAGCGTTCGAAAGGCTGCGTGATGTCCACAGAAGGCAAACTGCGAATTAACCAAAACCATAATTCATCACTCCCCTATTTCTGTGGCTCACTTACAAAAAAAGCACACACCAAGGAAACCAATCTGCATCCCATGCTGCATCATTTACAAAGCAATTAGTGTTCCTTAATGTGCCCCGGAACAGTACAACACACCACCTGATTTTACTCAGAACAAGGCCAAGCACCAAGAGCGACCAAAGCCCAAGTGCAAAAACCACATGAGAACTTCTACTGTCCTGACACACACAAAGTTTTCCAGCGCTTCGCTTGCAGCCTTCTCAACAGCCCCATGGAAATGACAAGGGACAATTACCACAGGAGCTCCTGCCTCTGGAGCAGCTCCCTCAGCTCCTGCCTCTGGAACAGCCAGCAGATTTTTGTCTTCTATATCTTACCGAAGAACTAACGCCTGAAATTTTAAGAGCTTAAAATCAATGAGATTTTTCAACCCACTGCAAGTTGTTGCAAGTCACAACACAGACACAACTTTGACATAAAAACGACTTTAAAGCTCAACCTTCACCAAACCTAACCAGCCTGACCTCCACTGAAAGAATTTGTCAAAAGTTTGCATGCCTCTAGAAGGAAAAGTAACCTCGTTCTTCGACCATCTCAGGTCAGTGTTGTTAAACTGCTGTGTTAACAAATCTTTGTGTCATCAACACCATAAACAGCTCAGGACACCGGTTCCCACCACTCAGAAGACACAAAAGGCCACCATAGAGTAAACTGGAGCCCATATGGTGCTACAAAAGGAGGCGTCATAAAATAACGACCAACAACCTGTCAAAAGCATCAGGTAGCTGTTGGAATTACATCTCTACCTTCAACCATACTGTAGTCAAACATGGTCAAGTACCTAACTCTTGAAAGCCCCATCCCTGGAGGGGTTCAAGGCCAGGCTGGATGGGGCTTGGAGCAACCTGGTGTGGTGGGAGGTGTCCCTGCCCAGGGCAAGGGGGTTGGATCTCGATGATGTTTAAGGTCCCTTCCAACTAACCATTCTGTGATTCGAAGAATTGCCACACTTGCCTCACAAATTGTGTAAAATCACATGAGGAAACTCAGCTGCCCTCAGCCTCCTGTGCTGATTAGTGCTGGTATCATTACACAACAAGATTACCTTCCTCTTCACAGGTAGTTCAAAGTAGCGTAAATTTCTTGAAAGCCAGTGGGAAGGACCAGCTACAACCAAGGCTTCACCAGAACGTACCGTTTTCATTTCAGCCCATTTATGCTTGAAACGTTGACGCTCCCCTCCCCACCATGACAGCACAGCTACAAAGGGTTTGTCAAGCCTCCTTCACCATGTTAAATAATAACTGAACAGTATGCTAATTTACTTTCCTCCAGTGAACTGTCTGCATTCCCTTCCGATTTCCTGTAGCTACAAATATGATAATCAGGAGAACAAAGACTTTTAGCACAGCCACTCAGGAACCAGTAAATGAAATGAAGTATGCCTGACTCTAGAAGAAGGCGATCGAGAACCACAGCTCAGCTTGTACCGGGTACCTCGAGCCCCGTGCTATGGGGATATTGAACAAGAACAGTGAGAAATTGCATCTGAGTAAAGTTTCTCTTTTTAACGTCAGAGACAATACAACCGCTTAGCAACACGGCTGTTCTTAAAACGAACCCCATCTACCTTTAATTCCCACTTCCTCCCCAGCCTCTCTGGACAGCAACTTCTGGCGCTCCATCAGTCCCCTTTTATCCCAGTTTCTTTTTATAAATCCAAGGTCAGGTTTCCTCTCCCATCTCATGTGATGTGCTGGACTGAAGTTCTGCCAGCGTGGTCGGT
>VZRU01019252.1:0-31787 GCA_013398155.1 Pedionomus torquatus
ACCCCATATCATTCTGTGATTCTGTGTAATTGGATTGAAGCGGTCTCTGTTACGCTTCCCTGGGCATTGTGGCCCTGCAGCTGAGGAGATGATGATGGTTGCACCGGTTCCTTGCAGGTGAGTTCATGTGAGACCCCGTAGCTTCACACGTGCCAGACTTTCCTGCTAAGTCCAAAAAAAAGCCAGCTAAAAACCCATATGGAAAGGGTTAAGTGCAACAACCACATTATGACTATGTATGCACTTGGTAAACCCCATCAACAGAATAGCAAATACTCCAGGGTAAGGTTGGTAAAAGGCCTTGAAGATAATAGACTCAGCAAAGTTGCTCACCGCACAGGTAACAGGGCTCGTGTCTCTGCCTGCAGCAGTTACGTACTACTAGAAATACAACTCTGCAACAGAAATCTGATGGTTTTAGGCTGGGTCACGGCTCTAGAGGCAGGAAGATCTCTACTGGAGAGACAAAGCAGGGCAGCAGCACTGCCTGTGGAGCATCTGGGCTGTTCCTCCCCATGGTGGGGACTTGCCAGGTTCTTGCAGCCTGCTTTGTCCTCTTTCAGTCTGAAATTTTAGCACTGAAATTTTTTAACTTTGGAAAATAGTTGATTCTTCTTAGTTCCCTCCCACCCTCCTCCTGTACGTGCATGAGCATACAATTGTTTTGTTTTCCTAGGTTCCCTCCATGGGGGTTTCCAGCTGCAGTCCTTGCAACTTTTGTGAGCATTTACTTCTTGCCATCTCCCATTGATCCAGAGCCATTCATGTATGTTCTCCTCTTTAATTTCAAAGTTCAATAGAATACTTGTGTTTGTCATGAAATGTCTGTACTTTCAAAACTTCACTTATATATTTCACCCCACAGGAGCAAATAAAACATGTTACTTAAGTAACAGCTTGTGCCCAAGGGGCAACAGGCATGAGGTAGAACATGGGAAGTTCCATTCAAATGTGAGAAAAAAGTTATGAAGAAAAACTTCTTTATGGTCAGGGTGACAGAGCCCTGCCTGGGGAGGTTGTGGAGTCCCCTTCACTGCAGACTTTCAAGCCCTGCCCGAATGCAGTGCTAAGTAATGTGCTCTAGGGAATCCTACTTTAGCAGAGGAGTTGGACTAGATGATCCCTAGAGGTCCCTTCCAACTTCCCTGACAATTTCTTGATTCTGTGATATGCAGGAGAAATTGTGTTTCTCACATTAAGCAGGAAAATAGAAACACTTTAAACAAGTGAATTTCAAGTAAAACAACACTGACCTCCATACGCATGTATTTCTACGTTTCCTAGATATACAAAGAGAGATTGTCGGTAGATCTCAGGCTAATGATAGGGAATAAAACTCTAGGATGTTGGCAATTCTGGTTTTGTATTGTATTTTGAAAAAAAAAAAAAAAAGTGTATTCTTTTTAGCCTGTGTCTGCAAGCTTCTACACAGCCTGCACAGAATTGTTAATTTAGTTTGTAGTAGTAGTTCTAACAAATACTAATAGTTTTAACAAGTTCTTTAAAAAAATATAATGCCTTGTTATTTGTATCTCTGGAATAGTCTTATTACTTCTCCTTAAAATAATTTTATAGTCCAATGTTGTCTTGTTTCTTACATATTTTTTATGATTCATTCGGTGCAGTTTTGAAAAGCCACCTCCTGCCTTAGTTGGATCATTGCAAGTGAATAACAAGCTTCAGAGTGGACAGAGAATTTTCACAGGACAACTGAAAGGTCCCGAGTCTTTCACTGTTGATGATGAAGGCAAGTAGATAATTTCCAGATGGGTAAAGTTCTACATCTTCCACGTGTAACACATCGTATGAAGCCAAATCGAGGATTTTCTGTGATCTTCTGTTTAGGACACAAGTTTAGTGTGGTGGATTCGGCACTCGTCTGTTTGTGAGAAATAGGTAACAATGGATAAAATAGATTCCTGCAGTAGCCAGTATGGAAAAGTAGGGAACTCGCAGTCCAGGGCAGTTTGAGCCAGGCAGTTTAGACACCCTCTGTTAATGGTGATGCTAGTTTTATGGTATTTTTCAAGGAAATGCTGAATAGCCTAGGGCATGTTTGTCTGAAAGATACAGTCTTGTGTTGTGTGCTGTAGAGGTGAGAGGTAGTCATCTGGAACATTCATGTTTGCCTTTAGCAAACAATCAGCTGAAATTAGAAGTGTTTTCAGTCCCAGCAGCATAGGCCTGGAAGGAACCTACCTCCACACCTTGCATTGAGACATCTATTCCCAGCAAATGTTTTCCCAAAGCTCTTTCCTTTCTGCTTTCCTCAAAGGTGCTATTTTAAATTGTCATTTTATCACACTTTTTATTCTCCACCTCTTTTTCTACAACTTTCAAAAAGGGTAGCGTTCACAAGTGGAGTTTTGTAGAGTGTTTTATAAATATGAGAACTAATCGTGTGAATGCTCTGTGTTGACAAATCTAACCTATTTGATGATGCTGTTTAAAGTACTGATTTGGTTCTATTTTTCCTGAGTCTCTTAATTCTACCCAGGATCTTCCCTGCATTTGAAAATGTTTTAGGAGATTGGATTCAGTCAGTTGAAATCATGCAATATGACCAAGGTTGTAGTAAGTGTGTGTGTTCGGGGGGCTATAGCCTGATTTAGCTAAATGCTGTTTTCCATATGAGTGAGACAGGATATTACGGGTTATCAGTGTAATTCTGTTTTGCCTTCACTTTACTACAAATCATAGAATCATCCAGGCTGGAAGGGACCTCCAAAGGTCATCTAGTCCGACCTCCCCACAGTCGCAGAGACACCCCCAACTACAGCAGGTTGCCCAGGTCCTTGTTGAGCCTCACCTTGAATATCTCCAGGGAAGGGGCCTCAACCACCTCCCTGGGCAACCTGTCCCAGTGTTCCACCACCCTTAGCATAAAGAATTTTTTTCTAATATTCAACTTAAATCTACCCTTCTCCAACTTAAGTCCATTGCCCCTCGTCCTATCGCAGCAGGCCTTTGTGAACAGACCCTCCCCAGCCTTCCTGTAGGCCCCCTTTAGGTACTGAAAGGCTGCGATTAGGTCTCCCTGAAGCCTCCTCTTCTCCAGGTTGAACATCCCCAGTTCCCTCAGCCTATCTTTGTAGCAGAGGTGCTCCAGCCCTTTGATCATCTTTGTGGCCCTCCTCTGGCTCCATCAGGTCCATAATACCCACAGGATGAGTCTAGCACAAAACCCACTTGCACTAGCTATATAAGTCTAAATATACCATCATAGCCCAGTGCATAGCATGATAGAAAATAGCATTACAAGTCTAAGATTTCTGTCTTTAAATACAGAATCTGGTATGTGATCAGAAATTTCAGCTATTTCCAACATGCCTCAGGAGGTGTTAGAATGCCACTGTATTCCATGACAGCAAAGTTTAGCTGCTGTTTTTTCCCAGGCAAAGTTGTTGTATCGAACAGTGTCTCTGAAGTTCTCCCTTCAGATAAACAGGTGCTTTCTGTATGCCAGTAATCCTAGACAATTCCTTTAATCTAGATCTGACAGCTGATACTTTGAGAATCTGCCCTGTTTACTCGTAAGATTTTTCCATAGATGTGAATGAGCAGATGCTGGACATTTTTATGTCTGTTTATCTGCTCTGGTGCAAGTGCTCATTAGACAAAGTCAGAATCTGTGTTTTATTAGTAATATTGGCACGGAATTGTAGCATAATTTATATGGAGTATCTCTTAACACCTTTTGCCAACCAACAGTGCACATTTTTAAATGTAAACAAGGCTAGGGTGAAAATTTAGGTCACATGTAAAGAAAATAACATCTATTTTAAATCGATCTACGTAAATAAAAGCCAAGTCAGAGGAATGTTTCCAGACCGTTAACAGACTTTACACTAAAAGTGTATTTCATCAAATAGAGTAAATCTAGGACTGGTGATGTGCATTGTACTATTTCAGAGCCTGGACGAGTCAAAAAGTAAGAGGATTCTATTTTTCAAAGGTGAGTCTTAGTCACTGCTAGTGTTTTTCATCCAGTACTCTACACAGAAGGTTTTGGAGTTAAATACTATATTAAAAGGTTTGAAGACATCCTGGGAGGTTTTTGCCTTGTTAATGTAAACACTATAAAAACAGAGGAGAAAGCAACTGCTAAGGAGGTATCGAATAAAAACAGTGCTTAGTCTTTTAATGCGTACTTACACATTTTTGATATTATTCTGGTAGTTCAAAACATCACAGCTTAAAAAAAAACTGATGATTTTTTTTTTTTCCCTTTTTGCTTAGGATTTCCATGTCCTAGGGGAATGGTTAGTTTCTTGGTTTGCATCAGTCATTGTAATGTTTTCCTTTCATCTACTGAACGTTTTAGCTAGCTGATAATGTGGCAGAACCCTTGGGACAAAAAGGTAGATCGTGTGAGCTCTGTTAATGCTTTCACTGACAGTATGAGAATATCCCTATGAATCTTCAGTCCCATCCTTGTTGCCTTTGCTGCTAACCCAGAGGAGTCTTCAGGTAGCTTTTAATGTATTATGTTTATTTAAAATAAACATATGATCAATTCAGTCTTTTTCTAATCTCCAATTTATTGTTTCTCTTTCTGCTTTATAAAAATAAAGCAAGCTGCATTTTTTCTGTTTTGTTGCTTTGTGTCTGCGTAGAATATATAGATTAGGAGCAAGAAGGAAGAGCTCACAATAATTCGGAATATCCTTTTAAGGTTTATTTGCCTTGGTCCCTTTTAAAACCATGTTCTAATATACTTATTTGAAGGTAATATCTACACTGGAACTGTGGATGGGAAACTGTGGATGATCAGTGGCAACCAGCTGCGTTTCCTTACTCAAATGGGGCAGGATATACCTGAATGTGGTGAGCGAGAGTTTTCATGTGAAAATGACAACAAACTTGGTCATAAAAATATCACTGAATGAGCAACTGAAGTGCTATTTTTGCTGCTGTTAATGTTTTCTGATTCTTCTATGCAGATTTGTAAGAGAAGCTCACTGCTGTCATGTAGTTTTTCCTAATGCCTCCATGGCAGGGGGGTTGGAATTGATGATCTTTAAAGTCCTTTCCAACTCTAACCATGCTATGATTCTGTTCCATGATACTGTGATTAAGACAAAAGGCACATCTAGCCCTTGAGACTGATTTGCTATTTAAATAAGGAACATTTTATCAAAGTCCCTATTAAGGATGGTCTAAAGACAAGTTTTGTGCAATTATTTTCCTGCCTCAAAGTAAAAACATATTTTAGAAACAGTTCAAATTTTATACAGGAATCAGAGATTCAGCATAGCCTGCTATAGTCCTGCTGGTAGATTGCAAGGTTGCATTTTCTTTCCTTGTAACTGAGGAAGACAAACACCAAAATGTTTATGTTTTTACCTTGCTGCTTTTTTGATGACTCAAACTCAGTGGCCTGAAAGGCCATTGAAATAGCTGATTGCCTTTAGCCTGGTTTCCTAAACATGTGACAGTTGTGCAGGCGATTTCCCTATCACCAGAATCCCTGGGCTGTGGGCTAATCTCAACTGGATTTGAAAGGATGCTCAAAGACTACAGAACTTTATTGAGTTGTATGCAAATAATGTGACAATGTGAGAGTTAAGAAATGAAGAATGAGACCAAAATGATTGATCCATTCAGAACCAGACCAGAACTCAGCTGCTAACTTTTTGGAACTTGTCAAACAGCCAGTCACTTTGTGTTTTACTGGTGTGTTAGAGCTCTAGAGAGCTGTAACGGATGTTGTCCCTTGCTTTCTAGGATACTGGGGGAAAATGACAGAGTCACAGAATGATGTAGTGTTGGAAGGGGACCTCATCCAGTCCAACCCCCCTGCCAAAGCAGTTCCCTGCCCTTTTTGAACTGGGAACCCGAGAACTGGACACAGTAATCCAGATGTGGCCTCACCAGGGCAGAGTAGAGGGGAAAGATAACCTCTCTCGAGCTGCTGGTCACACTCTTCCCACTGTACTCCAGGATGCCATTGGCCTTCTTGGCCACAAGGGCACATTGCTGGCTCTTGGTCATCCTGTTGTCCACCTGGACTCCCAGGTCTTCTTCCTTAGTGCAGCTCTCCAGCAGGTCAGCCCCCAAACTGTGCTGGTACAGGGAGTTATTCCTCCCCAGGTGCAGCACCCTACACTTGCCTGTTCTTGAGTAATGTATTTTGGAGTTGAGGGCATTAGGTCACAAAACTGTAGGGTGTCAAGCTTTACTAATTTCACTGCTCTCAGGGAAATTGCACACTAAAAATAGTAAACATGGTAGATCTGCTTTTTTGTAGTTTTACCTGAGAATTACTTATATCACTTTCACGTGACCTGTGGAACTTGGGCTCCTCAGCTAAGGGAATTAGTTAAATCTTTGTTAAAAGTGTTTTTCTCCTATTTTTTTCCTCAGAGATATAAAATAAACAGCAGCTAATCCATTTTGTTTTACTGATTTAGTAATCCTACAAGTTCTGCAGTCATCTCTAAAGTTGTCTGGGAAAAGAGAGTAGATCTGAATTGCTCTGAAGGTTGGGAGCAAATTTTTTCCTAAGTAATAAGGAACAGAGACTGCTAGAGTGACATTGTCACTTCTGATGCAAGTTACTTTTAGAAACAACTCAAGGAAGCTTTTAGGGACCTGGTTTATTCAAGGATGATAGCTTAGGGCTTTGCGGCCCTTCCATTTCAGGATCTTCATTTTGTCAGCCTCTTGGTCTAACATATCCTCCTATTTGTATCTCAGGAGCTCCAGATTATGAACCGATATGTGGCCGGCCCCATGGAGTCCGAATGGATCAGGATGGTAACTTGATTGTGGTGGATTCTTATTTAGGCCTGTACAAAGTTAATCCAAGGACAGGAGAGAAAACCCTCTTGCTATCGAGTGAAAAAGGTGATGCTACAGTTGGTGGTGAAGGAGATTGATTTTGGGTTTGGTTCTCAAACCAGGACAATGTATAAATTGGAAGATCAAGGCACTTTAATCAATTGAGATCAGTACTAATGAGTATGGGGACCGGGGCTGATTGGAAGCCCGTTGGCTTTGTTTTTTTAAGATTTTATTAAAAAATAAAAGAAAACAAAAGCAATTACATTTGTCAGAGGCTTTTGCTTTTGTATGTGTTACATTGAGCTACAATTTGAACCTATTTCCCTGCAGAAAGTAATTTGGAGCTTGGACTTTAGCTTGGAATAAATTAAGGATAGCAATAACATTAACATTAACTATGACATTTGGAATTGCAATCTTAAGCTTGGGTGGATCTGAATCATTTTGGACGCTTGGTGGTCCAGCATTCATTTTAATCAAAAGTCATTTTTTTATTTACTAGGTGTGGATGGGCTGCCTTTCAAATTCCTAAATGGATTAGAAATATCAAAGAAAAATTTGATTTACTTTACGGATTCAAGTAGCAAGTGGGAAAGACGACACCACAAATATGAGGTGAGATGAGGTAACCTTTGTAGCCATTTGTTCAGGCAGCTGAAGCGTTAATTTTTGTGCTGGCAGCACCATGTACTAGGCTGCAGAAGGGACCAACTTTTTTTGATTGCGCTTGTGTGCTTTAGCCAAGCATGCTACGAATGCAGCATGTTTGAGCCCTGAGGCAGAGGATGCGCTGTGCTATTTCATAGCTGTTCTTCCAAAAAAAGCCTCTTGAGTACGACTACCCAAGGAAATTGTCGTGTGATACTCTACAGTCTGGATTTTAACAGCATATTAGTTTCTCTCTGGTATCTGTCTACAAGGACCCTCATACTGCAGTAAGTGCAAGGTAGCAAACTGCTGGTGTACTTGAAGGTATCTTCTGTGTAGTCACAGCCTTTGAGTAGAACTTCATCTAGAACAAATTGTCTGTTTGTAAAGCTGAAATTCAATGAGGCCACAGACATGAAGTTTCCACTGAATCTTGTCTTTACTACCAGAACTGTGAATAAAATTAAGCAAGGAAAAAATCACATGAAGGGAATTTTAATTAATGAATGGGAATTGAGGTCCAAGTTATTAAAAGGGAGAAAAAAAAAACAAACGTGAAATCTCTCATGTGTGATTTGCTGTTTCTTAAAGCTATCAGAATTATTGTGTGGTAGTATATAATCTTTTTCCTTTAGTATTTCAGACTTGACAAGGGGCTGCCAGGAAAAATGACAAAGATAAAGGCCGTTTCCTCTTCACAGGGTGTATGTGTACATAATCCAAAACTGCCGTGCAGATTTTTAGCAGAAGAAACCTATTAAAATTATTTCATATCAGAAGTAAAATACCATCTGTTTACTCGCTTTAGCAAAACACTTGTGAATGCTTTCTGGTTTGATTTGAAGAAGTTTTAATTTTTCATGAAAGCTTGATATTTGATTCATGAAAGCTCAATACTTCGCTGAAGCAGGAACTGCAGAATAACACATTTTGAATTCTGTACTTTATAACCCCCACATTCCACTGATTTTGCAAGAATACTGTGATCAGCCTGGGAAATGACTTGAACAGAATCCTTTGCTCCTTTAGCCATGAGAGATTGTTTCCATAGAGATGCCATCTGCCCTTCTATAAACTCTGCTTTTATGTAATTCCTGTTAATATGACTTCTGAATATTTTCTGTTCTCATTGAAACCAGGTATTTTGATAGCCTAGTTTTTCATTAGATGTATTGCTTAAGGTAATTGAAACGAACCATCTCGGTCGCCTCTTGGCCTATGAGCCCGTATCAAGAAGAGGAAGAGCGGTGCTCGGTGGCTTGTACATGGCAAACGGGATTGCACTGTCTCCTGAGGAAGATTACATATTAATAGCAGAAACCAGCGTATGCAGAATCATACGGTATGTTAAACATCATTCTCCTCCTAGATATAAAATATTAGATTGTATTGCATGTTTTTAATTAATCTGTAGGGGTTATTTTCATGTTTTTATTTTTCTGGTTTTCCTTTCTAAAAATGTAAACTGAAGATGTACAGTTAACAGAGTTGCTATTGGAAACTTAGTCTAAATTACTTTTTCTATTGCAAGCCTTACAGGTTTTAATTAAGTCTAGGTAGAGATTAACAATTGTTCTTTCCACTGCCAAATATTTTTTTATACTGATTTACTGAAATATTGGGGCCTAACTCCATGCTTAATTACAATTATCCTGATGACTCCATTATTACAGTTACAACAGGCCTCAGAGGACAACCGTCACTGCATGATTACGACGACTAGCATAAGACTCCATGAGACTCCATTTTTCCCATTTTAAAGGGAGTCGATGTTTTAACAATTTTGTTTGTTTGTTTCACAGAAGTTTGAAAGCCAAATTTAATATTAGTTTTAATTTAACAGACACACATTCTGTGAATAGATTTTTTTTTTTTTAATAGAGCTAGGCAGGGTACTGTTTATGTCACATGCTGTCACGGATGGAGTGATGCACTTCACTTATAAGAGAGAAGCAGCAATATATTTATTGATGCAAAACAAGAATTTAATAAAGTTTGATAGTAAAGGTGACAGTATTTTAACAGGATTTGATGGCAAGGTGCACTTGGTTATTTACTGCACAGAAGACAGGGTCAGACAGAACTGTCAGGGTGACCCTCCTGTTGAGTTGAGGTTCAGAAAGGAGATTCCCTTGCTTTCTAAACTCCTTCTCAGAGAGGAGTCCAGGTGTGGCGGGATCCAGTCCTAGTCCCAGACTTGATCAACAGTTTATGTCTAAAGGATAATATATATGCAATCCATCCCTTATATCACTGAGTTAAGATTTCAAAGTTTAGCATGCTCTTAGTCCCTTACCGAGGACCTGTTGCAGCAAGGAATCTCTGAAGTAACCTTGCAAGGTGTCCCTGATCAAGGGGAGATCCTGGCATGCAGCCTGCTGCTCTACAGGAGACCTCAAAGGGCTCTTGGAGTACCAGTATTGTGATGAGGTTGGGTGCATTGCTCAAGTTAGCTCTTGGCTATTGTGCCTCTATATATTCTCCCCAAAACCACATTGAGCCAGATGCAGCCATCACGACTAGATGCGCCCGTTACAGCCATCACAGGTGGTCATCACTTCAGCAAGGTTATGGGAGATAAAGGCCAGGCTGGCAGTGGAGCAGGCAGTGGAGCACACTGTCACACATGCAGAAAGATGAAATTTTTGACCAATCATCACTAGTCAAGTTTAGACCCTCTTTGCATTTATTACTTCCTGCATCTTTAAAAATTCCTTGCATAAATCAAAACAATGTGTCTTCCATGCCGTTAAGCTTACTGAATTTTACAGCAGCCACTGTAACTCATACACAAAATTCTCTTTTTGCAGCTATTGGTTGAGAGGAGCTAATGCAGGAAAAAAAGAAGTTTTTATGGACAACCTGCCCGGGTATCCAGACAACATCAGATTATCAAACACAGGCTTATACCGAGTTGGAATATCTACTACTCGCTTTCCTAGTTTCTTTTCTCCTTTCCTGGATGTTTTAGGACCATATCCATTCCTGAAGAGACTTATTGCAAAGGTAACTTTCACAGTGTGTAATATTAACTATTAAAGTGTCACAAAAGTGTTAATTTTTTAAGTGTGAAAGAATGATTGCAGCTAGCATACCAACACGTACTAACTTTGATTTTTCTGGAACATTTGAGGATTTGTTTCTTTTTTACATGTTAAAACATATTTTACATATTAAAACTACAAAATTTTACTGTTGTAGTAAGACAAAGAACCCATTTATAAAGAAGGAAAAATCAGTATTGACAAAAGTAGAGTCATAGAATGGTTAGTGTTGGAAGGGACCTTAAAGCTCATCGAGTTCCAAGCCCCCTGCCATGGGCAGGGACACCTCCCTCTAGAGCAGGTTGCTCAAAGCCCCATCCAGCCTGGCCTTAAACACCTCCAGGGATGGGGCAGCCACAACATCTCTGGGCAGCCTGTTCCAGTGTCTCACCACCCTCACAGGAAAGAATTTCTTCTTAATATCTAATCTAAATCTTCCCTCTCCCAATTTAAAACCATTACCCCTTGTCCTGTCACTACACTTCCTGACTGAGTCCCTCTCCAGTCTTCCACAGTTGCAATCTCTCAGCTTGCTGTTTATAGCAAGGTGGTATTGTCAATGCAGGTGAAGAAGCTTTTTCAGAAAATACAAGGATTTTGATACAAGAATCAAACTCTCTAAAGTCATTCTTGCCAGGCAAGGATCACTGAGCTGGTTATGAGTAACCACACTACTTCTTCTAAGGAATAGAAGCCCTTTCCCTAGAACCTGCACAGGAAAAACACTGAATTGGGTGACTCAGTGGTGTTCCATCCCCCTCTTATTTCTGTTTTTTGAAAATGGGTGGCTTTTGGCAACTGGAATAAGTGCAACCAGCTTCCGCACCTTCTTGAGCAACAAGCACTGGCTGTACTTTAAGATTAGTGAGCAATTACCAGACTTCCAGCTTTACACAGTCCAGGGGATATTGTCAAAGGATTGACAGCTGAATCTGACTAGAGCAACACCTGGAAGGTCATATATTGGCATTTCATTCTAGTCATCGAATTTCTCACCCACCCCTTGATTGAAGTGTTAACACTATGTATTTCTTTCTCTAAAACAGGTGACTCCTTTATCATTCTACAGCATTTTTCTTCACAAACATGGCTTGTTCTTAGAAATCAATGACAAAGGAGACATTGTGGCAAGCTTCCATGACCCTGACGGTAGTGTCACTTGGGCTGTCAGTGATGTGTTTGAGCACAATGGGAAGGTGTATCTAGGTAATACAGAGCTGCCTTTTCTCGTGGTGCTACAGTAAGATTTACCATTTTCATAAACTGGAGCATCAAAAGAAATATAGTAGCATCATTTAAAGCAGCTGTTAAATAATTTTCCTCTACTTAATGGAAGACTGCTACATCACCGAAGGAAGAAATCAAACTGATGCCATATGGTTACGCAGAAATGAAAATACAATGCAGAAATACTTGTTTGAGAACCTTGGGTTAAAGGTAAAAAATCACCTTGCTATACACACAACTATTTTCTGAACTGTAAATTTTTGAACAGTTATATAGACTCATCCAAGGAATTTAACTCTGTAACAGGGATTGAGGTGAATAAGTAGCATACATCTCAGTGTTGCTCAGAGTTCCCATTTTGGAAAAAGCCTTATGTAGGATTTTATTCTTCCTCTTTCCCAGAGGCAGAACACACTACTTTTAATTATGAACAGCAGTTTCTGCACTGTCTTTTTTTTTTTGAAATTTTCCATTTATTCAACAACATCAGTGTCCCAGGAAATATGAGCAAGTTCAGCTTGCTTTTAAATTTGTCCTCTCACCTCAGTGTTTCTTCCTTACACAAAGCAGTCACATGTTTTGACAGACACTGTACATAAGGTTCCCTGTGACCATACAGAAGCCTACTACTGGCCATTGCTAAGCAGCAGGGCAGAGAGCAGATAAAAGGTTTATAAATTAGGAATTCAGTCTTCAGAAGTATGATGCAGCCTGATCCTGTGGTTTAACTAAAGTTCAGCAACACAAAGATAGGAAGTTTGATAGGCAGTTTATTTTTTTCTTTCCCCAAAAGTGCAGCAGTGAACAGGGTCCTCTGGAAGGGCACTTTCTAAACAGATGTTCAAAACCACAAAAGTTAAGTATGCTTACAACATGCTACAGCAAAGTATGCTCACATACAGAGAGAGTAATACAAATATAATTCATTTTCATTGAATCACAGTAAGTGACAGCTGTTTTATTATGATGAAATATTGTATTTAGCTTGTAGAATCAATCTTAAATTTAACTTGACTGAAAAGTCATTGTACCTACTTTAGGTGTGTGCTTACATGTATGTGTCTCTGTTACAGCTTTATTCATCAAAATCAAGAAGCCCAATTTATTGGGCCTATGCTGGGTCAGGATGTACTGGCTTTATTCACTTATGCTGAAGTGATGATACAGAATGTTTTTTTTTGGTTTAGGATAATGCAATAAACATACCAACTGTATTTCTCCCCGTATAGTATCTACTTCACCAGATCAGATCATTAGAATTCACAGCTCTGCTTTTGCTAATAATGATTTAAAAAATAAACAAAAAACAAATCCAAACAAAACATCACATTTTATCTAAACCCAACTTTGTACCAGTAAGGCCCTTTCATTAAACATGAATGCCTTCAGTAGCAAGGTACAGACACAGCCATGGTCAAATAGCATATGAAATGGAAACTCCAGGAAGACTATTTAGTTTTAAAATCACTTAGTTGGGAGTTAGATCTGGGTAAGAGTCAAAGATCCTTCATGGTGGGTTTTTTTTAATCAATCTAGGATTAGAATTAACACTGTTCATTCAAGGCTGTAAAAACACTCAGAAATAACCGCTTCATGGAAATCGACACCAGACAAGTGACAAACTCCTCTACAAGCAGTGGAAGGCAGGCACCTGTTGGTTTCTGTTCTTCCTTCAGCCACATGCTTTTGCCAAGCAGCTCTTTATCAAAAGTGAGAGTGAAGCAGGTATTTCCCCAAACCGCTATTCTGGTCAAGTAAGGACAGACTAATTTCCTTATGAATTTCAGTTTAATGCAACATTTACTACCTATGAAAGATTTCAGGTATAATGTGGTTCTCTAAGAGTGAGTGCGTATGTTATTGAGCCTAGTTACAAAATGCTTTAGAGGTGTGTGCAGATAGCTGAAGTGTTAATTTGGGTAAAACACCTGGTGACACATCCTCAATCTGCATAAATGCTGTCAACTTTCATACTAGTTATTAGGCAAAGAGTAAACCATTCAAAAGAAAGTTTCTTCATTATGGCTTAAGACCACTTTAAGGAAAGACAGCTTTAGAATTACACATTTGTACCCATAACAAAGCTTTGTTTTTTTCTATTAAGGAGCAACATAACACATATTTTGTGCACTGAAATTTAACTCGAGTAGAAACTTCACATAGGACCTAGGTTTGATATAACTGTTGAGGGTTTAATGTGCAGCAATTGACGTATTTCCCACTAGCCTCCAGACAGCTACCAAAATAAAGTTGAAACAAAGAACAGGTCTAAGTTGCTAAATTCTCTTGAGCAAAACACTACTTTAGGTTTAGCTCAGTGTGCAAGAAAACTGCTTGAGAGCAAGAAAACAACTTTGGTTTTGTTTTTAAAGACAAAACAGAGTCTGAAGGATATTGATGGGCAATACTAAGGCTTCAGAAACAACAACAACAAAAGATAAAGCTACAGTTGTGGTGGAAGAAAAAAAAAAAGTCCTGAGTTTTTTAAAGTAAGTAGTCTGAATATCCAAACCCCCCTACATTTATACAGATGCTCCAGCTGAAAAGTTACCTTTCAAGCAATTTTTTTTCCCCCAAATATTTGGTGACTCTAAAGATTTGAAACCACAAGTTATATTTGAGACAAAAGCTCTATAAAAACCTAACCTGTAGACCATCACAGAAGTTTGCAACTCTAAGGTACACGAAGGACAACTTCTGTGCTTCAGAATTAAAAGGCAAAAAAAGTTTAACTTATCTTACTGTAGCGTTGCTTGTATCCAGTTTGTAGATCTGTGCACAGGGGTATGCACCTGCACAGTTTTGAAAGAGTCATACGTTGTTGCCTACTTAATCATTACTTGGACGATCTTAGGTGACAGAAGTTTAAACCATCCTGCTCTCTATTTGGGTAAAAGATCTGAAATAACTGAAAACTAAACAGTTGTGCCACAGTCAGCTTGATAAGGGAATGATTATCTTGCTCGGTAACACAGCGGATTTACCCAAAAGCACCATGAAGTTGTCTTGCAGAAGATAGACAGTTCAGTTTCTGGGGGGTGTTTTGCCACACAGAAGATACACGCTAACACAAGTCTGGGTGTTTTTCAAGATTTAGAAAGATACTCAAGTTTGGGTGCAAGCAATGGCTGCATTTCAGATAAGCCTAATCAGGAGGTTGGAAAGACAACATCACCCTTCCAAAGGGAAACCAAGTGATAGCATAACTGCAGTCAGACGTCTGACATCAGTCCTTTGGTGTGAAGGCCACTTACTGCAGGTTCTGAGTAGTTATGTCTCAACCAAAAAGCAACACTCCATGAAGCGCTTAAACTGCCTAAATTAGACCTAAACCTAACTTCTAGTGAGCTGTGATTTATTTTTTTATAGCTAATTTATCTCAAAATAATTTACCTTCAAGAATCTAATCAGCATAAGATGTTAGATAATTCAAGACATTTGGAGGTTAGAAACAGATCAGCTCTACTGTGGTGCCCAGTGTTGGGTTTTTTGGTGGTGGGTTTCTCTTTTTTTTAGTATTACTTCTGTTCATGTATTAAAACAGACTTAAGAGTTAGCTCAAAACACAGGCACGCTTATTTGAATACTTGTTAGTCTCAACACTTTCGTTTAACTCGCTAGGAAGCCTACACTAAACCCTAAGAGGTTTTTTTCAGTAGTATGTAGTAACCCGTTCCAGCATTTCAAACTAGATGGAGGCTTAAATTACATTCTTGTTTGTAAGCTACCAAAGCTGTCCTACAAAAGTCATTGGTCTCATTTGAAGTGGTCTCATTGAAAGAGAATATTTAGCATAGGGATTTTAATTCTGCACAAGACACTTGCTAGTCAGATCCTACAGTGTTGACTAATGCCTTCCTACGCTAATCTGGGCTAGTTCACTATTGTTGTTAACAGCTCTGAGCTCAATACAGGAAACTTATAGTTAAACATAGCTTTTAAGAAAGTCTATGACGCTGAACATGGGTGAGCATTACTGTGCAATAGCACCTGCCTACCTAACCCGACTCAAATACACATTTCTTGATTTAAACAAAATAAACTGTTCAGATTCATAGGCATAGGTTCACCTCTGTGCCTGCAATATGAAAAGGTACTTGAAAGACAAAGGTGGTAATCAACTATCTGAGCAAGACAGATTAGCCGTGTCTAACGATTTAGAGTTACAGTTCAGCTGTAAAATATACATATTGCACAAGGCAACCAGCTAAAGACAAGGGTTTTTCTTCCAAACAGGATTTGAATAGCCCATTAGAAGTCTTCCAGCTGCGATCAGCGAGAGTTACAGAAACAGACCTGCTGCAGTCACTGGAGAAACTGGTCAGTGGGAGCTGATTGCGAGAGGCTCTTCAGGGCCTTACAAGGACTGTGCAGAAAACCTCCGTGCCCGAACACCATGGTTGCTGAACATGAGCCGTGGGTCAAACCTGTACCTGTAAGAAAGGAAGGGAGCATGTGTGAACTACAGCTAGCCTGCAGTGACCAATGCTTCACAAATAGCTTATTTCTACAATACAACTTCTCCGGTACAAGGCTCAGTGAAGAGTTGCTGTCTTACCAGTATGCAGCAGGGACAGCCTCTACAACAGATGAATTGTAACGACACAATTAAGGAGTGGACAGTCTCTAAAGAAATAAATACTAGCTACAACACACCAACAGCACATTGGCACGCACAAATGTTAACTGTTCAGGAGACGCAATCTAACAAAAAGCTTTGCTGCCTCAAATGATGAACTTACGTAGGACAACTGTAAGGACACTTTAAATAGAAGTTGAAAAAGCTTCAGCCCAAGTGATTAGCAACTGAATTTTGAGGGAAGAAGTGCTACTTGCTTACAACAGCTGACTAATGCACACAGCTTAGGTCCTGCAGGAAATACGCTTTGCTAACAGCATCTCTAGGAACAATCAGAGCAAGAATTTGGGAAATTCCTGCCTACAGAAACCTCCAGAGCTTTTCCTTGTTTGCAGGCGAACCTGAGGTCATTTGTCTCTGACCACTCAGCACAACTGTAAGCTTCAGCTATTCTAAGTCGAGACTGGCTGACAAGATTAAGGCGGCAGTATTAATACCATCAAGCTATATTTGGCAGGTTGTATTAAAATAGAGACTAAACGTTAAAAAAATAGAAGCATCAAGAAAGCATCTCTATTAAACAGCAGTATGTACAACAGTAGCATTACATTTCATCCTAAATACCCTCTATAAAACTTAATTTAAAAAATACATGGTTATATTTAAAAGCATTATAACAAGGAATTGAATCAGTGTTTACCCGGGATCGAAGACACCTGGTGTACGGCAAGTTGCTCCTGAACAGGACTGCAGCATCATTAATCGATAGTTCATCTTTTCTAGAATTTCTTGGTCAATCGTTTTAGCGATGTTATTGATCTGGTGTGGATCTGCAGTCAAGTTATACACTTCCACAAACACCTGCAGAAGAAAGTTCCTGCACTGTATTAAGTCCTAAATGCGAATGTAACATTTAGTCATATTTATGGCAGCATATAGTCTCAACTGGTATTTTCAACTACGTGCAGCTTCTTCAAACATAAGTTATATTTAGCCACGTGGTTAAGTGGTGAAAGGGAGGGCAGTGTGTAGGTAAAGCTACAGCGTTGTGATAGTACAGTATTGTTAGAAAAGTTTTACTTTAGGTTAAAGAACTACCTGCTGCACTGCAAATTTTTCTAACATAGAAGTGGACCCTGTCTTATGACTGTAAGACCACAGCAAGAGACTAAGGTGGCTGGTTTTTCATTAATGGATTTCAAAATACACAATGTCATGACCGTCACATCACCATTAGGTGCTCATCAGGTACTTCCAGCTGTCAAACTCAGGTGTCTTCACTACATGTACAAAATATACTGAAAACAAGTATGCTATCATCTTAACACGAGAAAGCTTTTTGTGTGCACATGGTTTGAGAAGGGGTTTTTTTATGTGCTTTGAGAACATTTGTCTGGAGGATTTTAGGGCAGGTTTGTTTTTTGGTACATTAAATCTCTGAAGCATTCTGTGGGACAAACATTTATCAGTTGTATCTCAAGAATTCAACTGAGGTTTTGTCTGTGCCAGATTAGGAGGCCTGGCTGCTGATAACTTTCATCAAAACTGGTTGGGTTGTATCTAACTCAGAGATGTACCCAGACAGGCTTCAGTTGCAAGCTTTCTTGTGAGGTTCACTGCAAGGTTTTAAAAGCTACATTGCTGCATCTCCCCAATACTGTTAGTCTTAATTTAGCTGGCCCAGGTAAGCTGAGTGACTCAAAAATTCCACAGCCACACACTCGTACCAGAAAAGAGAAAAAAGACATGAAGTTGTAGTATCAGACCAATTTTGGCATCTACTTTTACAAAGAAAGCTGCAACACTCATTTAGCGACACCGTAAGTTGTCAGAAAGTGGAAAAATGAAGGGCAGGGTCTGCTAATCAGCACCCTGGTCTCCTACATGGTCTTCCTCACTCTCTTACTGCAAAGAACATCCTGTGGGATTTACTCCCCTGGTTTCAGCTCTTTGTTGTAGACTCACAGAAAATGTTGTGTGGTGGAATGGTAACCTGCTGTTTACATATTTATTGTGCATCTGCTGACAATGCAATTTATTAGATCTGTGACCCAGTTGCCTCCAACCCAACATGCTCCCTGGAGCAACTGTGTGCAAACAGGCACAAGTAAAGAGCTGCCCTGTAACACGCCAAAATTTGCGTATGCAGCAGGTTTCTCTACTAGTGAGATTGGAAGTTTCTGGAAGGGGAACATCACATCCCTTTTACCCAAACAACTGATGATGCAGTTAGAGACCTCTCACAGCTGTAACTTAAAATACTTGTTTTGCCAGGCAAACAAGTGAGCGACAGAAGAAGAGTGATCAGCCTGGGATTTCAGTTCTTCCCAAGTAAAAGAGCTGCAGCTGAACATAAGAGCAGCAGAGGTACAATGCAAAACATTTGTTGTACAGAATACTCTGTCACACGGCATTAGGGTAGGCCAGAGAAGTGAACCCATCCCCAGCAGGCTGCTGGGTGACACCAGAAGGCAATAATCATAGTTTAGGCTATTGTCCCTTCCTCACTCCCCTCTCAATGACATCCCCCCCACTTTTTTTTCCTTCCCAGAACCCTACAAGAGTTTTGGTCAAACATTCTCATCAGTAGATAAACACTTCACTGTTTATCCTGCAAGCAAGGCTAATCTGCATTTAGGAGTACTTTACGGAAACCTTGAGAGCAGATAAGAGTGCAGACAGTTGCTCACAGTTGCGAACAGTTGACATCTGCTAGTCAGAGACTTACCTCCCGGTCGTCAAATTCACAGTACTGCAGATCCCAGGAAGTTGAGAGCGTCCTTACACAAGCATACGTGTTGTTGTAGGAATCTTCACACACACAGTCTGGGAAGCAGTGCTGTGAAGTGAGGAGTGAACAAAAACTTCAGAGCAGGAAAACAAACAAATGAAAAGATGAACTAGCAACCCTTTTGCTAGAGTTTCCACCAGCTCAAACCAACTGCAGTTAAGTGATGAACACCAGTCTTAGACTAACATATGCAAGTCTCTACTGGAGGTTTTCAGCAAAATCCCAGCTCTTCTAAGTTTGAGAGATTGTTAAGCTCACCATCATTTAGTGCATTTTGTTTGGGAAACAAATATACACACAACAAAAAGAAGAGCACAACACACTACTGAGGGCAACACCAATTGGATGTTTTACTTAAAGCAAACCTCCTTTGATACAGGAAGTAGCTAGGGACTTAAATAATAGTCACAGATAAGGACTGTGTGCTGAGGTCACTGGAGTATTAGAAAATACACGTTGCTACTGCAGGCTTTGCCAAGTCTATTTCTTCAGCCTTGAGGCCTTATAGATTCCCATGGAGAGGATACCTGTGTTCTGTATGGTCATATGGACACAGCAGTTCCACACAGCTGGATGTCTCCCTCTGACCCCTAAATGCTGCACAAGATCTACAGAGCTAGCTCCTACTTACCAAGATGCTGGGAGCTTTACTTATAGAACCAAGTCAGTCCATACAGCAAAAAGGTTGAATTGAGCGGCTCTTTAATATTAACAGATCTTATCTTGCTTACCGTGACTCCAGGTCCTAGGCCAGGGCAGGTGGGATCACTGCCGTTGTATCCTTCTCCTTGGTACTCCACCAAGAAGTCTGATCTCCATGTCACATTTTTGTCTCCTCTCTAGGACAAGAGGTTAATATGACTTAGTATCCACTGCACTGCAAAACAGAAGAATTTCTCTGTGCCTGGAATAACACTACCACTGCTCTCTGCTGACAAGGCAGTTTGAATTCCAGTCTCTAGTTTGAGTCAGTCTTAAAATAATATTTAGCCTTAGGTTAGAATGTCTTCTGTATCTGGAAGACAAGGATCCAACTCCAAAAATACTAGCACACCTTCTTGAGAGGGTTTAAAGTACTATCTTCAACTTACAAAGAATCATGCAGTAATACCAAATAGGAGCCACACAGCCAGATACTGCTGCATTACAGACAAGATGCCTGCAAGGAGGCCGCTCCTCTTTGGCTTATATCAGCCTACTGCAACAGATGGAAAAAAAATACCCTTGGCATAAGAAAAGATAAATAGTCTTAAGAAGCAACTAAGTTTTAAGCTGCTCTATTTGTAGCTACATTTTAAAAGCCAGAGGGAGAGTGAAGTTTAAAGTTAATATATGGCACCACCACAGGCATACACAGCAAAACAACGAGCTTCACACTTGTTTCCGTTGGTTTAAACTAGGTGCCTTTTACCTGCTTCTGTCTAAAGAAGAGCTTAAGGTTTGGATACAAAGTTTTAAAAGCAAAGCACTGTTTCAAATCTGGATGATCTCCATTTCCAAGACAGTTGCCTTCAATTTATAGACTAAATTTAATTAGAACTAAAAGGATCAGCTGCAAGCAGCTTTATTTAAATAGGCCTTGTTCACTTACTGGGAAGGTCAGGTTTACTTTACAAAAACATCACACACATTCCAGAGTTTAGGGTGAAACACTACTTCTACTGAAAATTGAGGCGAGCCAAAGATTTAAAGAGCAATCTGCTTTCCCCTGGTGCCCACACCGAGAATTTGTAAGGAAAAATATGGAGGGAGGATGCAAGGTGGAAACAACATGCAGGATTCAAACAAGGAGTTATAACAAATGGCAGGATTAGCCAAATGGTGACCCAGCTTTCTATTACTCAGTGACAACAAAGTTGTAGGGCTTATGAAAATACACCTGCATTTAAAAAATATACCTACTTTTTTTTCTCTAAGGTATGAGCATCCCATGCAAAAGCATCATCAAGGGAAGAATTTGGGCTATCGTTTATCAAAGAAAGTGGCATTCACTGTGAAGAATAACCTCCGCAAGAATTACTGGTTACTACCCCTGCCTATCCACTTACCAACAGCGGCAACAGCGACATCCCATCCATCTGGGTCTTATTCAAGTCATACCCCGCAATATCCAGAATAGTGGGACCCAAATCAATATTCGCAACAAGCATCTGCAGGGTGAGGAAAACTTAATTCAGAAGACCAGAACCTAACATGTAATGATGAGACTTCTTTGTTTTAAGTACATGTAATTTTAGGTACACCTAAACACTACCTCATTTCATCTTTATAGGCTAAAGGACCACGTAACATTCAAAAGCAATGGCAAGGTGTTTGGAAAGTGAGCTTCACACTTTGTTTACTTTTGTAGCCTGCAATTACTTAAATTTTCTGGTTCAAGCAAAAGCATACAGTTTTTTTAGAATAAGGTCTTTGCACTTTCTACCATTCCATATATTTCATTGATACCTATAAGTGCAGGAGGACAAATTACTCCCTAATGCTTGTAAAAACAGTATTAAAAGTAAATCTGTAATCTGATTTCACTTCCTTCTTACCTTGTTTGTTTGATTTGGTTTTATCCCTGGTCCTCGAACTAACAATGGGACTTTGATATCAAATTCGTACAGCTGCCGCTTGTCTATTGGCAAAGAAAACTGACCTGTACAATAGAAAATGGAAAAAGTTAAACGGCTTCTTGTTTCAAGAGTCTTTTGTTACATGATTTCCAGCAATCATTTTTTAAGAAGTCAGAAGAGGTTCTTAACCAGCACTGCATTAACAAAGCAGAGGATAGGAACAAACAACTAGTAGAAGCTGTATCTGACAAAGTTTCATGGCTGAGCTACTGCATTTTCAGTTGTACAACGTGATATAGACAGGTCTTCAAAAGATTTTTACTGGGTAACTCCTTCATGGCAACTCTTCCTACAGAACAGAGATTCTTCCTCCATTTCTGTCCTAGTTTTAAATATACCAGGATACAGTGGTACAGATTAATGCTAAAAGCCCAGGACCAAACAAAAGCCAATGACAGAACAGAATCCCCAAACACCCCACGCTGCAGTTCCAGATTATTTTGCAACTCAAACAGTACTTTGCATGTCTACAGTTTTCTACATCTGCTGCTCCCATTTTCTGAAGTGGTCACGAGGATCAAGTGTTGTGCAGTTCCCAGACCTTATACAAACGGTGAGTAAGAGTGAAAGTTTTACCGGTGTGATAGCCATTGTCTGATGTGTAAAAGATGTAGGTGTTGTCTAATTCTCCATTCAGTTCCAGCTTCTTCACTAGTTTCTCTACCAGGTCATCAACTGACAGCAGAGTTTGCCACCTATACAAAACCAAAGTAATTCATATTAGAGTACAAAAAAATGAGAGTAATTCTGACTGCAAGTAGGGCATTTGTATTCTGCTTCGAAGTCGACAGTGTACGCACTGTAAGTGGATTATTTTGCTTGCAAATTCTGAAAACAAGTTTCATAGATTGTCGCACTGTACTTTTTGAGGCTGCAATTTGAGATAGAAAGGGACTGTTTGTCTTCAGTTCTTGATTATTTTGTTCTGTAGTGTCTGAGAAAGACGTCAAAATGCTGATTGCTTCTTATCTGGAGACAGTCAAGACCAGCTTTGGAGCAACACAGTGTGAAAGAGTCAGAATTATCTCCTGCAAGGTCACTTGTTATTAGTTCCTCGTATGTAGTTTTTAATGTTAAAATACAAGACTGCCTTGAATTTAATTGTCTATATGGGATCCTTTCTGCTTGAAAATTACATCAGCTATTTTGTATTACTCATGCAATATCAGGGTCCATTATTCCAGGGTCTCTAAAGCTTTGAACAGCTACAAGTTACTCTTTGTCACAGGTTCTGCTGTCGAGACAAGTGTCTGCTCCTTAAAAGTCAATAACAAGCCTCCACAGAACAGTATTATGCTGAATTAACGAGACTTAGTTCTTGGGTCCTGTTGTCTCCAGGCTTAATTTGAGATATTGTTGCATAATTTTACCTTCATGTTTTAAAGTGCAAGAGCCTGAAAAAAAAAAGTTGGTTTTGTCTCTAAAATGACAAGCGAATGCCTGCTAATAGCTCAAAATGGAGTTCAACACAAATTTAAGCTTGTTTGCTTCAGAGCTTTTAAAGAACATACACCTACAGTGCAAAGAAATATCCTTCCTTTCTGTTAAAAAGAAGGAACAAGTTGCATCTTCTTAATACTTGCCACACACCCTTTTGTAAAAGGGAATCAAGCACCCACCATGGCCAGTCAGGTACTCCCACATATAAAGCCCACAGACCAAGAGCCACGGTTAATAAATTAGGTTAGCCAGCAGATAAATGTACATCATGTAAGTATCTGGAATTCAAATGAAGCAGAAGGTAAGGCCATTTTTTATGAAAACCTATGGTGTACCAGAAAAGAAGCAGTAGAGACAGTGAATGCAATTAGTCTTTTTTCTGATAAATAACGACATCATTTGGGAGCAAAATATTTCTATAGCCAATGATGAGTTTCTTTGCCAAAAAGTAAATAGTCTGGTTTTCTGAGACAGACACCAGGGATAGGCAAATTATTACAGGTAATTTGACATCTATTGACTTATTACAACCTTTTTAGAAAAATACCTTTTCTTTAAGAAAAAAAAATAATAAAACAAACAGTAAAAATTCTGAGTAGATAATCTAAGCAACAAAATTTTTTTTTACCGCTTTCTATAAGCGTCATCAAGAAACTGTATTGAAGAGTTAGTCATCGGAGTCTTTGCTTGCCGAATTAGCCAGTGCTTGTTCTAAAGAAAAATAAATAAATAATTAGCACAGGAGAGAAGTACCAGCTCTTACACCCTTCTTAAGAACAATTACAATAAAAAAGTTGTTTAGCATAAAACGTCCACACCATTCCTGCAAAAGAGCCAGGGAATGCTGGAAAATTGACCTGATTCAAATTTTCCCCTCTTGGTTCACATATATATTAAAAAAAAATTATCTAAGTTGCAAGAGTAGAATATACTGCTGCTTCATTATGCTCAGCCCTTGGTGAGAAGAGAATAGCTGTGGATCTTTTCAAAGCAGCTCAGGGAAGAAATTTGTTAGAGGAGCTAGGGAAGGCTCTCCCAGAGATAAGAGTCTGACAGTCTGAGATAGGTCTGATGAAAATCATCGGAAGGATTGAGCAGAATTGTAAGACTGGATTTGGTCATCAAAGTGAGGTCCTTTTGGGGTTAAGGTTGGTGAGCATCCAAACGTAAGTAAAAAAGTGGAAAGAAACTCCTGCATCAAAAGCATTTAGGACTACCTAATTTATGGACTGGTGAGGACAAAGATCTGTGATAGTAGTGCCACTACCAGATTGCTGGCCTGTGAACTCAGGGCTGGAGACTTCTGAGGGGAGCAGAAGAATTATCATTTTAGTTGGATTTTTTGACTCCAGAGCAAGAGCATTCCTTTAGCTGAAGATATTGATACTCTTCTAGCCATACCCCCAGATTTCAGAAATAGCCCCTCCCTTCCTCCCCTCGGCCACCNGTGGTATTCCCACATCCTGAAGCACCAGTCTGAACTGGGTCAGCTGCTGGACACATACACGGGAAGGTCTGTTGTGAACAACCCAAAGGTTAGTATTAGTGGGGAGCAGAATACAGGAGAAAGTCCTGTCAATGCAGCTTTACACTTTTTCATTTAGCAAGTCAGAGATGGCCGTCTCATCACCCTCAGCTTGAGCCTGTATTTATTTAGCTGGTCACTCCTCTCAGTACAGCTTCTTGTTACGCAATTTCCCGCCTGTCACAAGCAAATGACTCTGAACTGGCGCAGGCTTTAAGAACTCACAATGAAGTGACTCATATCTCCTGCAATCCTTCAGTTCCCCTGTTTTCTGCTCTTGACAACTGAAGGAAAGATTTTTGGCACAGAGACTTAATACCATGTCCAGTTTATTTTAATTCAGACCTTTCTTTTACAGTAGTTATAAAGCATTCTCTGGAGAAACGCTAAGTCTGTCTCAGTGAGAAAACACGGCATGATCAAGACCAAACATCTAGGACTTATGCGTTGGTTGAGAGAGGAGAAAAATAAGACATCACAAGCCCCATCCCCAGCTCAGCAGAAGCGCTTCAGAGAGCAAAGTTGCTGGCAGTGTCACCTGTGTACCAACCACCCTTCACAGGTGCCTTAGGAAGAGGACCTCCATAAGGTGCAACCATGCTGGGTAACTCAGGTGGATAAGTCACCTAGTGCAGTAGAACGTTCCTCTTTTCTAGAGCATTTTGCTCTTCCTATGTTTCTCTGAAGTTTCAAAAACTTCACACAGCATCTAAACACCTTTGTGGATTTCAGCAACCTTCACACCAACTCTCGGTCCTCCAGTCTGCTTCCCTGCCAGTCTCTGTCAAGTCTCTTTCATGCAAAGCTGTCCATCAATTCTGCTTCCTCCCCATGTCCCATGCGCTAAGCAATTTTAGAAGATCTTGGGACAGCACACTACCTTATCTTGCCAGGAGAATGTCAACACAGCTGTGCTCTGAATATGTAGGAAAAACAATGCATGCAAGAGAAATACCCAATACATCTTAGCCAGCTTCTCTCTCAGAAGGGCTTAGAGAAAACACTCATCTGGGTTATCAACAGTCCTGCTTGGGAAACCAGACAGATACCCATTGTGAGATCTAGTTCACAGCTGAGGATCCTAAGAAGTTACAGCACACATCACTGACAGGAGTTAAGCTTTTGTCAGACTCTAATTTTTCATGCAGACTTTCTGCCTGCATGGCTCTTTTTAGTACCCCTTGCCCACATACTGCCTAAGGAAGCGAGGCAACATGAATTTAGGAAGACTGTACCATGCAAGACTGTCTAGCAAGCATTACAACACCTATGTCTTGAGGGTCTGAGCCTACATACACGTTTGTTGCTATTGCAGGAATTGTGCTTGCCCCAGAAAACAGAGAAGCTCAAAGGAGAGTTAGACTTCAAGATCAAAACACTGCCAATTACCAAAACGTACACTACTAATGATTGTAGCTATTTTGTGTCTAGGAAGAAGGGTAATGCTAGTCTGTTCCTATTGTGAAACTTAGTAAAACTGCTGTATCCACAGATATTACCTACCAAACATTAAGTAAGTCTGTTATTTTGCTTTGTATTATATAGTCATACACAGAGCTTTTGCCCCACAAAAGGGAACTCCCGTGCTATTTTTTGACTAGCTGCTAACTTTGCCGGCCATGTTATTTCTGTCTTACTATTTTAAAAGCATTCAGTTATTACAGTAATGGAGTCTAAGACAAAGTTAAGGATCCTTGTATGGAGGAAAAAAAAGCATCCGATTTCCACTCCTTACTTCAAAAGTTAAGAGGCTGGGCTAAAGTATTCATTACTGCTTGCAGTCATTTTCTTCACTTTCTTCATGTTTTTGTATCATGCTGCTAAGTGTACGATCATCTCACAAACTACAATCCTCAGCTAAAAAAAGTTGCAACCTGTAGAACAAGTGTCACAGTGGCCTTAGAAGAGGCATCTCTGTGCTGCTACAGACAGGAATTTAGGCAATGGTATCATTTAAGATTAGGAACAAATCCTGAAGTGAAGCCGTTGAACACTGAACAGTAGCAAGTTCTACATTTTAAACTAATTGAGTCAAAACCACAAAACCTCTGTAATTTAAATATCTTACCAGATTAACTGCTTGTGACTTTCACTTTCACTTACTGGCAGAGTAAGTAGCAGGGATTAGTCTGAGCTAGACCATATTTGGCTGAGTTTACTGGCAGTGGAAGGTACTGCCCTGCCACAAGGACGCCTGCGAGTTTGTAACTTTAAGCTCAGCAATTCTCGTTACAGGGTACTTCAATAAATGAAAGGCAAGTTTCTTAAAGCCCTCAGTGTCTCTGGGTCCTGTGGTTCACGATTTCACAAATTATTCTGGTTAGCCCAACACGCTCATCAACCAGGGGCAGCGTTGCCATAAACTCAAGTAATCAACCACCCACATGAGCAGATGTGAGAAGGAAGACAGGACTCTCATCATTCTTCATCTGAGCCTTTGTGCGGCTCTGCCTATGTGTTCTCCTGAACATACCGAGAAGAATGAAAGAACATTTTAAGAGCTTCCCAACAGTCTAGGAATTGGACAAGGAATTAACTTTTTTCCACTTATCAATCCTAATTCCATTGTATTGCCTTATTTTTGCCACTACATTTTTTTGTTTACAAGATATTAGTGTGCAAAGTCACAACAAATATATCTTACCCTGAAAGGCTGATTAACATAACTAAACCAGCAGTCGTGGTATCAGCCTATTCTTCTCACTGTTTAAACTTGACATGGAAGTCAGGGTCATTATCTACAGCTCTCACAACTAGAAGAATAACCTATGCAGATTCTTGCTAATTAGCTTACCTTTCCATGAATATTAAAATTGCTGTTTCTTGGTGCACTGACATTCTGAAAGCTCTTTGTGTACTGTGGAGCAGCTGTCCAAGGGGAGTGCGGTGCTGGGGTTGAGATCATCATAAAGAAAGGCTCAAAATTAGATTTATACTCCAAGAAGTCCAATGACATGTTGGCCTGTGAACAGTTTTGTTGGAGAAGAAAAGTCAAGCCTCCAAAGGAAAAAAGCAAGGATTTGAAACATCCAAACTAAACACTCATGCTGCATGTGAGCTCCCAGCACCACATGTCGAGCATGTCAAGATGGATGGGGGAACACTTTCTCACCCCAAAAAACCCTTCAAGCTAATAGTACTTGCCAAACAGGGCCTCGGGAGAGCTAAAGTAACTCTTTCAACTTTCCTTTCAATATTTCTGCTCTTTGTTACCTTTCTTTACCCTAAGAGGATAAAGAGGTTAAGAGACTTCCCTGGTCAGCTACACATTTTGGGACAGAGCATACATTGCCCTCACATGGTTTGAAGGATCAATTAGCCTTTGATATTTCCAATTTATCACTTATCAGACTAGTTAGAGTTTACAAGATACTGACATCATGGTATCTAACAAAGAAAACGCGGTGTAAAGTTATTTTTACATGCTTAACTTCCCACTGAAATCTTGGCCCAGTTCATCTGTTACCCAAGTGGTGTATTGTAATGAAATACATCCTTCTGTGAAGTAATGTAAGACATTGCCTACACGCATCATGTTCCTCACGCACCACAGCAGTCAGCGTTAACCTCTCGGGGAGGCCACTGGCTACCAAATGGGCGGCTGGAATCCCTTTCCCCTCCACAGCTCATACACACAAACCTGTCATTTCTAAATATACCCAGAATCTTGCTGTGCTGATTAATGCCCACCCACCATCATGACAGCACAATCACGTATTTATGAACTAATACAGCCTAACAAATTATCATCTCCACCCTTCCCCAAGCCCCCAGCGGGAGGTATTATCTGGTCATAAGCAGCTTCTGCAACACAGGTGTGGCAGCATTTCTTACCAGAACATCTGTCAGATAATCTACGCTGTAGTTCTCGCCGTGCCTCCGTGCTTTGCCATTTACTGAAAGAGTATAGTTGTAGTACTTTGAATTTTTCTCCTGTGAAAAAAGAAAAGTCGTGTGCAAATTTGTGCAAACTAACACGCACATTGATTACTTGAAATAATCCAAGTGAGCCACTGAAAAGCCTTTGTCAAATAGGTTATAAGCATTTGTCAGAAGAACACTACAAGAATTCTCAGAACTGGTCTTCAACAACAAAACTTATCTTAGTGGCATCTCACATTGCTTTGGCTTTACAAATAGGGGTTTTTCCCCAGACACTTTAGGAGGAGTGGCTTTTGTGAAAGCAAAGGATCTGATATGCAATAAAAGAAAAAAGGGAAGAAAACTTGCATTAACTTGTTGGATGCTCTTTGCCCGCTTTTTCACAACCAGCAAACTTAGGGCATGAGTTGGATTACAAAGCAACTGAAATCAAATATTGTAAAAAAAATAAGCCACGTACCAAAGCATACCAGAAACTCCATCCGGGAGGGACATGACCTACACCCCCTGCATCCTCTGCTCCGTACTGAAAAAAAGACAGATTGTGACTCAGTTTCAATTATGACGAATAAAAGCTAGAAATTATGCTTCATATTCATGTGTTTTATTCAACACTAGTCAGAAATAGCATTAAGCCATTTGATTCAGAATTGAAAAAAATTAAATATATATGCATATAAAAAAACCACCGTATGTACAGCCTGTTAAAGAGACCAGGGTTCAATGACTAGAAAGACCTTGGCATCCACCAATAAAATTTCAATTGTATTCCCTGTTTTACTCCACACATGAAAATATATGGAGATTCTGGAGAAAATGCAGTACATCATCAGGTAAGGAGAGGTGATCAAAACAGGCATGTGGCACACGACAGGACACTGAGGCTTTCCAGTAACAGCTCACAAGATACTAAAGGAAATTTTGCATAGACCAACAGCTTCCAGCATCCTCCCCATCACAGGGGTGCGAACTTCCAAGCAACACTAGCCTCTTGTCACCTCAGTGCCAAATAATCTACAACAAATAGCCTTTAAGCCAGCACAAAAAGAGAAGTTGCTGCTAAATCAGTGCCAGACTCAAAACAGAGGGTTCCTCAGAGCAACACAACAGCTTTTCTCAGGGACAGGGGACTACTCTGGCTTCCTCTGAACACAGCAAAGTTTCTCTTCCCCTTGCTGCCTCAATAAATCAGCAGAAACAGATTTGTGCTCGACTATGAAAATTCATGCTCTGTTATTCTGTTATACCACCAACACGTTCCACCAAGAGATGCAAGGAAAAGAACACTGTTAAGAACCCGTAACTCATCAACCTCCAAATACAATTCCATCACACAAGAGGAACACCTGATCTTACAGCTTTCAGCATTGAGCTTTACAGCTTGCCATAAGCTACCACAAAGCACAATTTAGCTAAAAACAGAAAAACACCCTAGAGCACACACACACACAAGTGATTCGATAATAAAGTGCTGGGTAACCTCTGTAAAGAGCTCTGATACTACCTGTTTTCCCAATGAATTTGCCTCAGTTGACATGTAGTACTTAAAATACCACAATAACTGCTAAAAAGGAAACAGTCCTCTATTCAAGGGATACATCGGTCAGGAATATTGAGACAAAATGTTTTTTTTTCTTTAATTTTTTTGTGTGCCTGGTCTGGCACTGGCTTGATGGTGCTCTTTAATGCCACATGCCAATCATTATCCATTCCACCCAATAACTAAAATCATGACCTCTACAAATTAACACAGCTGAACATATTAAAAAAAGCCTTTGGATTCCATCAATCTTTCAAAACTAACTTTTTAAAACATCCAGGTACCTACAGAAGATGGTTTTAACCAGGTTAAGTTAAAAAGACTTGAAACCTGCATCATATTTATCCTATCTCCAAGAAAACTGTTCACCCAAGTAATACCATTTAAAATATTTTAGGGACACAGCATCAGCTACAAATATAAAAAAAATAATCCCTGAATGCTTCAGAAAGGTGGACAAAAGCAAACAAACTGTGTCACAGTAAGAAAATAAGCACAAAATACCTCATTCAAATACTTTCCAGCAAAGAATGTTTGATAGCCACACATCGTTTTGAGCAGTGCTGGGAAGGTGTATGGTTCTTGAATCTTCTGCCATAGCTTGCTGCTACAGTTTCCTTCCAGAGTGTTATTGACAACATGATGATTATGTGGGTATTTTCCTGTTAGAATGCTAGCTCGACTGGGACAGCAAAGCGCACTGGGAACATACTGGAAAGACAGAACGAAGAGACACAAAACTGACAATGTAAAACAGCTTTTCCTCCAGATGTATAGTTTTGAAACATCAGCAAATAGCTTAATTAAAAAGTTTACCAATGTTAAAGCGTGTTTCCTCCTGGACACAGAGCTACACCCCAAGGATTTTCACTAGCTGCACTTGAAACTGGGTTTAGGTTTCTGCAGCATATGCCCTTTAATCTCCCCACCCCCCTCAGATTAGATACAGTTCATATACAGTAGCAAGTATGCATTAAAATACAGTTTGCCAGTTCATTCGCTCCATTATTTTAGCCACAACAATATACAATAATACGAGAAGAGTAAAGTGGGTTTTTAGCATACATGAAACCGAGAATTTTAAGTTCCTTCTAATGCTTCTCAGTCTGTAACAAACTATATTCAGATTACTCAGTTTTACTTTACAGTTTAAGGAAGTCAGCACGAGTGCTTTTCGGAAGTGAAGCTCTCCCTCTCAGATTCTGAACATGACCTAGAGCTATATTAATTCTGAGACCTGAGAGTAGTTAGGGGTTGAATTTAAAAAAACCCCACACAAGTACATGCAGACTTCCTGAAACTATTTACTAGTTCTGAGATTTCAGATTACCTAAAACACAAACGCGCAGCCCTCAGAAGTGCAGAGAGCTAACATAAACACTTACTGCATTTAGGAAGGTTATTCCCATCTGTGCAATGAGAGCGTTAGTCTTCTTTAGGGGCGTCTGGAACAAAGATACCAAACTGAAATCAGCTAAAAACATAAGGCCGCTGTGTAAAGCGGTGGAACTGAAGCAGGTGTAGGACTACCCGAGAGAAGGCTGACCGCCACAGCTTTTAGGCATCACCCCACACAGAGCACCTCTCCGTTGGGGCAACAGCAGCGCTTACACAAGTCAGCCTAAAAGAGCAGCACCACGGGGAGTTTTTGGGGACCAACCTGCAGCTGCAGAGGCCGTACTCGAGGAGCCCCAGCCCCGACCCGCT